>MEHQ01003877.1:0-10697 GCA_008828725.1 Saccharina japonica
CTACCGCGCCAACGATCACCATGGTAGAACTACACCCAGTAACTATGGCTGTACCTGCACTACCAACAACAACAACAGCAACAGCAACAACAAAAAGAAAAACACAACCCCTTCTCCCACCGCGCCTCGTACAGTACCTACGTATGATACGTACGCACGTACCTCCTATACTTACAACTGTACTCTAGGCATAGATACCTGCTAGATATGTATGCCCATCATTCAACCCACTTGGCGCCGTGACAATCCCGGTCTCTCCTGTCCTCGTCAGTGGACACCCGCGGGTAACCCACGGGCTTACACAGATAGTAGTAGCTGTTGTTGGGTATGGATCTCGCGACGGATAGATACCGTTGGGATCATCGCGCATTCATTTTTAGATATGGATCTTCCATGCGGCGGCGGGTTGAAACTCCCTGCAGCGTGCCGGTGCTGCTTGACACGTACAATTGATGCTGTGAAAAACGCACGCAGATCGTTACTAGCCATTGCAACGATAAGGATACCTAGCACATGCCCCCACTTGATGTGTATACGAAGTACATCTTGCGACTCTCTGCACCTCGCTCGAAACAAAAGATATTTTTTACAACCACGCCAAGGATCACCATGGTAGAACTACACCCAGTAACTATGGCTGTGCCTGCACTACCACCAACAACAACAACAGCAACAACAAAAAGAAAAAGAAAAACACAACACTTCTTCCCACCTCGCCTCGTACAGTACGTACGTATGATACGTACGCACGTACCTCCTACACTTACAACTGTACTCTAGGCATAGATACCTGCTAGATATGTATACCCATCATTCAACCCACTTGGCTCCGTGACAATACCGGCCTCTGCTGTCCTCGTCAGTGGACACCCGCGGGGAACCCACGGGCTTACATATATAGTAGTAGTTGTTGGGTATGGATCTCGCGACGGGTAGATACCGTTGGGATCATCGCGCAACATTTCTAGATATATATCTTCAATGCGGCGGCAGGTTGAACCTCCCTGCAGCGTGCTGGTGGTGCTTGACACGTACAATTGATGCTGCGAAAAACGCGCGCATCTCGTTACTAGCAATTTCAACGATAAGGATACCTAGCACATGCCCCCACTTGATGTGTATACGAAGTACATCTTGTGACTCTCTGCACCTCGCTCGAAACAAAAGAGATTTTTGGCTACCGCGCCAACGAACACCTTGGTAGAACTACACCCAGTAACTATGCGTACCTGCACTACCAACAACAACAGCAACAACAGCAACAACAAAAAGATAAACACAACCCTTTCTCCCACCTCGCCTCGTACAGTACGTACGTATGATACGTACGCACGTACCTCCTACACTTATTACTGTCCCTTAGGCATAGATACCTGCTAGATATGTATGCCCATCATTCAACCCATATGGCGCCGTGACAATACCGGTCTCTCCTGTCCTCGTCAGTGGACACCCGCGGGGAACCCACGGGCTTACAGATATTGTAGTAGTTGTTGTTAGGTATGGATCTCGCGACGGGTAGATACCGTTGGGATCATCGCGCATTCATTTTTAGATATGTATCTTCCATGCGGCGGCGGGTTGAAACTCCCTGCAGCGTGCCGGTGCTGGTTGACACGTACAATTGATGCTGCGAAAACCGCACGCAGATCGTCACTAGCCATTGCAACGATAAAGATACCTAGCACATGCCCCCACTTGATGTGTATACGAAGTACATCTTGTGACTCGCTGCACCTCGCTCGAAACAAAAGATATTTTTTACAACCGCGCCAAGGATCATCATGGTAGGACCTCACCCAGTAACTATGGCTGTGCCTGCACTACCAACAACAACAACAACAGCAACAACAAAAAGAGAAAGAAAAACACAACACTTCCTCCCACCTCGCCTCGTACAGTACGTACGTATGATACGTACGCACGTACCTCCTACACTTACAACTGTACTCTAGGCATAGATACCTGCTAGATATGTATGCCCATCATTTAACCCACTTGGCTCCGTGACAATACCGGTCTCTCCTGTCCTCGTCAGTGGACACCCGCGGGGAACCCACGGGCTTACACAGATAGTGTTAGCTAATTGATGCTGCGAAAAACGCGCGCATCTCGTTACTAGCAATTTCAACGATAAGGATACCTAGAACATGCCCCCACTTGATGTGTATACGAAGTACATCTTGTGACTCGCTGCACCTCGCTCGAAACAAAAGATATTTTTGCCTACCGCGCCAACGATCACCATGGTAGAACTACACCCAGTAACTATGGCTGTACCTGCACTACCAACAACAACAACAGCAACAGCAACAACAAAAAGAACAACACAACCCTTTCTCCCACCGCGCCTCGTACAGTACCTACGTATGATACGTACGCACGTACCTCCTATACTTACAACTGTACTCTAGGCATAGATACCTGCTAGATATGTATGCCCATCATTCAACCCACTTGGCGCCGTGACAATCCCGGTCTCTCCTGTCCTCGTCAGTGGACACCCGCGGGGAACCCACGGGCTTACACAGATAGTAGTAGCTGTTGTTGGGTATGGATCTCGCGACGGGTAGATACCGTTGGGATAATCGCGCATTCATTTTTAGATATGGATTTTCCATGCGGCGGCGGGTTGAAACTCCCTGCAGCGTGCCGGTGCTGTTTGACACGTACAATTGATGCTGTGAAAAACGCACGCAGATCGTTACTAGCCATTGCAACGATAAAGATACCTAGCACATGCCCCCACTTGATGTGTATACGAAGTACATCTTGCGACTCTCTGCACCTCGCTCGAAACAAAAGAGATTTTTTACAACCACGCCAAGGATCACCATGGTAGAACTACACCCAGTAACTATGGCTGTGCCTGCACTACCACCAACAACAACAACAGCAACAACAAAAAGAAAAAGAAAAACACAACACTTCTTCCAACCTCGCCTCGTACAGTACGTACGTATGATACGTACGCACGTACCTCCTACACTTACAACTGTACTCTAGGCATAGATACCTGCTAGATATGTATACCCATCATTCAACCCACTTGGCTCCGTGACAATACCGGCCTCTCCTGTCCTCGTCAGTGGACACCCGCGGGGAACCCACGGTCTTACAGATATAGTAGTAGTTGTTGTTGGGTATGGATCTCGCGACGGGTAGATACCGTTGGGATCATCGCGCATTCATTTTTTGATATGGATCTTTCATGCGGCGGCCGGTTGAAACTCCCTGCAGCGTGCCGGTGCTACTTGACACGTACATTTAATGCTGCGAAAAACGCGCGCAGATCGTTACTAGCCATTGCAACGATAAAGACACCTAGCACATGCCCCCACTTGATGTGTATACGAAGTGCATCTTGTGACTCTCTGCACCTCGCTTGAAACAAAAGAGAGTTTTGGCTACCGCGCCAACGATCACCATGGTAGAACTACACCCAGTAACTATGGCTGGGCCTGCGCTACCAACAACAACAACAACAGCAACAACACAAAGAAAAACACAATCCTTTCTCCCGCCTCGCCTCGTACAGTACGTACGTATGATACGTACGCACGTACCTCCTACACTTACAACTGTACTCTAGGCATAGATACCTGCTAGATATGTATACCCATCATTTAACCCATATGGCTCCGTGACAATACCGGCCTCTCCTGTCCTCGTCAGTGGACACCCGCGGGGAACCCACGGTCTACAGAGTAGTAGTTGTTGTTGGGTATGGATCTCGCGACGGGTAGATACTGTTGGGATCATCGCGCATTCATTTTTAGATATGGATTATCCATGCGGCGGCGGGTTGAAACTCCCTGCAGCGTGCCGGTGCTGCTTGACACGTACAATTGATGCTGGGAAAAACGCGCGCAGATCGTCACTCGCCATTGCAACGATAAGGATACCTAGCACATGCCCCCACTTGATGTGTATACGAAATACATCTTGTGACTCTCTGCACCTCGCTCGAAACAAAAGAGATTTTTGGCTACCGCGCCAACGATCACCATGGTAGAACTACACCCAGTTGCTGTATAACGTGTTCTCTGCAACCACGTGGTGTGCCGCTATGGCGTAGGCGAGGAGGCACCTGATTTTATACACGGAGCCCACCTGGTTGTAGCCGACCCTCGAACACACACCCACACAAAAGGAGCACAGTACCTGTCGTCAACGGCTCCACACACATAAACCACACAGAAGTGAGCCGTACCTTTCCGTCACGCTCCACTCTCACATATATACGGACAATATCTTCGTATCAAAGTCCGGGTCTTATCTTAGCATCATAGACTGATCCCGCAGGACCAGCTTTATCCCTCCAGGCACTAGGCATATTAAATAATGCCCCGACACATAATACAAACCCCAGAATACATGAAACCCCCAAACATTTCGGCCGACCGTATCAAGCTACCGCATACCATGAACATCCCCCATCTCAGAGGGAGACGTCCGGTCTCCTATCGTTTTATCGTATAATATGGTCATCGTTTATCGAATTATCGAAACTACTATCATCGAAATACCATCATTTTTGGCTCCGAGAACCTAATTTGTTTGCGAACGGTATATATATCAAATTTTTCGGTACTCTACCCAACACAATTGTTCGACACACATCCGCTTGCTATTTGCAAACAACAAGCCGAGGATAGGGCGGCTAAGAAGAGTGGGGTGTGGTATCGGGGGGTCGTTGAGGCGGCGGATCATTTCATGGGGAGGTGGCACAGAGACGAAGCGGAGAGGAACCGGCTACGGAATGCAGCTGAGGACGCCTAGAAAGGCGACAACGAGCGGGCGGGGGGGGGTCAGGGGCGGCTGTAATGGCACAGCTGTCGACGAATGCAGAAACGAAATGGTAGATTGTGCGGCAAGGTATCGGTTCGACTAGCCCTTGAACTCTATTTTTCGTTTTAATTTGTGTGTTTGTCTCGTATTGACGTGTTCACTGGGGGAAGCGCGGCAGAGTTAGCACCGGGTTCTGACACCGCTATTGATGAGAGTAGGAAACAATTTTGCTCTTTTCCTCTCTTGTAGTGTCTTCTTTCTTGCCTTTTGCCTTGTTTCTCCCTTTGCTACCGCACTTTATCGGTCTCTTCCTCTTCTTCGTGTTGCTCCGTCCGTGCAGCAGTTATCTGTTCCTCTTGGGCACGTGTGCTTTTCTTCTAGGGGCGCTTCTGTCTCTCTGCGTCATTTATTTGTATTCTGTTTTGTCTCAGAATTCGTTTTTTATTTGGCTTTTTGTTATTTTTTTTCGGTTCGGCTCGTGTCGTTGTGTTCTCGTACCCGGTATTTTAGCATCTCACTTGTTTTATACCCAAGGGTGTGCGCGGATCTGAATCCCATACACCCCACTACCCCCCCCCCCTCTATTGGAGGGGAAAATAACATATTTATTTTTTCCCCGTGCGTTTTTTGTTGGTCTCACACGCCTCTGCAGACGCTGCTCTACGTACGTGTGTCTAGCGTCTACTACGTCGTATACTGCTTGACAATGGTTTATACAAAAATACTGTACGTACAAGGAATGTGTTGTTCTCTAGGGAGGGCCGGATGGAGTTGGGGAACGCCACCACACTACATAGCCACACCAGCCTACATCGCGTATATCAAGTATTGAAAAACTAGAACGGACGAACCTGAGAAGCTGGGTGGTGTTGTATTGTCTAGAAGGCCTTGCCTACCCTTGGGAATGCGGGGACGATTCACCACATCCCCTGCTATTGGTTTATATAGGTTTTAGTATATAGTTGGTTTAATATAGGAAAATTATGGTACGGGGTTTATGGATGGTCTGATTTCGGTTGTTTATAACCCTAGAAGCAGAAACGCTGGGTGGTGTTGTATCGTCTAGAAAGCCTTGTCCTACCCTTGGGAATGCGGGGACGATTCACCAACATCCCCTGATAATGGTTGATATAGTTTTTAGTATGGAGTTGGTCTATATAGAAAATAGTATGGTACTGCGGTTTATGGATGGTTTAATTTCGTTCATAACCCTATGCAGAAACACCGGGTGGTGTTGTATCGTCTAGGAGGTCTTGCCTACTCTTGGGAATACGGGGACGATTCACCAACATCCCCTGATATTGGTTTATATAGTTTTTAGTATGGAGTTGGTCTATATAGGAAACAGTATGGTACTGCGGTTTATGGATGGTCTGATTTCGTTCATAACCCTAACTAAGCAGAAACGCTGGGTGGTGTTGTATCGTCTAGAAGTCCTAGCCTACCCTTGGGAATGCGTGGACGACTCACCAACATCCCCTGATATTGGTTTATTTAGGTTTCAGTATGGAGTTGGTTTATATAGGAAATAGTATGGTACTGCGGTTTATGAACGGTTTAATTTCGTTTATAACCCTAGAAGCAGAAACGCTGGGTGGTGTTGTATCGTCTCGAAAGCCTTGCCTACCCTTGGGAATGCGGGGACGATTCACCAACATCCCCTGATATTGGTTTAAATAGTTTTTAGTATGGAGTTGGTCTATATAGGAAATAGTATGGTACTGCGGTTTATGGATGGTTTAATTTCGTTCATAACCCTAAGCAGAAACACCGGGTGGTGTTGTATCGTCTAGAAAGTCTTGCCTACCCTTGGGAATGCGGGGACGATTGACCAACATCCCCTGATATTGGTTTATATAGTTTTTAGTATGGAGTTGGTCTATATAGGAAATAGTATGGTACTGCGGTTTATGGATGGTCTGATTTCGTTCATAACCCTAACTAAGCACAAACGCTGGGTGGTGTTGTATCGTCTAGAAGTCCTAGCCAACCCTTGGGAATGCGTGGACGATTCACCAACATCCCCTGATATTGGTTTATATAGTTTTCAGTATGGAGTTGGTTTCTATAGGAAATAGTATGGTGCTGCGGTTTATGGATGGCCTGATTTCGTTCATACGTAACCCTAAGCACAAACGCTGGGTGGTGTTGTATCGTCTAGAAGGCCTTGCCTACCCTTGGGAATGCGGGAACAATTCACCAACATCCCCTGATATTGGTTTATACAGTTTTTAGTATGGAGTTGGTTTATATAGGAAATAGTATGGTACTGCGGTTCATGGATGGTCTGATTTCGTTCATAACCCCAACTAAGCAGAAACGCTGGGTGGTGTTGTAGCGTTTAGAAGGCCTTGCCTACCCTTGGGAATGCGTGGACGATTCACCAACATCCCCATATATTGGTTTATTTAAATTTTAGTATGGAGTTGGTTTCTATAGGAAATAGTATAGTACTGCGGTTTATGGATGGCCCGATTTCGTTCATATCCCTAAGCAGAAACGCTGGGTGGTGTTGTATCGTCTAGAAGGTCTTGCCTACCCTTGGGAATGCGGGGACGATTCACCAACATCCCCTGCTATTGGTTTATGTAGTTTTTAGTATGGAGTTGGTTTATATAGGAAATAGTATGGTACTGCAGTTTATTGGTGGTTTGATTTCGTTTATAACCTTAAGCAGAAATGCTGGGTGGTGTTGTATTGTTATGAAGGCTTTGCCTATGCTTGGGAATGCGGGGACGATTCACCAACATCCCCAGCTATTGGTTTATATAGTTTTCAGTATGGAATTGGTTTTGTATAGGAAATAGTATGGTACTGCGGTTTATGCATGGTCTGATTTAGTTTATATAGGATTTAGTAGGGTATGTACCCCCCTATACGCCGGAGGGTGCATAAATATACAAATTGACACCCCCCCCCCCTATATTTGGTATCCCAAAATTAAAATTTGGAGTGTGGTGTCGTTTTTTTTTTCGGAGACCCTTGTTATACCACGAATTTGCGTTTATTTTGTTTTGGATTTTCTCTGTTTAACAGCAGTCTATGACCCTAGAATTTGTATTTCTCTAGGATTAGGAATCGGGAAAGACACTGGGAGTACTGATAGGACCTGGTGTGGTTGGGCAGGAAGAACGGGTTTAACCCTTATAAGACTGGAGTCCCGTTTAGGGGACAAATTACTTAGAATTAGAGTGGTTTGTCCCCAAAACGGGACTGCAGTTCCTAAAGGTGAAGACAACACGCACAGGGTGAAAACGCTTGTACACTCTGCTCAATTTGGATGAGCAATTGGCAGCAGCAATGAATGGTTTGTGTGGGTACCATCGCGTTCCAAGCATTTCAAGCGTTCCGATGCATTTCAAAAAACATTTAGACACGCCCTCAGCTTGTGGTGAATTTCGGCGAAGTTTGTTATCTCAAAGTTTTATTTTTTTCATTTTTGGATTTGTACAACTACTGTACAAAAATATTTGATATCATATGGTCATATATATTTACGTAGGATGAGGTGTCACCACATCAAACTTCAGATCGAAATTCGTTAGTTTGTTTGTTACATTTTTCTGGCGTTCTTCTTTTCCAAGCCGGTCCATATTTGATGTGATATATATGTCAAATGTAAATGTTACATACGATGACGTGTCCCCACATCAAACTTCAGATCGAAATTCGAAATGGTATATCTTTTTTGTACATTTTTCTGGCGTTGTGCGTTTCCAAGCTGGTTCATCTCGTACAAACCCCCGCCAGCCGCCAACCAACCTCTCGTACGTAGCCGTATTATCAAAAGGAAGCTTCACCGTCAAGGTTCGTCCACTGCTGGAGGCAAGTCGCCTCGTCGGAATTTTTCAGACCGTGACACACACCAATTGCACACCAGGTATACATCACCGTACCTCCCTCCGGCCGAGGGCTACATACAACCCACGACCGTGCTCAGAGGGCGGGATTGCAGCCTGCCGGGTGGTTCTCCGAGGTACGCATAGATAAGGGTACGCATTGATACCAGTAACATATGATAGCGCATGCCTTGTTGTCTTTATTTTGAAATATACTATTTAGATCAGCTGTGAGTTTTTTTGTTTGGTTTTATTGGTGTTGTTGCTGCTGCGTACAATTTTTGCTGGTGCTCTGTCCTTGTTTTTTCCTGTAGACGTCTACGTGGTGGTATGTTGTTGTGGTGCAGTGGTTTCCTTGGTGGCTTCGGCTTGGCGTGGGCCCCCCTCCGGCCCTCCGGGTTTGCTGGAGTCTCTCGCTCAACCCCCTAAGAACCCGTCCCCCGTTTTTGGGTTCAAACTACTCGGAATTAGTGTTGGACATTTGTTTCGGTTCTAAATGGTCCGACACCTTTCCACGCTAATCCAGAAGCTACTCATCAGATAGGTGTCAATCCCGTGGGAAATAACGCGAGGGGGCTGACTTCTACATATATGTATATATCTGACACGGACAACCACTCTGTGCAATATGAAGAATTTTATGTGTTGACTCTATTAAGGGCTTTGGGCGTCTGACGATGCACGTCCATTGAAGCGAGCCCAAGGCCTTCGTCTTGGTGGGCGGTGCAAGGACGTGCAGGCTCGGACAGATAAACTATGGGTGAACGCAAAACACAACCGTCGGGCTTCCTTCCGGGCACTGCTATAATTTTTGTATGATATATCGATGGCGCTGCGCTGGATGGTTATTTTTAGACGACTATTAGTACGTGGTATGATACCGGTACTGCTGTAAATATTACACTCAACTACGTACTCGTAGCAAAGATGAGTTTCGACGAAATCCTCGAGCTCACAGCCAGTCACAGCTGTTGTTTTTATATGGACGCTCGGTGGACGAGTTCCTCAGTACGAAAAGGGAAAATAAACTTGAATTGCTGCGAGCAACTATTGCTGTATGATATATACGTATACGGTACAGTGAGTGTCCCCCAACAAGCTAGGCGGTCGGAGTAAGGCGCTATGATATCCCGATATCATGTGGTCAAAATCGCTTGGTGTCATTGGGGCATTGCAATCACAGCGTGGGTTGAATAAGGCGCATCCCCCGAATAAAGCGGTCATATGGCTCTGCCTCACCACCGTCTTCTTCGTGGTGGACCCCTACTGCTGTAGTTGGACATTTATTTTCACGAGAGATGTTGCTATGGTACGGCTCACACATTCAACAACGAACGCTACGTACACACATATATTACGAGGCACGAGGGAGACAACGCATTGATCTATATATGATACCATATATACGTCCATGTATGGTATATCAAATAACAAGGTCAACGTGAAAGAGTACGGAGGAGCTCCTACCCCGTTAGCTTACTATTTAATAAGGTCTTATCGTATACTGCTGTTATGAGTGTATACTCCGGTAGACGGCACCTCCTGGTGGGATCAAACTGACCGGAAACCACAGCGAGATACGCGGCTCTGCGTCATTACGAGTAAGTATTGCAACTACTCATATTATTAGCGAGGAATTTGCCAGATCATTCCGATGGCGGACCAAATTTCTGTTCTTCAGACCACACGTATCCAATGTTTTCAGTAGTGGACAGACACTGTTGGTGGATCTTCATAAGGTAGCTAATTATGTACTCTGATTGGCCAAGCAAGCACTGACCACTGGCATAGGGTTCGTGTTCGGGTTAGGGTTAGGGTTCGATCTGATGGTCAACATCACTACTACCAAGACAAATACCCCCATTTTAAAGATCCACTACGTACTGTATCACCCTTTGTCCACCCCTCAATGTGTTACGAGCCAAAATAGGAATATGCTCGAATATCTCTGTTTCACAAACCGGTCGCCCCGGTGGGCTAGCAGGTAACCACGAAGCCTGTTAGCGTCGAGATCGCGAGTTCGAGCCCCGTCGAGTGCATGCTCGTAGGGACTTTTTCTTGCAAAAA
>MEHQ01002069.1:0-21329 GCA_008828725.1 Saccharina japonica
ACCCCTGTGGCTTGTACTCCGGCTCTAGACTCCAGTACATGGATATCGTATTAGGCCGGTGTACGTTTCGCGCCGTGTGCGTTAATAGGGACGTTCCGGTAACGTTGATGTTGATCAAAGTCGTGCACACTAGCTCCTCCTAACCAGGTCCCGAATGATGACGTATCTCTTCTTCTGTGTACTCCGCTAGGGTATCTCGTTTCCATAGTGTTAACCTCGATTATACCTGGTACGGCTTTTCTTATACTGTAAACCACGTAACGGTGCGGTGCTCGATGTTTTCTACCTTGAGTTGAAGTCCTTGCTTGTGGAGTTCTGCGAGTGGTCGTTCCAATCATCTGGTGGATGTTTCGACCCTGCACCCCCTGATACTTCTCCGTCTCGTCATTTAACGTTCGTACGCCTATCTGTGGTTCGTCTGGCTCTGTCGTTTGTAAGTTTCGGCAGTCGATACCTGCACTTCTTGCCCAGTATTATTTATCGGCGGTGTACAGAAGGGACAAAATCGGATCGTATCCTCGGTTCGTGTCTTTCGTTGTTTATTACCTCGGATTTTGATGATCTGTCCGGAAACATCCGGTACTCTAATCTAACTAACGAGCGCGCTGGGCGCATCGGAGGACCTTGAACACTTCACTTGAGAAGTTGCATCACACGATAGACGAAGTTGGTAGACATAGCGATACAACAGAAGCAACAACGCTCACCGATGGAAAACACCGAAAACAAGGTTTCTACATTTTAAGAGGGCTCAAGCGGTAGGTGCTTTAAAGACGAGACGAAAGGCCACCGAAAAAGTATTTTCCCGATTCTATACAAACACGTCAGCTGTGAGTCACCGGTTTCTACAACTACACACTATGAGAGGAGCCACGCACATGGCTCAGGCGCAACCTCAAGGCAGAATAGACTTTATATGTTGGTTAGATGAAATGCGGTATACGACGCATAGCAACAAGGGTACATCGACTGCACTGCACGCCAGTAGAGTCGAAAGCCTATCTTCATATCCGCACAACACGGCACCTGTGCGAAAAGGTACGCACGCGATGCCTCGAGAGCGCACCACTATGACAAGCTACCAGTGGCGTCGCGCAGAACATGGGAGCATCGGGTTTGTACGACAATTTGAGGGTCGGAGATCTACGAAGTTACTAGTTGAGGCGTTGTAGCACACTGAATCGCGAATTCGGCACAGACAAGGAGCAGAAGGGCGAGCAGAACAAGCGCCAGCACTCCGGCACAGTCTTATAGAGGCACTATGGAGGCACGATGCAACAGGAACCATTGACTAAGGCCGAGACCGGACCCAGAAATTGAAACGAGCTACGAGAGATACGGTTTGTATTTTTTGCCGTACGTAGCGTTGACAACAACAAATTGAGAAAATAAATTGACGCGCACACTCATACAGCGCATTTGACAGGCTGCCAAAACCGCAGTGGTCTCAGCTTCAATGGGCGTAAGACCATGGGGGATAGGGCGAACAATTTCATCACGATCCCGTCCGAAATGCAGAATGTACAATGTTTGACCGGAATGGTACGCTTGCCGACGTGTCCGATCAGGAGTATATATTAACAGTAATCCACTACTACGGTGGTAGGTAGCGTTAGGAATGCACGCAAGAGGGGACATGACTCAGGGTCACTCGTTCCCGCACGCAACACCAGAAGCAGACACAATATTAGAGAGAGGATCGGGGGGTTTTACCCGCGCCGCAGGTTCGGGGTTCCAGCACCACAACGGGCCGTTCTAACCACTCTAGCACCCAGAAGCAACCAATTGAAATCGATGGTTCTCCATGCACTACTACTTGTTTACGATACAAGGACGAATTTTCACGGGCGTGGGCAGGAAGAAGTGTCCAAAATTATGTAGATAATGTTCGGCGAGAGCCCGGGACTGGCACGGAGATACAGGAGGCTACTAAGCATAAGGGGTTTTCACATTAACGCCATCCGGAGGGGAGATAATGAGTAATAATCAGATAAACGATTTCCCCTTGAAGGAACAAAGTAAGTCGTGGAAGGCGTCCCTGAACGAGCCGACGACGGTAAAAGACTATACGTGATCGGACACCTAGGAATAAATGAAGTATGGGATACACAGCCCTTTGCAGTACAGATATTGTAAAGTATCACAAGCCAATATATGGAAAGCAAAGGACCGTGAAGTAAGGGAGGAGTGGTAGCACCGACAGCGGGAGGTGTTTCCACTCTTTCATCCCATACTATCTGAAAAGAAGAACTGTCGACAAGATACAAACGGATCCTCGAAGACGGAAATAGGGAAAGGTTGAAAACCATCCCCTATCCCCGCCTCGAGGTAAGGCCTCATCCTAGGCAGTCTGATAGTTCAGCTAGATCACTCAGCAAGCCTTTGCTTCTTCTTCGAACGAAGATAGAAACAAGAGGATGAGTTGAGACGCCACCCACCCGCCCCACGGGCACAAAATATTGTTGTTATATTTTGTTTCACATGCTCCATGCGATACTACAACTACTAGTAGTGTGTAGTTCATGGAAGCCACAGAACGTATACGTAGATAGTTCTTCTTTATCGCCGGAGAAAATAACACAAGAGTAGGTGACATGTACGAGATGTCACCACTCTGGGGTTGTTTTCGCCGACGGAGCGGAAGCACCTCCGTGGAGGTGTTTCCACTCTTTCATCCCATACTATCTGAAAAGAAGAGCTGTCGACAAGATACAAACGGATCATGTGACTCGTACTGTAACTGAAATCATTGTTGCAGCGGTCGTCCATATTTTGTCCCGGGGTCGTTGAGTAATACCCCCCTTCCGAATTTCCGCAAGAGATCGCTGTTTGTGGAACACGGTGCTCGATACTGGTACGCCCAATGTTTTGGGGTTTGTTGCATGTGGCGAGGAATTTTGATCTGAGATGATGCCCGGTGCTGAGTGCTCCGCTCCGTGGGGCAGTCGATGATGATAACGATACGACCCAGCCTTTGTCCGCACATATGTGTAGGTTGACCGTGACAGTCGAGGCACGTCTCACTCCTGGGTGGTACATATGGTGGAACCTTCGACGGCAGGCACTGACTAACTGATTTGTGTGTTAGGCGGTGCTGTATTATAGATCTACGTTCCGCTCTCCTCCCTGATCATTGCATGTTTATAGCCACGCGTGCGACAAGTGGACGTGTTCCACAGGGGCAAGTTCTCAAACACGATAGAGTGCTCCGGGCCCGGAGCCGCGGGGAAGCCATAATGTGGTAAAGGAGCGCAATACCGGGAGGACGGCTGTGCTGATGTAGCGCACTCGGAGCATTTGCCGCAGTAAGGCCAAACGGGTGCAAAACGACCCCTCAAAAGTCCTATAGGATGGCCTAACTTAACGATTTCGACCTTTTGACCTTTGTCTGTCTGCGGGTTCGATTTGGTATTCGCCACGGATCGGTACGCACACAGGACCGATTGAGATATGTCCAGGACCTTTAGACACCTGCTGTTCGAGCGGTCCGTCTTGTGCTAATCGTGTTGAAAGCCGTGCCGACATCGAAGAGCCAGGCGTTGGCGACTATCCTAATTGAAGGCTGCCAGTTTCAAGTGTAGCCGGGAGCTGGGAGCCATGAGAGGATTAAAACGTATCCCGCCGTGCTCTCTGAAGAACGACCAGCAAGACAGAGTAGTACTAGCAACAAGCAACCAGCAGCACCGCCAGCGAACACGAACACCACCGTAACCTGCTCTACCACAACCACCACCAGCTATCTATAAGATGCCCAGTCGTGCAATAGCCCAGTGCTGTTGTTGTTGTTGGTGGTGGTGGTGGTGGTGGTGGTGGTGTTGGTGGTGTTGGTGTTGGTGGTGATGGCGGTGGGGTTGGTGGCAGGTGGTAGTGGGGCTTGGCTTGCTCTCTCTCAAGAAAGAGCAGCAAGACACTACTACCAGCAACCAGAAGCCAGCACCACCATAATCACCACCCCAACAGGCAAGAAGCAGAAGCAGCAGCAGGAGCTCGTTGCTCGTGGTGGCTGGTGCTCGTGGTGGTGGTGCAGCGTCCCTCAGAAATCATGACGCTGTGTGCCCTTACAAAATATTAAGTCGGTGCAGACGCTGCACGCGTCGTACATCCTACCAGGTACGATTTCATCTGAACAGTACTCTCCAGATTGCGTGCACGCAACACGTACCACCATTGCTTGCTCGACAGGCGGGATTTCAGCCCACCTGATTGTTTTTTTCTCTAGCGCATGCAACCCGCAACCCCCACTGAAATTCCAAATTGAGTTCTTCTCCTTCGGGTGCTTTAAGTCGCGGCAACGCTCGTCTAGAACCCAAAACAGTTAAAACGCCTTCCTTCCTCGCCATGTCAAACAACGTTTTGGTGGTTTCTCTATCCACCCACTGTCATCTAATGTCCAGTTGGCTTGACGTGCCGGCAAACGCGCAAAAACCTCGATGGTATTGACCACCACACAGCCACCCTGTGGCGCTCCCTGATCTCGAGTACCTCAATGGTCTGCGTACTATCTACTAAATCTGCAGGTCGTCGTCGATTCAACAAGCAAAGCATCTGTCATGCGTGGCACCTGCAGGGCCTCAACTACCCACGGGGACGCGCAGTTGGTCCTGATGGGCATATGTTTCGCTCGAACAGGCCTTAGCGTTTCCCTGGTGCTGGTAAAGCCATGGTACCTGCGTCACCGTCCGTGGGAGGTAGGGTGTAGGTAAGACGTGCGGTGTCGCCCAAAGGAGTAGATGAATTAACGGAACCGTACAGGCCCTCGCTCGAGCACCCAAAACGGAAAATAAACAAAAATGGGATGGGTTATACTTTCTGTTTTATATGTACGCCTCAAGGTGACCGGCCTTGTTCCTCAAAATGAGGATACAATTGTTCTCTCTCGCTTCCAAATCCGCGACGACATCGCACTACCGCAGTGATACGCAGCCATACACTAAAGAAGGGTACAGCGCTTTCTACATACCGACGAGTATCATGAGCATAGTGCTGAACTTGGAGTGTGGCCAGCACGTTCAATATTATTAGGGTGGCAGCCGACACCAAAACCTCGGGAGCGGAACAGCTCTGTTCAAGGGGCATGCACCAAACCCCCTACACCCGGGACCGCGAAAAATAATTGCTTTCACAAATAATCGTTCCTCGACCCCCCCGGTTTCGGAGGTTGCTACGGATAATTGTGCTTCGATTCCCGATCTCACAGTAGGCGATTGCGGGAATCGAATTCGAACAGTTTTCTTTGCCTAACAGCACAAAAACCGTAATTTGGCAAGATCGACGAAAACCTATACCAGGTATATATATATCAAAGAAGAAAGAGTGTTTGAGATTCGATGCCGAACTGCAGAACCCCAATAAGCCAGCAGCAGCACGTACCAACACAAATCCCGGTACCGTGTTCAGCACCCGACCAGCTTATACATGTAATTGGGTAGAAATGACGTACTTTGTACTAGTATCTCTCTATTGAATTGGGTAGAAATGACCAGGCTCCGTCCCCACCCCGGTCTCAACAGTAACGTCAAGACTATGATTAATAATGGCCTGCCATACTGGTACACTTTACCTAAACGCCGAGAAGATACATGTATACCCTCCTACAACATTGGTAGCGCATGCATGCTGATAAAGCAGAACACCAGTCGCAGAACCCTTCTTGCCTGGAATTACATTTGTAGGCTCTCCGGATCAGTCGACCAAAATGAATGTGGACAAAGCTCCGCACCCTGTTAGGCTTTCACCCTTCGCAAGGGTCGCTGGGTCTTCTTGCCGATGAACCCACCGTATACGCGGCAGGCAACATAACAACGGAACCGTCCTGCAAAAGATGGCGACCAACACGAGCAACACGAAATAGTAGTGGCTCTATCAGGTGCTGCGAATGAGAGCTCACTTTATTGAAAACAAGCCAAAATCCATCGCGCGTTGCGGCCATAGTATTTCTCGGCGACAAGACCCCCATCGAAATCAAATAGGATTGAATATCACATGCTACGTGAACGTCACACAGCGCATCGGTGTAACTAACCCCCAGCACGTGTGAATAAAGCGATACCAGTCCCGCTTGAATTTTATGTCTACATCATCTTGGCGCCCGCCATACTGGAGAGCCTCCTTAACTTTCGCGAAGTTTTCTGGCGGAGGCCCACCTCCACCGGCGCGAATTTTCCAGCACGGAATTTTGAACCTTTGCCATTCAAAAAGTATACAAGCTGCAGTAAGGGCCGTATACCGCATCCAATGGTAACGTCTAGGCGCATGCACATTCACTCCGACGGCAGTGGAGAGGGGAAGAGGAGTAATGAAAAACTTAACACACCAATCATTGCAGCAGAGGTCTAGCCCATATCGATGGGACTGCTGAAGCACAAAAGGCGCGACCTACTGTACCCTACTGTTGTAATCCTGCAGGAGAAGACACAGTGGTAGCCTCACGGCTCTCAAAGAGGAGGGGCGCAGCGCCAGACGCCATGGACGTATAGGGAGAGGTGAGGTAACATCAAACTGGTAATTTAACGTCAGAGCTTGATGTAACGTACCCAAAAGCGGCGACGTGCGTAATGCCAGTATTGCTCACCTGAATTGGTATTGCCTCCCTAGCTTGTTTAATGAGAACGCCGGCGTTCTCGCCCACGCCGATACGCTCTTGCTCGCCTCCGCCATTCGTGATAATACCCAACGTGCTCGCTCCACCTCCCTCGTCCTCAGCAAGGTATCCTCACGTCAAGCTCAGGCCGTTTATACTTTTTACTTTTTACCCACCACCATGTGTGGCTACTTTCCCTGGTGTCAGCATGCCACCTGATATTGCACCACAAATAGAGCGATAGACAGGCGTCATTGCAAAGAGAGGGGCGGCCAGGAGGTGATACATCATCAGCGCCAGCAGTAATACCGCCAGTACCACCACCCTTCCGCATTACTCTTCACATGGTCTCAAACAGCAGCCAATCGTTAATTTAAACTACTGTACAGGCAGTACATGAAACTCAACAACATGGCGAAAAACCGGTGCCGACAAACTGCCCCTGTACGTAGTATTGGGCACCGGGATAGTGATGGCCTGTGAGGTATCCAATACCAACTATACGTGATGGCTAGACTGCTGCGTAGGTTCAATACCGGTACGACTACACGGCAGCAGTACGTATTAGCGCATGAGCGATGGAACAAAGAGGTGCCTCGCGGGATTACAGAGCTGTACTCTCTGCTCGTACAGCAGCATTACACGGCAATATATACACAAGTCAGTATTGTACAGCAGCTGTGATGGTAGCTATCAAAAACAGACAGCTGCTGCTGTAGTCCAAGGCACGATTACAGAATAACACGCCATGCCAGTACAGTGCAGGTAATAGGTGTGTGTCCTGTGCAAGGTGAATAGAAGCGGACCAAGAGGAAAGCGGTGTGCGTCCGCCGTGTTGTGTGCATACCACGTACCAGCTAATATACTATTAATAGTAGCTTACACCACTTTGTCCGTAAATGTAAGGGTCGTGATAATATTAATATCGATACCAAACGGCCCTTATACTAGCGGACAAGTTGGTAGTCGCGTTACTGCTCCTGTACAACACCACAGCAGTACGCAACTGGAGTAAAGGCGTGTCTCATCCGTCGTGGCGGCCATGGAGGGAAGCTGGGTGCTGAAAGAATGACGCGTGTGTCGAGGCTGTGTCTCTGTGGAGAGAAATGGCAAAGGTGGCACCGAAGTGTCTGTGAAGATCACTTGAGACGAAGAAGAAACGTCATATTTGAAAAGGCGCTTATTTGGCCATATTGGAAAGAATATTGACCTCAGGGATATCAATGGAAAAGGAAAAAGTGAAGAGAAGAGGAGAGAAAAGTAGAAGAGGAGTAGAGGAGTAGAGTGGTGGAGGTGGGGGATGCCTGCACCTGGTCATCTCGGTACAATGCCAATGCTACGGACAGTTAAATTCTACCATAGTGTGTACCGTCCCTTGAAATGTTCCCTACAACGTTATAGTAACGTTCTAGCAACGTTCTCAGCATCGTTCCTGATTAAGATGCTTTGGACATACAATGCGGCGCACTACGAGTAAGACAATCTCGTAATCTACCCGCATATTGCAATTACCCGAATATCTAGACTAAGATACTAATATACTCGTGTCAGTGCGTAGTGACTGCACATCACAATAGATACGCATGGATCTCGACGTCCATATGCTAACACGCCCCCCGTGGTGAAAGTCAGTAGCTAGAGTAACGCTTACGGTGTAGAAACCTGATACTCAAAAATCAAAATGAACGAGTGAATAATGAAAGAATGGTACAACATAGTCAGTCCTGCGCGAATGCAGCGACAATATGGAAAACAGTAAACACAAAGTTTACTACATATTCAGCCCCGTGTGATGACGGTGGCAATATGGTTGTACTCATGTCAGAAAAACTAAGCGTGGTTGTGCATGACCACTGAGTCATAGTGCATGACCACTGAGTCACAACCTACAATGAAAAGAGTAGAAAGTTATATGCTGTACTTGCAACCCGCCCCCTCAATTGAATGCTACAATAATAGAGCTACGGAAATTGTACGTATTCTTGCAGAAACAAAGAAAGCCTGTGGGTGTGTACCGAGAAAAAATTAGCAATGACCTACTGTATGTTCATTTGTCAAGCAATCAACATTGGATAGTTGAAGAGACAATTGATAAAGCTGAGACGCGTGTCCATCGTGCAGTATAGGCGTGCGTACGTACTCATATGAATCCTAGACAGTATTACTTGGTGTAAGCAAAGTCAAAGAAGAAAACAAATCGTGGTGTAAATACCAGCGATGTATACCCTAGAACAGAAGCGTCAACCCGTATGATGGGTGTTCAACACGGCCCCTAAATGGATACCTAGAGCAACGTGAAATCGAAGTAGAAAGTGATGGCATTCGTTCACTACAGCGAACAGTGCACTATGCAGCTGTGTACATGTATGTACGTACGTACGTATGTACTCGAAATATATTTACGAGTACCGATGGTACGGCAATAGACTACGTTGGGCACAATCGTATCGCAAACTAGACTCGTGGTGCTGTGGTGTCGACCAGCGAGCTATATCCTAGCAAAGAAAGCGCAACAAAGTGTCTACTGCACTTGTGCTACGCTCCCCCATTGGATCCTAGGACTAAGAAATCGAACGAAATCGAAACGAAAACGTGCACGTATACAGGTATGTGTCCAGCTACTGATATGTGTATAATACATTCAGCATTGTGAGTGTGTATTTAGGATACGTATTCCAAGAAAAGAAAGCTGTGGAAAGCTGAGGAACAACTGATAACCAGACAGATTTGTATCCGGTACGGCAAACAACAGTGCGCATCATATTTTCTAGCATAAACGTACTCGTGTGAAAATACTCTACCTACGTACACTAAAGCCAACAGAGAAAAAACAAACACATACCCCAAAAGACACCCCCCCCACGAAAACCCGTCTCGAAAGGGGTGCGTGGTCAATGGTTAAATGACTAAGGCAAGCAACAAATGAGTACGCCTTCCCCCCCCACGAAAACCAAGATAAAGAAAAGACAGAAAAGGAACAACCTACTACTGCTGCTGCTGCAGTACACTACGAGTACAGCTGCAGTCGTAGTCGTATTCGTTGCTGCTCGTGATGCTGAAGATCTTCGTTTTTCGTCCTGGTGTTGTAAGATATGCTGAACATGTAGTTGTAAATGAATAAAGAAGTGGTGCTGCTGCTGATCTTCTGTAGACGGTCTTGTTGTGAAGAACTTGTAGAAGCAAAACAAACCAAGATGTACAATTATATAGTGGCTGTGAAATGATGTTGATAATGGCGATGGAGACCTGACGAGGTGGTGAAGACCTGTCCTCGCTGTCGTCCGTAGTGTTGTGTTGGGCCGTGTTGCTCGACGAGTGCGAGTGCCGGTTGATGTTGTTGTCGCGGTTGGGCCGCGTTTTTGTGTGGTGTAATAGCAAATTTTCTCCCCAGATCGGTACCAAGCATGCAACAAGAAATTGTGGAACTCCTTGCTTGCGATACATTCCGCACGTGCCTGTAAAACGGTGTTTGCATTCTGGCAAGGATCTCGCCGAGTACGTAGCTGGTCCCCAATGCGCTGGATACTGTGATGGCCAGCTGCTTGATGAACGATTCGGTGGTGTTGCTGTGGAGCTGCACCCTGGTAAGAACATAGACTGCGGTGAGGTCATCTCCGACTCTTGAAGAAGATCTTGAAAAGCAAAATATTGAATTGCTTGCTGTAGATGACCTGAAAATGATAAGTAGTAGCCGCAGATCTCAGTCGTAGGGGCCGATACCTTCTCGAAGCAGCGAAGCAGTGATGTTGCAGTGTTGCTCGTGCAGCAGTGGTCGAAGTAGATGTAGATCCTGGTGACATAAACTGAAGCAGCTGCGATAATGAAGCGCTGAGGATACCTTCTGCAATCAGCGTTGATGATGATGGCGAAGCTCAACACTTGTCGTAGGTAGCAGATGAAGAAGTCCCTTATGATGTTGGAGGTGCTAGCTCCTTGTAAAGCAGGAGGTGTTGCCCCTGTGCCAAGCTGATAGTAGCAGATAGATGACAGGAGTTGGATCTCCCGTGGCAGGCTGAGTAGCCGATTCATCAACGGCCTGGCTGCGTGATGCAACACTTGCCGACCTTCTCCCCCATTTAGAATGGACGAGGACGAGTTTTCCTTCCGAGTCTTTAGCCGTGCTTCCGCATAAAAGCGTGAATCCGCTGCTGGAAATAATGGATGCCTAGATGTAGGCAGGAGGTGATCCCTCCGATGCTACTCGGAGTAGCAGATTCATCAACGACCTGGCTGTATGATTCAGCACGTGTAGGTCTACTCGTCGATACTTGCACGAGGACAAATCTATTTGTACGTACTTCGCGCTTAGTAGCTCGAAGAAACGGTTTAGATAACGCCCTCGCGCGTTATATTTAGCGTGAAACCAGCTCGACACTAACTTTAGTTCTGATGGTGGTGAAACAGAGGTCTTGTAACGTTTCTTCGTGCTTTACAGCGTGGAAGTAGCGTGTAACTAGCTTCGCGTGTGATGACCAGAAATGGTTTTGTGACTTGTTTCGCGCTTACAGCTTCAACGTATCATAGTATTAAAAAAAAACGCTTTGCTAGCGTTTTTACAAAAATAGTCGGTGGCTTATGTTTGCACTAAAACGGCGTGAAAACAATGTTGAACGTACGAGTACGAGTACGAGTTTCCCGCAGAAGATCGTGAAACCGGACTCATTACTCGTGCATGCTACACGCGTAAAAGCGTGACAGCATTCTCCTTACCTTCCTCGCGCGTAGAAGCGTGAAAGCATTACTCCTTGTAGTAACCCTGTTGAACGAACTTGATGAAAATCGATGAAGAGAGTCGATGTCGATGCTTGTCGGGTAGATGATGATCGTCTGATGTTTGGAGCAAAACAAACCTATTCCTCCGCAGTGGAAACCTTGAAATTTCTTCGAATGTAGCACGTCACGAGCTCACCGGGAGACGTCGTTCCGTGGTGCCAGTCGGTGCGTAGACCAACGTGGAGGCTCACAACCTGAAAGAATGACGTGTTTGTCGAGGCTCTGTCTCTGTGGACAGAGATGGCAGAGGAGGCACGGAAGTGTCTGTGAAGATCACTTGTGTAGAAGAAGAAAAGTCATGGTTTGAAAAGGCGCTTATTTGGCCATATTGGAAAGAAGATTGATCTGAGAGATCAATGGAAAGGGAGAAGAGAAAACAAAAAGAGTGGAAAGTGGAGTAGAGTAGAGTAGAGTAGAGTGGGAAGTGGAGTAGAGTAGAGTGATCGAGGTGGGCTACCCTGCACCTGATTATCTCGGTGCAATGCCCATGCCACGGAGAGTTACAATTTACCGTAGTGTGAACATGTACTGTTCCTTGAAATGTCTCAACAACGTGATAGTAACGTTCTAGCAACGTTCTCAGCATCGGTCCTGATGGAGATGCTCTGGGCATACAACAGAGCGCACTACGAGTAAGACAAACTCGTAGTCTATCCGCATATAGCAATTCCCCGAATATCTAGACTAAGATACTCATATACGCGTATCAGTGCGTAGTGACTACACATCACAATAGATACGTATGGATCTCAACGTCCATATGCTGCTAACAAGTGCTACCAGGTACGTACATACTACTACGAGAAAAACAGTGCTAGCGCCACGGGCGGAGCCGTGGCCGTACCGCTAGTATAGTCTGAACTAAGCATAGTATACTTGTGATATATATATAAACAAACGTAAACCTTGGTGTAGTAAAGTCTGAGGAGAACAAAATCTAAATTTTCGAGGGGCATGGTAAAGTCATACCTGGACAGGTCAAAATATCCGAACAGTTGACGTGATAGAGTGCTCATAACCTATTCAGGTATAGTTGGTATACCCTCGACAGGTGGTCGCACAGGCGGTCACGAGCAGCAGTATGCTACCTTGCTGGTATTGGATGGACGATGTTCCACAGATGATAAGACCCCCAGAAGATTGATGTTGTGTACTTGGTCGCTTAGGTGGGCAAAAAAAAACATAGAGAACAATATACTTCGGAGTCTAGTTGTGGTGGTGAGAGAAGTGAGAGAGGTTTGGGGCACGCCCGCGCTCTCTCTCTCGTAGCTACTCAGACCCTGATCCTTCGTTCGCTATAACAATAATAGTACTTGAAGGACCCCGTTTACAAATAACAAACAAACAACAACAACAACTCGTCGGGGTCCTCAAACGAACTGGTCGTAATTACGTCGCATCTTAGTCGAACCGTAACGTAACACATCGTGTTTTTCTATTGTTGCCTATAACATCACCGATGCTACGACTGTTGTGTTCGGCTACTGTAACACGCTAGTGGCGACCCAGTGCTACCTACGTTGGCCGACAAATAGCGGTTAGCCGATCCCAGTTCTGCCCGATCGTAGCTCGGGTAAACTTGCTTCGTGAGTCGTCGCGATCCCGAAGCTACCGAGTTGTACTTGGTTACGTATCGTGACTGCTGCTCCCTGTTTACAGCAGTATTAAAGTAGTGCTACGTACTGCTTCCCCCGGCTACAGCTATGCTCTCCTTTGCTATAGCAGTACTGTAGTGCTAACTACTGCTGCCCCAGGCAACAGCAGTGGCAATGAACATTAATCAGAGATGTAGGTGTTCACGCCCTGATATCTTTAACAGTCTTACTATTAATAGCAGTAGTTTCTTAGGGAGCAAGTCGTAACGCATACATACATAATGATGCGTCGTGTACTCTTACCTTTGTTTTCAATAGACTAGTTAATGCCGAAGCAAACAAAACCAAACGACAGCAGCCGAACATTACGCGGAGTCTGCGTCAAAGCTGTCATGTACCAGGTACCAGGTACTCGACGAGGTGAGGCAGGTACCCCGCGAAAGCCAACGAAAATGAGGAGAAATACCGGTACACTGCTGTCAAGAAAAACCTATGTGTGTGTTCTTCACATTAAACCTTCCTTTTTACCCGTCGACATCCAGCACACCCAGTGTCCGTGCCGATTCTTCATCCTAGAGAGGTATCAATTATGTGGTCATAAAACTACGACACAGAGATACTACGCTGCAGTGCAGTAAGCTGAGCAGACAATGCCATGCCACATACGGCAGGCATGACCTACCCTGCAAGCAGTCCAGGTGCATGAAATATGTAATAATAAGTAGACTCGACTCGCTCGGTCTGGCGAGTCTCACCAGCGGGGCACTGCTGTGTCCTTGCTAGTTGTCCACTAAAATATAATCACAAACAAGAGCAGGTTCTTCCGTCTTTGACGTGTAGAGTATGCATGCATTTCTGCTTGGAGTCTTATGAGATGATTGACAATTCCTTTGTAATTGAGCTTTCTTTATCCTTCTTCTTTTCTGGCCGCCTACACATCCTTTCATACTGACTGCACTCGCCTGACTTTCGCGTACATCAGTCTCACCCGACGCCGCTGGCTTGCCATCTCGTCGTTCGATCAGAGACGACTCCAGGCCAGCGAACTTCTGAAGTCCTGCGTGCTTGCCATGCACCTCGAGGCAAACCAACTTATCTCCTACATCTCCTTCCCATAGGTTACGTGTTTTATTTATCCAATCATATCGTACTGGTGTTATTCATCCATTTATCATATGATACGATGTATTCAACCTTTCGTCCTCAAAAGCTAAATTAATGACTGAACTTCCCAGATAATGTAATACCCCTTTTCGGATAGTCTTTCCGCATCCTCATCTTCCCACAATAAACTTCTAAGCAACTTCTTTCACTCTCTTGTATCCATCACTGCCTGTTGAAATTTCTTACAACACTCTCTCCCCCTAGCTTTTAGTAGTAAACATAGTGTTTTTACTACTCAAAAGCAACAACCGACCAGTACGTAAGAAGTTGTGTCAATAACCCTCAACTTTTAACAGGCGATAGTCAAACTTGATTATTACTGAAACGTTTAATGTTAAACCCCAAAAACGTGTCAACATAATCGAAACCCCATCCTACTATTTTCCGCTATTAGTTCTCAACCTCCTTCGCAACCTGACGGCAATCAGAAATTTCGAGCCCATCTTTCCCTGTCATTCTTCCAGCCCCAGTTCCTCGAAAATAAACCCTGTTCGTGAAACCATTGTTGAAACAACGGTCCTGAAATAATTCTCTGAACGGCAACTCAGACGCAATTTGGTAACCAAGTTATGCCCCTCAAAGTCTCGTGGAGTGACAACCTATAAATTACCTTTGCAGCCAACACAGAGTCAATCGTCGAATACTTCCTAATCAAACCTTCCCCGAGCATTAACTTCAACAAAAATTGGCGGTGTCGAAGTTATCTGTTCCATTCCCAATCCATCATATCCCAAACGGCTGTTTCAACAAAAATCTGGCGGTGCTGACCCAACGGTTCCAATCTATCATATCCCGAGCGGCTGCTTCAACAAAAATCTGGGGGTGTTGATGCAACGTTTCCACTCAAACCCTGTATCCCGAACGGCTGATTCAACATATTCTGGGGGTGTTGATGCAAGCGGTTCCAATCAAACACCATAGTTCCATGCAACAGGCCTACCCAGAATCCATGAAAACATTTCCCCAAACAAACAAATATGGCGGCGTAGGATAATCGGATGCCCCCTTCGGGTCGGACGCTGGGGATGCTTCCTAGCCGCCGTCCTCCAATATCCACCATGGCATACTTGCGGGCCCCTTCACGCGTTTCGTCAATATATCCTGCCGGTTTCAGATGCTCTGGAGTAAAGTGCTACGCCAACGATATTCCGCGCGTTGTGCGGCGAGGCGTTGGTACGTTCGGAAACGCTTGATATCGGCTCCTACGTCGTTGATGATAAAGCTTCGGCACACCAACAAAACATTGTTGACAAATTAATGCTGATCTATATTCACTTCTAAAATCGACGATTCGTACGATAATAATACTTGAGTTTGTTCAAAATTTCCTGGAATGGATCTGGAAAGTCGAACGATACCCTCTCCCTCAGCGAAAAGGGAAGCGGGAGGGAAATCAGCGGCAAATATTTTTTTTCGCGGCTTGACACGCTACTATACGACCGTCTATCTATTATTCGGATTTCTCTCTCGCTCACATACCGACCTGCAAAACGTATCTTTCGACCGATGCCCGCGTCCGACATCGATCGGTGTTATGTTGGGTAGGACGGTTACGAAAACCGACTGTAGGTTCTACCACATTATCCGACACCAAACCTGATCTATACCCTAGGCTATGCCAGGATCCCCGATGAGCTGCCGGTCATCTAACTGATTGATCGATAGATACAACACTGGCACTCATAGTGTTTCCCGGGGACAGACTAATATTATTCAAAGGGAAAGAGGCGGTTGACATCCACGTGTATCCTCCACCACTTCGGTCGGACTCCAAGGTTCCAGGAGCCGAGTAAAATATAACACCGTCGATACTGGCCAACTGCTGCGTGTTTCGATTTAAACGGTGATCAAATATATGTTGACCATTGACGCTCACAGACGCGCTAACCTGCTGACAGCGAAACAGCGCCCGATGCAAGCATACTCTCGAAAAATGAATACGATACAAACGACTGCGGGAACCCCGTATCTATCAAAGTTTTGCCGGCCCGCGAGCGTCTCGCATGCGGTCCTGCGTGTACTTTGACGTGGGGTGTCTGGTGAGCGGGGTTCGTTTTTATAACCCCCCCCTCTGAAACGGTGAAATTCTGGCAAAAAAACGAAACAAGCTGGGGTGTCTATCACAAACTTGTCTATAACAGACGGGTTTCGGGAGTCTGCATCCTCATGATGAGACTCTGACCACGCTGGTACCCAAATCGACTTACTGTTACAACCGACAAAGGCGGCTGCTTGCCGTCCCCACCGATCGAGAGGATGTGCGTACGACGTTTAAGGGACAGCACAGGGGATTTCGTCGGCGCTACAGACTCGACCAACTTGGAAACATACGTGGGTGTCGCGCCGCCTGCTTCAACGATCAGCGACAAGGGTGCAACACTGTAGGGAATTGAAACTTCTCCGCAATCAACATCACTCTGCAGTTCACCTAAACAAGGAACCTTGCCAACAGCCCTTGTTTTCTGGCCCTGGATAAGGGGAGCGTGAAATGGGCGAAGCCAGCCTCATGCGTGGCTCCGCGCTACCAATCACACCCAACGGGGTCGTCTGTACAAACGACCGGGGATCATCCACATCCCCTCCTGATTTTCTGATATCAGTAACCTGGGCATCGAAGCATGGCTCATCCATGCTCCGATCTGATGTCGCTGGTAAACGCAGGTCATGACCCCCGTGTTTAACTGCTTCTCGTTGTTCGACGGAATTTACCACTCTATTCTCGGTGGGTTGCATATTTCCGCTAAACTGCGTAACAATTCGTACTGTACCATTCTCGGACAATCTGATAGATTTGCTACACTTTGGTCCGGGAGGTATCGCATCACCCTTCAAAGAGGGGCAATACGACAAAACACGAACCGGGGAGTCTACACTAACCTCTCGGCAGGCAGACAGCGGCGATAAAAAGACCTCCTGTTACTTCGCTGTCTTCTACAAGTGGAAAACTGCCGAAGGTGCCACCGATGTAGGTCGGCTTCCTACGTCGTCGGCATTCTATGGTGACGGACTACCCGGAAATGAGCCTATTTTCCAGTATGTGCGAAAAAACAAAGTTGATTTCGCTGGGGCCCAACGCTTGTGACTGCTGTGTGGTGCTGTCAACCCTGACTGGTATGTATGTACCACGTTGGCCACTACTCGTACGTCACATCAACGCACGGAAGGGCTCGTATCGCCTAACGAGTGATCAAACCAACGCGCAGACGTACGCGCCGGAGAGAGAAGCCGCTAGCAACGGAAGGCAAGGCTGCGAAAACCGAAAACGAGGCAGGCAATTGAGCGCAAACAGTCGTGTGCTGCGATACAGCAGCAGCAGAATTCAGCGCATCAGCAGTACTGCTGTACTGCAGTATACAGCAGTAGTATGCAGCGATATGATCAGAAATGTCAAGCGGCGCAATTTAGAATCGTGATGAAGATGGCTACAAATCTGAAATGAATCGTTCGTTTCTCCGACCGGGACTCCAAGCGTTTGCAAGCACACACCCCAAAAGACGGTATCCATAACGACGCCAGTGTAATAATAAGTGGACTCGAATCGCTCGGTCTGGCGAGTCTCACCAGCGGAGCACTGTGGCCTTGCTAGCTGTCCACTAAAATGTGATCACAAACAAGAGCAGGTTCTTCCGTCTTTTACGTGTAGAGTATGCATGCATTTCTGCTTGAAGTGTTATGAGATGAGATTGACAAATCCTTTGTAATTGAGCTTTCTTCATCCTTCTTCTTCACTGGCCGCCTACAAATCCTTTCATACTGACTGCACTCGCCTGACTCTCGCGTACATCAGCCTCACCCGACCCCGCTGGCTTGCCATCTCGTCGTTCGATCAGAGCCGACTCCAGGCTAGCGAACTGCTGAACTCCTGCGTGCTTGCCATGCAACTCGAGGCAAACCAACTTATCTCCTACATCTCCTTCCCATAGGTTACTTGTTTTATCTATCCAATCATACTCGTATCGTACTGGTGTCGTTCATCCATTTATCATATGATACGACGTATTCAACCTTTCGTCCTCAAATGCTAATTAATGACTGAACTTCCCAGATAAATGTAACACCCCTTTTCGGATAGTCTTTCTGCATCCTCATATTCCCACAATAAACTTCTAAGCAACTTCTTTCACTCTCTTGTATCCATCACTGCCTGTTGAAACTTCTTACAACAAAGAGAGAGCAAAAAATAAGAGAAAAAGCGAACGCACTAGGTTTCTGTTTCATTTTGGGCAACTGCCAAAATCAGGTATACCTGATCCATTTGAGCCAAAATCAGGTATAGACTAAAACCAAGTAAAAAACGCGCACCACGAACGGTGTTTTTTAGGACTTTTTGGCTGTGAGAAATGATCAAACATTCTTTTGGATTTGCACCTGAACAGCAGAAGGATAGCGAATGTGTGTCCTCCAAACTCTTGATAATGTTGTATGTTGTTTTCCAATTGTTATTTTCAGTACGGGTATTAATATCTGTCGTATGCTTTCATTGATTTCGTGATCACACTCACTCCTACCACGTGTGTTTCCGTATTCTTGTACCACAGGTACGTATGTGTATAGTCCTAGCCACATTGATAGCATACGAACAAAACATCGAGTTCATTTGAGACTGATCTGCTCGCTTTCCGTACCGTGTCAGCAAACAACAGTACGTAATATACTACAACAGATCCATTGTGCTGTATGCGCGCGTATGATATGTTCTGTAGTCGTTGTGGCGGGTCGTATGTACGTAGTGTGTTGATGTCTTCATGTCGGGCGTATAGGAGACAGCAGTGTACGTATGGCCTCTGATTGGCTCAAAATTCGCCAAAATCAGTTGAAAGCTAACCAAAGTAGACAAATCCAGGTGTACCTGGACCATTTCATGCCAAAATCAGGTACGATGTGAGGCTGGCCAATGAGATGTGTCCTAGCGTGTGATTTGTACTTGGTTTTAGTTATACCTGTATTTTGGCACAAATGATCAGGTTACCTGATTTTGGCTAAAGCCCTTACATTTTTGTTATTTTGTAGGTTCGAGTCTGTACGAGAGAGCTGAAGAGGTTGAACTTTTTGTTTTCTTCTTTTTTTTTGTTTCGTCATCACGTTTCACTTTCCAGGTCACCTCGTGTGTGTGTGTGTGTGTTCTTCACATTAAACCTTCCTTTCTACCCGTCGACATCCAGCACACCCAGTGTCCGTGCCGATTCTTCATCCTAAAAAGGTACCAGTTCTGTGGTCACAAAACTACGACACAGAGATACTACACTCAGTGCAGTAAGCAGAGCAGACAATGCAACGCCATATACGACAGGCAAGACCTACCCTGCTAGCAATCCAGGTGCATGCAAGAGAAAAAAAGAGAAAAAAGAAAAAAAAGCGAAAAGAAAAAATAATAAAAAGTAAATATACTGAAGCAAATCAATAATCAAGCAACCAAATAAAAAGCATGACAAAAAAAGAAAGAAAGTGTCGTGCTTCTCCCAGAGGAGATGCGACCTCCAATAAAATAAAAAAAAAACAAACAAACAACCAAATGAAATGAAAGAAAATAAAATGGACCGAAACAGCGCCAACAGAGCAAGACTGAGAACGACAGGATAGGACAGCCAGCCGGAGCACACCGAAGGCCAGCCGAGGCAGGTTTGTGCCCATAGTACAGGCAGGTTCTACCAGCTAGTCGGTCTGGCACCTACTCTGTTTGCCGTCTCTTTCCTGCTTTCGTCCGTCCTGGTTTCCCTATGACCCCCCCCACCCTCCGTCTCCCTTCCCTTGGGCGCCACCCATACAACGGGTACGTGGCACTTCCAACTCAATTCCGTTTCGTTCTCGTGTAACACACGAGAGTCCCGGAAAGAGAACGGGGAATGACAAAACCAAAATGAATACGTACGTAGCTAAGCCACCAAAGAAAGTCCTAGGACAAATACGGAAGGCGGAGAAACAAAGGCAAAAGCGATCACGGTAACATAAATAAGTGAAACAAAGTAAACGAAGCAAATGATGCGAGGGGTTGTAGCATCGCTGTCGTGCCCCCCTTGAGAAGCAACAACAGGCAATACAACAAGCAAAAAGAAAAATGAAAAAAAGAAAAATAAGAAAAAAATCAAACAAACAAACAAACAAAGGGAAAGAAAGACCACCAGAAACAGTGCCGCGTTCGAAGCGGCTACAGAGGTGCGCGGCACGGGTAGTCTAGGTGGGACTTACTAGTCAGCCTGGTACCTTGCTACCCTGTCGGCTGTTTCCCTCCTGCTCTCATCAGCCGCGGTTTCCGTACGACTGTTGCCCCCCCCCTTCCCATTCCCTTTTGCACCCCCCGCAACGGATGCGTGGCGCTGTCTACTCAGTTCCGCCTCTACCTTGTGCCACCGGATCATGAACTGTTCAGCCGCTTCGAGGACCCCCCTGTGCCACTTGCCCACTTTAGTTGCTGCAATGGTCCATACTGCGGTCTCTACTCCAAACACCAACGGGACCTGTGCCGTGGACCCCTTGGAGGCTTGAAACACCTTGAGGTCTTCAGCAAGGCATTTCTGCCAGGACTTTGGTTGTCCGCCCGGTCTGCGTCCCTCCCCACCCGTCATGGTCCCGAACATAATCCGACTGGGTAGTCGCCCCTTGGGTTGCCGTGCCACGGCTCCCGCAAAGAACAGACGCCGTTTACGGATTGTCGTTTCGATGCTCTCGCATCGTGTCTGCTTGAGAGCCTTTGCGTACGAGAGGGTCCTATAGTCGCCACGCTGCCGACGCTGGAAGCCAATGACACGCAGGAGGATTTGGTGGTGTGCCGAGCGGAGTCTGGCGAAGTGTTGTGCACCGAGGGTCCACGTCATACATCCGTACAGCAGGGTCTCAATCACCTCGGCCTTCAACATGCGGATTTTCAGACTAAGTCGAGCCGTCTTCATGTCGTACAACTCTGGTCCGAACCGTTTGAAGCACGCCCACATGAGACGGATCCGTCGTTCGATTTCGAGTGAGAGGTCAGCGTTTTCGTGGATAATGCCGCCGAGGTACAAGAACTGGCTCGTCTGTCTATACCTCTGACCAGCTGCTTCGATAACGAGCGGCGGAGGAGGGGGTGTCTGGTCCCGTGTTCGTAAGCTGCTCTGCTTACTGCACTGAGTGTAGTATCTCTGTGTCGTAGTTTTGTGACCACAGAACTAGTACCTTTTTAGGATGAAGAATCGGCACGGACACTGGGTGTGCTGGATGTCGACGGGTAGAAAGGAAGGTTT
>MEHQ01001584.1:0-11744 GCA_008828725.1 Saccharina japonica
TTTCGTGCCCACTTTTTTTCCGGAATGGCACGAGTCCAAACAAGCCAACTATGGCACCAGGGTTTGGCCATTTTCCCACAGTTTTGGCTTAGGTTTTGGTAGCCATAAGCCACCTTTTTGGGGACCGTTCACGTTTTTTTGGTCGGTATTGCGGAAAAGAGCAAACTATGGCACCAGGGTTTGGCCATTTTTCCACAGTGTGACTTCTTCGTGTTTTAGGGTGTATTTAAACTCATAATAAGCGGGGAGTGTCAACATAAACCAACTGCTCAAATGCTGAATCGTATGCATATAAGTCCATCGCTTTGATGCTGTTTAAGTATTCAGCGAAGTTCCCGATGCCGACTGGGCATCTAGCCCGTGCTTTCAACGTGCCCAGGGTCAAAAACAGGGGTGGCATAGGCTGCCTATGTTTTCTCTTGTTTTGCCACCCCTTGTGCCCACAATCCTAATGGCACGTGCCCACTCCAGCTCATGGCTTTGCTTATGGTACATAGAGCCAATTATGTCAATCGCTATGCCCATCAAATGGGTCAGGGCCTAGTCTTAGGCGTGCCTTACTGCATTTTCTCGCCCTAGCAGGCGTTTATATCAGGTATACTACAATCCACAACCTTTGTCAAGCGGATTTCGTTCAAACCAGTCTTAGGCGTGCCTTACTGCATTTTCTCGCCCTAGCAGGCGTTTATATCAGGTATACTACAATCCACAACCTTTGTCAAGCGGATTTCGTTCAAAATCGGTGTGCTATTTATCCTTGAGGCAAAACGTAACGACGGATACCCTCACTATGATCTAATTTGTCGTTCTTAGTCGTTCTTAAAGAGACATAGTGTGCATACTTTGCCGTAGCGCGTGTCGCGGGTATTATAATTAGGTATTGTCCGGGCCCGATAGGGGAGTCACAAGTCCGAGTACTACGTTTCGCGTGCCCGTTTAGTAGCTACAGCAGCCCATGGAACTTCCTATGGTGTTTAGCTATTCCAGAGTGATCTTCTAGTCTGTCTAAGAAATATACCTTATCATACCCAAGGGGTAATATCATTCCTGTGCTATTCCAAGCGCTAATCCTACGAGTTACCTCGTCCTTAAGAATATTATAATGCTCAGAACATTCTTATGGAGTACAAAGCCTCGGTGTTACTGCGTATCTAGTCTGCCTAGGAATCTTCTGTGTACAAGAATTATCCTAGCGCCACTACTGTAGGCTTTTCACCTGTACAATTATATCTCAACCCTTAGCAATCACATCACACAACCCTATCTGCCGTCTCTTGCTTACTTTAGTCCACAGCGGTTTCCCTACGACCGTTACCCACCTCGTCTTTATCCCCCCGCCCCTCGCACGCAACCTAAAGGGATTTGCGGTACTTCAAACTCAAGTTCGCCTGAAATTCGTGTCACAACCGGCACAGCATCTATACGTAAGGAACTTGCATTCAAGGACGGAGCAATCACAGGCTGTTTGAGCAGTATACTAAGACCAATCACATACGAGTTTAGTAAGGATCACGTAAGGACGGGCGGTGATGATTGGCGGCCGCTGACAAGCCTGCCAGTCTCGGCGCTGCCAGGAAGCGAGACGTGCGGATATGCGAGACAGAGAGATATCGCTGTTGCAAGCCTGATATTCGGACAACCGCCCTCGCAAAGGGCGGCCCAGCACCCTCGTGGTGTGGCGGTATTTCCTGCCTGTAGTATGTTCCTAGTTGTGTTAATGGGGCCCTTCGCTCTGTCCCTTCGAGAGGGTCGGAAGTCAGGCCCAGCGCAGGCTGGTCTGTCCCTACACGTACCGTTTGCCTAGAGGCCAGGTGCACAAGAGTTTGAGTGCGGGCGCGTAGCCACACCACAACAACCCCGACAGCAGACTACATAACCAGCAGAGTAGCTTTGTCTCTGTGGATTCGAGCCCTCACGGTTACCTGCAGCAGCGAGCACACCCTGAACTTGCAGTACGAGTACGAGTACAGAACGGATTTTCGTTCAGATCTCACAGAGAAATATGCCACACTCTGTCCGCAAATATAGGAAAATTTTAGTACTCATAATAATACTTAAACACAGTCCCTATATTTCCGGACAAAAGGGTACACAGCACTACCACTCTGTCCGGAAATGTAAGAAGTTATTGGTACTCGTATTTATACTCATACGTTCCTTAAATTTCCGGACAAAAAGGAATTGCGACGTGAAACATCAACACCTGTGTTGCAGTGCCCACAAAACCAAAAAAAAAGTCTTGACACAGAGACACTGGAACCACACCTGCCCAGTTTTTTTCTGTAGGACATTCCGTAGTTCTGCACTAGCTCCGAACTTTCCCATTAATCCAATATTTGGAAAGGCAGATATGAGCTCCTTGGGGCACTCCTGTGAGTGTGCCAAAGGGACAGCAGTTTCGCGCCCTCCTTCGATACGAACCTCGTCGCTGAAAATTGAAAATGTGGTTCCAGGTGCTTGAATTTGTGTATTCCGGTACTGTAGCCAAGTGATTTTTTTCTCTGCCGTAGAACGAGCTCATGCTCGTTCTACAGCAGTTTTGTTTTTCGAAAAGTATCTCGTGCTCGTTTTACAGCAGGAAAAAAATACTTGAATACAGTACGAGAAACCGCATATTGAAGCGACTGGAACCACATTTTCAAACTTCAACGACGAGGTCCGCATCGAAGGAGGTCACCGAATCTGCTGCCGCTTTGGCACACTGACGGGAGTGTATCAAGGAGCTTATATCTGCCTTGCCAAGTTTTGTATTAATGGGAAAGTTCGGAGCTAGGGCAGAATTACGGAAAGTCCTACAGGAAAATCAAATGGAGTAGACGTGGTTCCAGTATCTCTTTGTCAAGAGATTTTATAAAATCGTGTTTTTTTGGTGGGCACTGCAAGACAGGTGTCAACTCAAACCGAAGTCTAGAACCAAGTTAAATGAACTCTCCTCTAGGAAAACATCCCAATGATTTAAAGCCCAAGTAAAGCCCTATAAAATCGTCCTCAGGTATAGGATCGGAGCCGCACAGCGCAGAGCGCCCATACCTGAGGAGAGGTTTGTTGGGGATTCGTTGGGCGTGCAAATATTTCACTTGATAAAAGACTGAAATCCCAGGAATTCCAGGAAGGTTCCTCGAACTTAAACCAATGAGAGTCGAGCTTTGTAGGGATTTTGTTGGGGGCAAACGTCGGTGATAGGCAGCACGCTCGCGCCGCCTTTGTCGGACGAGCCTGAGGTGGCGCGCGTGAGCAAGAGAGAGACTGTTGTATGCAGCTATTAATAGCAAGCGCAGACAATCGACGCCGCAGAGTGCAGCCCAAACACCATGATGGTGTAGCGGTGTCTCCCCCCTACAGTTATTTGCTTGCTGTGTGTCTCAGAGTCGGCGCTCTGTCCGGGTGAGAAGGTACAGAAAGCATGTCGGGGCCTGAGCAGACTGGGCAGCCTGCTGTCTACGTACTCTCATCCGCCCAGAGGCCAAAGGCACAAGTTGCGAGTGCGTGCGCGCAGCGAAGCCACAGCAACACCAGCGCCACACTACATACAGCAGTACTAGCAGCAGTAGCTTGGTCTTTCCGTATCCAAGGTCTGGCCCTTGCCTGCAGCAGCAAATCAACCCTGTGCTTGCAGTCGCGCGACGCGTTTCCGTTCAAAATTTAAACAGCAGCAGTACTGCTGTTGTAGAAGACATTGTGCATTGTACCACCCTGTCCAGAAATGTAAAACAACTTTGATACTCATATTGATGCCCAAACATTTTTGTTTGGGCAGCGGCCAAAAACAGGTACACCTGGTCCGTTCGGGGCCAAAAACAGGTACATACTAAAATCAAGTTAAAAACGCACCCCACGAACCTGCCGTTCCTTGCAATGCAAAGTGTAGAGTTTTTTCATGCTCTTTGTGCTCGCCCGGTGGCTACGTATACGAGTAGCTGCTCATAATAGTACGAGGAACGAATGCCTGCTGCTGTATTCTCCCTTCTCAACTTTTGTGACACCCCTGGTATTCCAAGTCAACCACAAACCCGAAGGGGAGCCTTCTATCTCGTATTATTTTTTTGTTGTTGTGTTTTTTTATATTTGTGTGTGTGTCGCTCGAGTGGCGTGTAGTGTGAGGTGCGAAGGGAGAAGGGGGTCTCCGCGTACGTCGGCATTTGTATAGGGGGCATAGGGTGGAACTATGTAGGGCCTCTGATTGGCTTAAAAACGACAAAAAAAAAGGTGAAAGTCAAGCAGAGTAGACAAAATCAGGTATACCTGGGTTTTGAAGAGGCAAAAACAGGTACAACGAGTTTTGGACCAATGGCAGCGCACGTGGAGTGCGTTTTTTACTTGGTTTTAAGTATGTAGATGATTTTGGCCGCAATTGGACGAGGTATACCTTTTTTTGGCCGCTGCCCTTTTTGTTTTATCGGGCAGAGTGGTAAGCAGCAGTACCACTTTGTCCGGAGATGTAAGACAGTGTTGGTACTCATATTGATGAACGAACGGTGCTTAAGGTTCCGGACAGAGGTGTATTGCCACACGAAAAAACTCAAACCAAACTCTAAAACAAAACAGCGATATTTTAATAGCAACGCATATTCTAAAAAAACATGAAAAAAGGAAAAGACTTCGATTTATTTCCCGGCGTTTTTACGCGGGTGGCTGTAGCTTTAAAGAGTTTTTGCGTTTTTCCCCATCGAGGTGCCCTCAGCAACGCCGCCACCACGAGCGCTATAAGTTGGATGCCCAGCGTGTTAATAACCGCATCCAAAAGAAAACCTCAAGAGCTATCCATAATATATTTCAACTCGGCTCAACTCATCGGGGTGCATGAGATATCAAGCAAAGGTCACAAGGAATCTTCTTCGTCGCTGCTGAAAGCAACACCACACGTGCATCGTACAAAAACTATATAAAAAAATCGATCTGGCAGTGTCCGCAGTGTCCCCGATGCCGAAGTATGAAGTCATACAGCAAGTGTTTTATTTCCCTTGCTTCCCAGGTGCCTCTTTTAAAGGTGCCACTCGACGCCCGTTCGATCGCGGGGAGGGCACTCACCCCACCACAGTAGCAGCAGCAACAGCAGTAAGCAGCACCAGCAGCCTCAAGCTCACTAGGTTGAGGATGTTGTCATCGTCGTCTTTGTTTGCCTCGTCTGTTTTGCTCGTACTTGTGCTCATTTTTACGTACGAGTAGTCTTATGATACCTCGAGTACTTACCACACACAGCTCACGGGGCCATACTTTTCAACTATGGCGGTGTACCTGGCAAGCCCTGGTCATACTCGTCAGGGGCTGCCTCCATCTGGAGCAGCTGCGTGCACACTGCTGCGAGCTGCGGGGGCGGGGCTGGCCTCGTCCAAAAAACGACTCGTACCGACGAAACTCTCAAGATGCCCCTGTTCCCTTTTTGTTGGAGATCCAGGGGTATGAAACCCTACTTGAATCAAGTCAGATCAATGCGACACGAAAACCGACGGCGGTTAAAAAGAGCGACACGTTCTCCGACGGCGTGCGTGGACACTAAAAAATCGCTTCTAAAACGAAGTAAAGCGAGCTCCCCCCTAGGAAAACATCCCGATACTTCAATGCCCTTCCCTAAAAGGTTGTTCCCCAGGTATAGGATCGGAGCCGAGCTGGCACCAGTAAACGTACGTGTCTGAAAGCCTCGACAGTCATCAACAACGAAGCACGACGATATCTGTAGGATTCGACGCTCCACGACCCTGGAAGCCTTGAAGTCGCAGAGACTACGGTCAATCGCAGCGATTGCACAATTATAGAATGTATAAATCGTGCCCCACCACGCCACTTCGCTTCAGCCGTTCAGGTACAAGGCATCCTCGCTCTACGCGCAGTCGCCCCGTTGTGATACACATCGTGTGCAAGGGCGGTTCGTTCCGGACAGCATCACTGGCAGTTATTGACACTTTCCGAAACGCCTGGGCTTTAACGATATCGAAACTCACTTTGAGGTGAGGCATCTTCGAGAGGGCGTACAGATATATATATATATATATATATATATACGTATATACAGCAGTAGGACGTTGTTAGTGTACATACAGCTAGAACTTGATGCAAGAACTAGAGTAGAGGTGTATAGAGCCGAAGCCAGATGCTCCTCTATCTGACACTAAAAATATTATTTGCCTGTTTTGTTTATACTCTCGGCGAGCACGTTTTCCAACGCGGTGTGCTCCACCGCTTACGATTTCACGAGTTCTGAATCAGTAATATCCCTTGTTGTGGCCAACCTCGACGACTGCTCCGACACCTATGGAGTTAGCGCTTGCTACCGGTTGCATAATCGATCGAAGGCTGCATGATTTTACCCCTCTCATATTCCTCCGATCGAACGCACGCGTCCGGTCCCTCGATTGGTGCAGCTCTAGAGCACTGGATAAGAAAGGCAATATTTCAGATCGTGCTACCACTAACAGATGGCCTGGTACAACCAGAAGTTGCCATTCGAGCATACTGCTGCATAGAGCGCGTATCATTCAGAAATTAGCGCAAAAAAATGCGGTAGAAATAGTACAGGCCGCCCATGCTGCTTGGTCTCCCCTGTTACTGCATTATAAAGTAGTACGTATGTATGTATCTATCTGTTGTGGGTTTGTAGCCACCCACAATACCTAAGTAACTGATAGCTAGGATAAATCAGCACGGACATTGGGTGTGCTGGGTGTCGATAGGTACACATAATGGTGTAATGTGAACAATTTACACTCATCCAACATGCTATGAGTTATTCACTTTATTACCGTTACATCTACCCAGTCAGTGTCTAAATGTTTTTTCTTCGCATTAAACCGCCCATTCTACCCGTCGACATCCAGCACACCCAGTGTCCGTGCGAGCTCTTCATCCTTGCGCGATAAGAGTCTTGTGGTTGCAAAACTACGGCGTGTGTTGCTCACGGTGAACCGTCCTTTCCACCCGTCGATATCCAGTACAGATATGTTGTAGTGCAGACATCGAAGAACACAACTCCATGCCGTGTACGACAGACACAACATACCCTGGCAGCAACCCAGATGAGTGAAAGAGGGAAACACCGAGAAGAAAAAGCTAAACCCAACATGTTCATTAGACGAAATATAAAGATAGTATAGCTGTCGCTAGGAACTCGCGCAGCAGGATATTAGTAACTGTCGTCCACTTGTGTGCATTAGTGGGGAAAAGTGCAGGAAAAAACGTCGACGACGTGCCCCGAGAACCCCCGCTGCCCTCCCTTAAGGCGGTACACGCGCATGACGGCGCAGGCTATGGCTATGAGGATCTGCTCCACTTGCGTGACGACCGTAGTAAAAAACAAAAAACGTCGTCTCCTATAAAAGTACAGAAAAAATGGTGGTGATCACCAATTATACGTGTACAGTAACAGGTGGCACATCATCTTCTCAACACAAGAGTCAGGGGTTCGAGACCCGTGTGTCACTCCGAACTTCTTTTCATGTAGGGGAAAAAAAAAACGTACGTATAGTAGACAGATGAAATTTTGAGAAACTGATGAAAAGTGTAAACAAAAAGGTAGTAGACAAAAACAAATTCTGAGAATTTGATGAAAAGTGCACACAAAATCAATAGTTTAATCAAGTAAGAAAACGGCCATGGCCATTTTGCCAGGTGTCCATACCACAAGAGCCTTGGTCAAAATTAGGAACTCGCATTCGCTCGTAATTATCAAAGCGTGTGTCGTGCGGTAAGCCCTAGCGGCTAGGACACACGCCGAAAACTACGATAAGGCCCGTCGCAGGTTAAAACAAATGGGGTGAGACACGCTTCAAGACATTTGTCTCAAGCGCCTTTTATTGTCTTACTTGGATAATATGGATCATATGTCTTAGGCGTGCCTTACTGCATTTTCTCGCCCTAGCAGGCGTTTATATCAGGTATACTACAATCCACAACCTTTGTCAAGCGGATTTCGTTCAAAATCGGTGTGCTATTTATCCTTGAGGCAAAACGTAACGACGGATACCCTCACTATGATCTAATTCGTCGTTATTAGTCGTTCTTAAAGGGACATAGTGTGCACACTTAGCCGTAGCGCGTGTCGCGGGTATTAGGTATTGTCGGGGCCCGATAGGGGAGTCACAAGTCCGAGTACTACGATTCGCGTGCCCGTTTAGTAGCTACAGCAGCCCATGGAGCTATTCCAGAGTGATCTTCTATTCTGTCTAAGAAATATACCTTATCATACCCAAGGGGTAATATCATTCCTGTGCTATTCCAAGCGCTAATCCTACGAGTTACCTCGTCCTTAAGAATATTATAATGCTCAGAACATTCCTATGGAGTACAAAGCCTCGGTTTTACTGCGTATCTAGTCTGCCTAGGAATCTTCTGTGTACAAGAATTATCTTAGCGCCACTACTGAAGGCTTTTCACCTGTACAATTATATCTCAACCCTTAGCAATCACATCACACAACCCTATCTGCCGTCTCTTGCTTACTTTAGTCCACAGCGGTTTCCCTACGACCGTTGCCCACCTCGTCTTTATCCCCTCGCCCCTCGCACGCAACCTAAAGGGATTTGCGGCACTTCAGACTCGAGTTAGCCTGAAATTCGTGTCACAACCGGCACAGCACCTATACGTAAGCAACTTGTATTTAAGGACGGAGCAATCACAGGCTGTTTGAGCAGTATACTAAGACCAATCACATACGAGTTTAGTAAGGATCACGTAAGGACGGGCGGTGGTGATTGGCGGCCGCTGACAAGCCTGCCAGTCTCGGCGCTGCCAGGAAGCGAGACGTGCGGGTATGCGAGACAGAGAGATATCGCTGTTGCAAGCCTGCAATTCGAATAACCACCCTCGCAAAGGGCGGCCCAGCACCCTCGTGGTGTGGCGGTATTTCCTGCCTGTAGTATGTTCCTAGTTGTGTTATTGGGGCCCTTCGCTCTGTCCCTTTGAGAGGGTCGGAAGTCAGGCCCAGCGCAGGCTGGTCTGCCCCTACACGTACCGTCTGCCTAGAGGCCAGGTGCACAAGAGTTTGAGTGCGGGCGCGTAGCCACACCACAACAACCCTGCAGCAGACTACATAACCAGCAGAGTAGCTTTGTCTCTGTGGATTCGAGCCCTCGCGGTTACCTGCAGCAGCGAGCACACCCCAAACTTGCAGTACGAGTACGAGTGCAGAACGGGTTTTCGTTCAGATCTCACAGAGAAATATGCCACACTCTGTCCGCAAATATAAGAAAATGTTAGTACTCATAATTGTACTTAAACACAGTCCCTATATTTCCGGACAAAAAGGTACACAGCACTACCACTCTGTCCGTAAATGTAAGAAGTTATTGGTACTCGTATTTATACTCATACGTTCCTTAAATTTCCGGACAAAAAGGTATTGCGACGTAAAGCATCAACTCAAGCCGAAGTCTAAAACCAAGTTAAATGAACTTTCCCCTAGGAAAACATCCCAATGATTTCAAGCCCAAGTAACGCCCTATAAAATATGCTTCAGGTATAGGATCGGAGCCTCAAAACCGAAAGACAGCAAACAAAATGAAACACGAAATGAAAAGCATGAACATATATATGAACGTACTTGCGCCTGGCTGGTGAACTTGTCACTGTAAGGACCGCGCGGGGTGGTGGTGATGTCGTTTATTTTAAACCCCAACGCCAGGGAGTTCAACCCCGTGAGTACAACGCGGGAATGTCACCACAACAGAGAGCGCAACATGTCCAGCCTGGGGAGTGGAGAGGCTGGTCATCGCGTGGGTAGGCACACGCGACAGGAAGGACGGGGATGTCGGCGTTGGCTGGGATGGCTACACCCTGTTAACGGAAACCAAGGCGCGAACCGGACTAGGACAGAGAGAAAATACAGTTTAGCAATATAGAGGAAACGTACAAGGTCAGGTTCTGTAGGGTTTGTGGGTTTAGGGTACGGGTATGGGAGTGTTACAGAACTTACAGAAGTTCCGGGTACGGGTATGAAAGTATTACAGAACTCACAGACGTTCTGGGTATTGTGACAGGCGTACAGAACTCACAGAAGTTCCGTGCGGGTAAAAAAAAGTTGTACTATTATCCCGGGCATTGTAGCACTGGGCGTACAGAACATACAGAAGTTCCGGGTACGGGTATGGATGTCGTACAGAACTTACAAAAGTCCCGGGTACGGGCATGAGAGTGTTTGAGAACTCTCAGAAGTTCCGGGTATTGTGGCACGGGCGTATAGAATTCACAGAAGTTCCGTACAGGTATAAAAACGTTGTACCTGTTCGTTTGGATCGTGTCAGCAACGACGGTTACAAACGTTGTAGAGGGTTGCGTATATATTCGCAGGCGTTATTATGGAATTTTTGCCTCGTGCGGGACGAGAGTTCGAGCACTCTGCTCTCTCTCCGCTCTCTCTCTCTCGCTCTGTCCTCTAATGCAACGACCTTAAAACATCTCATCAGACGGCTGGGCAGTCAGGGCATCCAGATTTGTAGTCTAGGAACATACCCGTACCCCGGGTATTGTGGCACGGGCGTACAGAGCTTATACAGAAGTTCCGGGTACGGGTGTAAGGGTCGCACAGAGCTCACAGAAGTTCTCTGTAGGGTAACAATATCCGGGGAAAAACCCAGGTATGGATCTTTACGTAGCCTACAGAAGCAACCTTGCAAAGTTTGCATGCCAATACAGTACAGGACACTATTTATAGGTAGTAAGAAACATAAAATCTGGTCCAGGCTGGATTTCTTATTCGAGAGAGGGTGCTTTCTACACTACGTAGTTTCAACGTAACAACTCTCGAATTTCCTATTCTCCTTTCCAATATCAGCCTGGCTTTCTTTTCAGCCTGTTTCTTATTTGGTGTCATATACTGTACAGCAAGCAGTAGTACAGGACACCTTACAAGAACGGTGGGAATGAGGAGCGTGACAGACGCCCTCAAGTGGTCAAACTCCTAACTGCATTAAGCTACTGCGTTGGCGGCTCTTCTCTTTTTGCTGTGTTCCTGCAATTAATTGTCATTGATGGGATCGTTTTTTATTCTAAGCGATTTGGGTCAGCACATAAACCTTTTTTTACTGACCGGCAGGTAATTGATGGGTGTGCGTGGTGGGTGAGAGATTTACTGGCTTGGTCGGTTGGTCCCTCGGCTGGTAGTCCCACAATCACCAACACCACCCACCAACATTTACTGTTAATTAAGCGATGCGTGTCAGCGCAAAAACCTTGTACGAGTACAGAGAAAAATGTACCAGTAAACAAATACATCTGAATCATTTCATAATTCGTTTTTGTTGTATGATCTTTTTGCTCGTATTTTGTAAAATCTGTATCAGGTATCAGGTCGGTTGGTCCCTGGGCTGGTAGTCCTACAATCACCAACACCACCCACCAACATTTATTGTTAAGCGATGCGTGTCAGCGCAAAAACCTTGTACAGAGAAAAATGCAAACTAAGAAATCTGAATCATTTCAGAATTCGTTTTTATTTGTATTGTCTTTTTGCTCGTATTTCGTAAAATCTGTATCATTTCAGAAATCGTGTTTTATTGTCTTTTTGTTTTTCTGCAGCAGCAGCAGCAGCAGCAAATAATAAATGGGATGGACAAAAAAAAAACAAAATGCTGCTGCTGCTGAACGAGTGCGTACCAGGAACCACCACCAAACCACGGGACGAAGCCACCACCAACCACCACCAGCCACTACGAGCAACAACAACTTCTGGTGCTCCTGCGGCTCGTGGGGCAGGGGTGGTGGCGGTGGTGGTGATGGTCGTCGTTGTGGTGTTTGCTGGTGATGGTGGTGTGTGT
>MEHQ01004012.1:0-65047 GCA_008828725.1 Saccharina japonica
ACATGCCTGGTTTTTTCATCGAGTTTCACTTTCACTTTTATCAAAATCAACTTTTGGGTGACTTACTAATGACGTACTACTCTAATGACTTACTAATGACTTACTAATGACTTACTAATGACTTACTAATAGTATATAGAGCTCCTCAAGCGAGGAACCTAAAAAAACAAACTGATTCGCCTCTTGGCATGTACAGTATGTGTCTCTGACTTGCATTGTACTCGTTGCCCGGTATTGCGTGGAATTTCGAGTATCCTTGGTGTGTCCAGGTGTCTTCTATGCGCGAGAGCACACAAAGTCAAGCAGTGCTACATTTATTCTTGCTCGGCATTTATTTGGTCTACCGGTCCGGATTATGTCCCTACTGCAGTTTGTTTGCGGACGGTGCTGCTGCAGCTTAAATGACACTGGTTGCCAGTAGTAGTTGTGTTTCTTCCTGCTGTAAGGTCTCGCCAATATCATAACACTGCTGGGGGATGTAACCAATCACAGATAGGGTCTGTGTCGTATTTTATATACCCACCCTCTCCGAACCAGTACTGCTGTGCGTTCATCAATACAACCCTTGAACGGCCAACCCGCGTCCATCTTCCATTATTACGTGTTTTTGCAGGACCACATCGGTGCCGCGGGTCTGGTGGCGGACTACTTCGCGGCTGATAAACCTATGGCGATCTCGGCCCGCCGGCCCCGGTGGATGCTGAAGAAAAAAGAGAGGCGCGACCCTACCACCGCGTTCGGCAACAACCGCGGCGTGCCTTTGCCCGAATGGTACCAGGAAGAAGTGCTTGAGGTGGGCGGCCTCCGGTTCGCGCTTGACAAAGCTCACATCCACCAGGCGGGAGACTACCTGGTCCACCTCGACAAGAACGACCCAGCTAACGCTGATGCAGGTACAGCTATGCACTACGTATGCACTAGATACAAAGCGGGTATTCATATCGTAAACTAGCTATGAACACGCTGGTACCAGTATCGGTTTGGCCTTTTTCTAAGCCTTATCTTAGTAATGGCACGCCTTTTTCACGGCGGGGTGTGTGGTGGGTGCTGTTGTAATTGACTGGTTCTCTTGTCTGCTACCTATTTGTCTGCCGTCGGTCGAGATTTGTAGCATTCATACCGAGGCCAGTAGCGCAGTTTTATTGTTCTTCTTCTCTGCTCACTTTCTTCTGACCTATGTATGCCTCTAGTAGTGCACCGTAATACGTATGACTCTACTGCTGCTGTAGATGCACACGACCTACTTTCAGGCGTGTGACAGCCTTGCCTCTTGACCTCTCCACTGTATGTATCCTGAATAGCTGTGGTGACTATGGGGTTTGTGTGTCGTCAATGGTACACACATTACGTTACTGTAGGCGTGCGTTGATTTGGTTATGATAATGAGCATCAGAGATTACAAATAATCATACTATAACGCCTTGAACGTAAAGGGATTGATTGTTAAATATGGCCTCACTCATCGCCTCGTCGCCTCGGGCTGTCACAAGCAGCTGTTGTTATTCACATACATACACGGAGCTGAAGCATACATGTCCGCTCGATGCCTTCCCGTACACTTGCTGTTTGGTGTGCCGCGAACTCTCGAAACTCTGCAGGTATCGCGACCAGCGTAGCAATGGTAACCGACGCCATCTTCCCAGGCTGGTCAGTACCGCGCGTACCTTTCTGTACCTGTCCTTAGTTGTTAATGGTAGACTGCTTGCTTCAGGCTTTTGTCCAATTTCCACTTGTAGAGTATCAATCGCGGTGTGTGAAACAGAGCCGGAATACATACAATCCCGGCCACTCGTACGAAACCTGCAGGAACGAATATACCACCGGGGCCCAGTCGGCAGGGAATAGTTAGCCCCCAGTCGCGTGTTAAGCATGCATGCATGCATTTATATATTTCACATGTATCATGTCAAAACCCCTTCCCTTTATTTCGTTGCGGTGCTGCGCAGGGCCCCTTTCTTCTCTGTGACGATCACTGAAGACGCCCAAGGATACCTCGAGGGCCTCGATCAAGTGGACGGTGCGGTCATAAGCTTGAACAGGTGCGCAGTTAAAGCCGATTTTGTTGTTGCCGTGCAATATTCGGTCTGCTTGTTTACTCTCCGCTCAACGCTCGCACCCCCAAGCGCATGTGACCATCGAGGTGTACCCTCTTGCCTTTCGTTCCGACAGGTTGGGTTGTTGTTATTTGTTTGTCATTCCATCTACCGTATGGCCCCGCCGACATGGAACACCCTATTGAAGCAAGCCTTAGGACCCTATCGTATACCATCCTTGAACAAACGTGATCATACATAGGCTATTGTATAGGATTATTTTTGTTTAGCACTCGCCGCCGAGCACCATTTCATAATTCCAAATTTCTCAGCGCCCCCCAATACGGAGATCTTAAAGTTATGCCTTGTTCGGCTTTTTCTTATTCGTGGGCCTATTTCTCCAGCTTCCTCAATTCCGTAACTCAGACCCGAGATCTCGTAACAGGGTTCCCCCCCCCCTCCCCTCCTCCGTCCCTACCACCGTGCATGCGTTCGTTTATGTCGCGGGGAGAGTTTGGCATTACCTTTCACTCTTCGACTTGCTTCGAACTGCTGTGCGTACACATGCTAGTGACACGCGCTTTGAGGCGTCCCACCAAGATAGAGCTACGAGGCACTTTTTTGGGAGGGACGTTTTCTTAATCTGGTCGGGCTCCTCCACCCGGAATCGTCGGACTCGTTTTTTTTTGTCCATTTTGTCCATTTTGTCCATTTTCTCCATTTTGTCCATTTTGGCAGTAGGCCCTGGGATTGACAATCTGGTATATCGCACTTGCATTTTCATCCAAAAGGTTTTTTTTGTGTGAGTCACAGAGCTCCGCGCCCTCAGATATAACAATGGTTGGTGCACCTCGATCGTAAACATACGTCCTCCCTCCAGGCAGCGTAAACCTTTGCACAACGCGAAAATCCCCCCTCGGGTGGTTTCCGATATGCGCTGCCAACGCAAGCAATCAACACGAGGTGTATCCAATACATCACCGGGGGCGTGCGTGGAAAGTAGTAACCATTGTACGTATATACCCGATACATTTTTGTTTACGCTCGACACTGATGCTTGCATACCCCACCCTTCGCCCGCCAGCAGATGTTGACTTCGACGTACTCGTGGGTGGTCACCTCTCTCGCCTGGGAACGAAGGAGGACGTTCAGGTCAAGGCCGACTTCTTCGCCGATGTCCTTGCTGGCGCCGAGCTCGGGCTTGCAACCGTCTTTGCGTCGGATGTTGCAATGGGTACCGGTGTCGCCGATCCCACCGGCCCCAACGCGGGAAACTCCATGTGCGTGTGTGTGGTAAAGCCTGCCCTAGTCCGGACGGTAGACGCCGAGATGTGTCGTTTGGTAAGGAGTGCCTATCGTTTACCATCGGTGCCGTGATTAATGAAGGAGTCTCTACTGTGCAGCATCGCGCACTACTGCTGAGTTGTCGCCATACTGCCTGCATGCACCGGGCGACCACCTCTATATGTATATGACCCTGCCTAAAGAGTAGAAGACGCTTTATATGTGGTTTGTGTTTTGCTCATTCAAACCCTTCTCCCTTTTGTGTGGTTTGTTGAACCTCTCCAGGCTGTTTTTCAACGAGTATATGGAGCGTGTGGTGGACGTGTGCTACGACTACGTGTTGGACTCCTCGGCCAGAGGGCGGGACTGGCTCACCGAACTGGCCGCGACCGACATCACGCTTCGCTCCCACGTACGCACATGGTTGTCGCTTGAGTGTATCGTAATTCAGGTCGAGTAACGTATGGCACACAACAAGTTCAACGACACACACGAAGGCACTCACATCGTACGGCGATCGTCTACGTTTGTTTGCAGTGGTTTTTGTCAAAAATACTTCTTCGACGGTCGTAAATGCATGCTTTCAGGTCGAAGTAGTCATATTGACTGCGATTTTGCCGGTAGCAGCCTGTGCAGTGCGATGGTATCAACATCAATGTGGCTTCCGCCCCCCTATACTGCCGTTCCTTGCCACGTAATCAAACGTGATGTGTCAGTGTTGGTTTTGAACGTGTAGGTGTTGTGAATTTATATGTAGTATTTACCGTTGTAGCTTGTGTGCGTACGTACACCGACAAAATCAGAACGGGGTACTGCCATCGCCGTGAGCACTGTATTCATAATGTATACGTACCTTACGTCTGTCTTTCGCTCCCCCCCCTACCCGCACGCATTCCTTTGTCTTACGTCGATCGACAGTGCTGGGAGATGCAGAGCTTCATCCGCCTTGGCTAGCTTTCAGATCAGTTTGCACAAGAAACGAGCTACCACCTCTACGCCTGTCGCCGTTAGTCTTTCGGACGGACACTGCTGTAGTCGGGGGTTGGAGATATACATTTGTGTTTCTTCTCTTTCCTGCACTACACGCATCGAGGTGTTTCGGTGTGGTACAGTATGAGTGTTCGTTTCGTACACGATGAGCGCTACTGCAGTGCGTCGTTGCAGCACACCTTGTGCCGAGAAAGAGTATAGAGTGACCTGCGTCTAACAACGCTCTCCCCTTCGCCTGGTGCTTTCGTTTGGGGGTGAAGCATGTATGAGTACGTGTCCAGAATATGCAATTGCAACAGGTTGATGAGTGGTATTGGGTGGGGAGGGCGAACAGTGTCGTCCTTGGCTGGAATTTTCTTATAACTGGGGTTGATTAGGTAAGCACGCATAGCTGGGGTATATTAGGTAAGCACACAGCGGGGGTGGAGAGGCTCAGCGACTGCTCGGTCGCTGGCTCCATGGGGAACAATCCCATGCCCCGTCAAAGTTTTGTAGTTCGAAGTACAGTACATATGTAACTGTTTGTATGGTTAAGTGTAGGTGATATTGCTTGTGGTTCGATGTCTTGGCCGTCTCGGGAAACGGACACAGGATCTGTCTTGTTGATAATAGTTAGTCGACCTTTGGCCTTGCATGTCGAGAGATAGATGTGTGGGGCTGGGTCGAGAAGCGTCGTGTGCTCGTTTTTTTTCCCGCAAGTGGTCAGGAGAGATTAAGTGCATATGCGTCCCTGTATTTTCACATACGCATACAGTGTACGCCCCTTCGGCGTCGGCAGCGCAGTGTTATAGCGCCAGCTTTTGTTAGTGAATAGTTCGTGTTGTGGTGTCCTCTCTTGAGAGTGTTCCTGGTTGGCGTTACAGTCCCTCTAGAAAAGGGAGGGTCCACTCGTTTCTCTTGTGTTTAGGCACAAGGGGGGCCCAACGAGTAGAAAATGTCAATATACCAGTGAATACCAAAGCGTTCCATGTGTGTCATCCAGCGTTGCCTGAGGCAATCGACATGATCAATGAAACCCTACCTTATATTTCGTATATATATATCATTTATTTGCCGGGGTTAACAGCAACCGTTTTTTGGATAGATGATGTGTATCGTTTACCACGAAGCCTACCGTTGTCCGTCGGCTACCGCACGAGATGCCCTCGTGAATCTTTGTGTCTGGCTGAATAAAACGCCGATTTCATATAGGGTGTGCGGGTGTATCGAAGTCTACAGTTACTTGTAGAATCAATGCCCTCCGAAGTCGTCACCTTGAAGAAAGGAGATATACCACAACGATAGCACATATGATCGCAGACCGATATCCATCTTCTCAGCCGGTCCTTTTGCGTTGGATCGTTAGGCCATGAGATTTTGCATCGTGTTTGTAGCACTTTTGGTGTTCTCCAAAATCAGTTTTTTTTACTTAGTATTAGTATATAGATCCTTAACTGAAGAGCCTCAGAAACAATAGGGTGCACATCTACCGTAGCATGCGCCGTGAGGTATAAAGCTCCTCCTCAAGTGAACCACCCTTAGAAGGCAGAAGTGGTGCACCTCTATCGTAGCATGCCTCCTTTCAACGTTCGCCCCGGGTGATACGGCCCTGTGGTCTGCTTGTTTATTTTGAGTTGGGCTGTGACCGATGACCGTGCACTCGCGCACTCTCTCCCTTCTCTGCTTATTTCTCCACGCATCGTCTCCTCTCCCTTCTCTGCTTATTTCTCCACTCATCGTCTCCTCTTCAAGACAGCTGATAATCAACACAGTAACTACGCGGGCGATCTATGTTACCAGCTCAGCTCTGTGGAGCTCGCGGCTCATGCTGGGTCAGTAGATCGGCATCGATTGAGTGATCGCCTCTGCAACATTCGAAGATACAAATTGAGGAAACCACGGTGCTGTTAGCAAAACCAAATGTAACCAATGAGATGGGAAACAAGGATGAATCCATACTAACTCAAGACCTCAATTCGTTTTCACCTGCGAGGAAAAGTAGGGGTGGATGAAGTTAATTATACAATGACTTGGTCTAAGGTGGGATAATTATTTTTGACGCAATAGGGACACGATACTAATTAATCCATACTAAAGTTCCAAGACATTAATTAGTAGTTTTCACCCACGAGGGGCACGATATCGCAAACAAACAAAAACAATAACAAAACGGTAGTGTGACGATATTGGGCAAAGTTTGGCCAAGCAATCCTACAGTGCCCCGATCGCGCAACATGTCTACTATCGGAATCCATGCAGTCGCGCGGAAGCCATCACCACGGGCGCACCATAGAAGCACTGTGGAAATACCATGAAAAACAAAACAGGGAAGTACCAAGAAAGGGCATACACGCATCGTTCCGTCAAAGAATCTTGGGAGTTCCATGAAAGTCCCATGGAAGCACCATGGAAGCACTATCAAACGATCGTGGACATGACACATAAAACACCATGAGGGGGCATCAACCACCATAGAATCATTGGAATCTACATAGAATCCCCATGGGGATTCACGAGCGCACCATGTAAGCAGCCCAATAGAACAACAGAGGGGTGAACGTGCACTACTTTCTTTTTTTCGTGTGAGTGGCGGTGCTGTGGTGCCGCTATTAAGGCCCGTGGCAGTGCCATATTATGTCAGTCTCCCTGCCGTGGCAGTCACACGGCAGACAGCGCTGGAGAAGGTGTTGTAGGGCAGTGGGTGTTCCTCGAACGAACGTCCGTGTCGGTCCCATGCCAGTGCCACGGCACTGCAATGGAAACAATCAGATACTGTGGCAGTGCATTACACTGCCATACAGAAAAACTACAGACACACCGTGATATTCCATTGTACTACCATGGAAGAAGTATACATGGTTTATGTTTAGAAACAGCCTGAAAGCATCACGAACATACCATGCAAGCACCACGGGTGCGCCATGCAAGTACCATGGGACTCCATGAACGTCCCGAGGAAGCACCAAGAAAGTACCATGAAAACATCAAGCAGACGTTTGAAATCGCCATGAACGCACGAGGGAAGTCGATTCAAACACTCATGGAAGCTTCTTGGAGACACCATAGAAGCATCGTAGAAACGCCATGGAAGCACTGCATCGAACCAAGTGAACATATCATGGAAGCACCATGAACAAAAGCACCCTGGGGAGAAGTCCATGAAACCGCTGTTGAGAGCCACAAGGTGCCATTGAACTACCATGTAGAGGTCACGAAAGAACCATGAAAGTACCATGATAAGTAACATGGTAAAGTGGCCATGAAAGCGCATATACACCACCACGAAAGCACCTTGTAATAACCATGGAAGTCCATGAACACACAATGGAAGCTCACTGGCGAAACACCATCGGAAGCGCCATGAAAACTCCTCGAAAGCGTATAAACCAAACTACAGGTGTAGTAAAGGAGTCTGTGAATGGTGAGCACCACGGAAGCGCCATGAACTTCAAGTCCGATGGAATCAACAAGAAGGCACCATGTCCAACACCATGAAGGCACATGCACCACCACCATGACATCATCGGATATACCTTTGTTTACAACGCTCATAGATCGGCCGTTGTGCTTGTCTTTATATAGTAGCTACACAGCGTGGACTATACAGTAACCAGACTTCGCACTCGCTTTCGCACTCGCTCGAGCGTAAGCTGTTCATATCACGCATATAAGTGATGCAGCTACTCGTACGAGTATGCTTGCCCGGGCGCCATTGTGTAAAATCGGCTTCAAATCCTGCAATCACAAGCGCTTACTAGGGCATTTCGTGTAGTAGCGGGAACCGGTGGGGCCCGCAACAAACGTTACACATCCATTGTTCCTCTACTGCTTACTGTTAACCTCAGCAATGTGCTGATATGATATATACTGTATAGGGTCCCATTTATTATGCCGATTGTCTCGGGCGACGCTGGATCACACAGACGAAACCATTTGGTATAAAAGTGTGATTTAGATATTTCTGCTTATGCCCCCCTAGTGCCTTCCAGCACAACAGGAGGGGGGAGACCCTCGCTTTCCAGAGGGACACTAACGCCAATCAAGTTTACTCTCGAGAAAGGACACCACGACATGAATAATTCACTTCTAAACGCTAGTACCGTAACACTATACCTAGCCCACGCCTCAGGGACATACACTGTATGTGCATGGGCAGATAAAGTACCACATGCACCAACTATATCCTGAGAGCTTAGAGGATGTGGGTCGCAGAGGCGACTCTTACCGACCCACTCCCACACATCTACCGACGACGTGCAAGGTGAAAGGCAGATTGCTACAATAAGGCACATTCGGCATCCGCTCCCCGCCACGGCCAAGACATCGAACTTCAAGAAATACAACCTACACTAGACTATACAAACAGTTACATATGTACTTCGAGCTACAAAACTTTGACGGGGCATGAAATCATTCCTCATGGAGACCGCGACCGAGCAGTCGCTGAGCCTCTCCGCCCCCGCTGTGTGCTTACCTAATGAACTCGAGCTAAGAAATCCTCCAGCCGAGGACGACACTGTTCGTCCTCCCCACTAAAAAACACTTATCAACCTGCTCTAATTGCGTATCCTGGGCACGTACTCATACATGCTTCACCCCAAACGAACGCACCAGACGAAGGAAAGCGTTGTTAGACGCAGGGCACTCTATACTATTTCTCCGCATACGGTGTGCTGTAACGACACACTGCTGTAACGCTCATCGTGTACCAAAATAATACACTTCTGTACCTCGCCGAAACACCTCGACGGGTGTAGTGCCAGAAAGAGAAGAAACACAAATGTATATCCGCCCCAACTACAGCACTGTCCGTTCGAAAAGACTAAAGGCGACAGGCGTAGAGGCGGTAGCTTGTTTCTTGTGCAAACCGATCTAAGACCTAGCCGAGGCGGATGAAGCCCTGCATCGCCCAGCACTGTGGATCGACACAAGAGAAAGGGATGGGTGCGGGTAGAGGGGAGCCAAAAACAGACGTAAGGTAAGCATACATCATTACAGTAGTAGTACAGTGCTCCCGGCGACGAAAGTACTTCGTTCTGGTTTAGTTGGTGTAAGCACGCAACCTAAAACGGTAGATAATACATACCTGGTATGGTATAAATTAACAACGTACATTTTCAAAATCAACGCGGATACATCACGTGTGATTACGCGGCAAGGAGCGGTGGTATAGGGGAGTGGGAGCCACGTAGATGCTAGCGTCACCCTGCACAGACTGTTACCGGAAACCTCAAGCAATTCTAAACAATCGACCTGAAAACATGCATTAACGACCTTCGTAGCAGTATTTACGACCGTCGTAGCCGTATTTTTGACCCAAACGACTGCCAACAAATAGAGACAACCGCCGTACGATGTGAGCGACTTCGTGTGTTGTTGAACTTGTTGTGTGTCAAACATTGCTTGACTTGAACTACGATATACTCGAGCGACAACCATGTGCGTACGTGAGAGCGAAGCGTGATGTCGGCCGCGGCCAGTTCGGCGAGCCAGTCCCGCCCTCTGGCCGAGGAGTCCAACACGTAGCCGTAGCACACGTCCACCACACGCTCGATAAATTCGTTGAATACCAGCCTGGAGACGTTGACAGACAGCACAAAACAGAAGAAGGGTTTGAATTAGCAAAACACAAAACGTAGTAGTCAAAGCGTTATTTAGTAATAATTGCAGGGTCTTTTATGTACAGTGAGGTACTATGGAGGTGGTCGTCCAGTGTACGCAGTATGGCGGCAACTCAGTAGTGCGTGATGCTGCACAGTAGATACTCCTTCATTAATCGCGGCACTGATGGTAAACAGCAGGCACTCCTTACCAAACGACACATATAGGCGTCTACCGTTCCGACTAGAGCAGGCTTTATCACACACACGCACATGGAGTTTCCCGCGTTGGGGCCGGTGGGGTCGGCGACACCGGTACCCATTGCAACATCCGACGTGGAGACGGTTGCAAGTGCGAGCTCGGCGCCAGCAAGGATGTCGGCGAAGAAGTCGACCTTGACCTGAACGTCCTCCTTCGTGCCCAGGCGAGAGAGGTGACCACCCACGAGTACGTCGAAGTCAACACCTGCTGGCGGGCGAAGCGTGGGGTATGCAAGCATCAGTCTCAAGCGTAAACAAAAGTGCATCGGGTATGTATATACGTATAATGGTTACTACTTTCCACGCCCGCCCCCGGTGATGTATTGGATACACCTCGTGTGACTAACAGCGTCGACATCGCATGTCGAAAACCACCCCCTAGGGGGGCTTCTTCCTTGTGCAAACGTTTACGCTGACTGGATAGAGAAAAGACGCATGCTAGGATTGAGGTGCACCAACCATTGTTATATCTGAGGGTGGTCGCTCGAAGAGGTCTGTGCCTCCCACAAAATATACTGTTAGGCGAAAATAAACGTGCTACGTACCCGATGAACCAAGCCCAGGGCCTACTGCCAAAATGTACAAAAATGTACAAAAATGTACAAAATATTGCAACCGCGCAGATGATTTAAGGAGTCGGACCACTTCGGGTTAAGGAGATTCAGAAAACGTCCCTCCCTAAAAAGTGCCTCGTAACTATATCATCGTGGCACGACTCAAAACACGGATTAGTGGCATGTGTACGCACAATCCGACGCGAGTCGAAGAGTGAAAGGTAAGGCCAAACTCTCCCCGCGACATCAATGGACGCATGCAAGGTAGTAGGGACGGGGGGAGGGGCGGGGGCGGGAGTTCCCTGCTACGTTTACCCCGGGTCTGAGTCATGAAAGTGAGGAAGCTGGGGAAGTAGGCCCACGAATAAGAAAAAGCTCAACAAGGCATAACGTTGAGATCGCTGTTCTGGGAGACGCTACGAAACGTTGGATTCATAAATAGTGCACGGCGGCGAGAGCTGCACCACTGTAAGCCCTACACAAGTTATAGCCTATGTATGATCAAGTTTGTTCAAGGATGAGACTCTGCGGTTTGTTCGGACAGGGTGTTCCTTGCTGGTGGGCCCATACGCTAGATAGAATGGCAACACACAATAACAACCCAACCAGTCGGAAAGAGAGCCAAGAGGGTACATCTAGATGGTTACACGCCGTTGGGGGTGCGGTCGGTGTTGAGCGGAGAGTAATCATCAGACCGAATACCACACAGCAACAACAAAGTCGGCTTTCACTGCACGCTCGTTCAAGCCAATGACCGCACCGTTCACTTGATCGAGGCCCTCGAGGTAGCCTTGGACGTCTTCAGTGATCGCCATAGAGAAGAAAGGGGCCCTGTGCAGCACCGCAACGAAAACAAAGGGCAGGGGTATTGGCATGGAAACTGTGTGAAATATAAGCACATACGAAGTACATTGGGGCTAACCATTTCCTGTCGACTGGGCCCCGGTGGTATAGGTGCGTCTCTGAAGGTTTCGGACAAGTAGCCGGGATTACCCGTATTCGCACCCTGTTTCACACACCGGGATTGGTACTCTACAAGTGGAGATTGGAACAAGCCTCAAGCAAGCAGTCTACCATTAACAACTAAGGACAGGTGAAGAAAGGTACGCGAGGTACTCACCAGCCTGGGAAGATGGCGTCGGTTACCATTGCTACGCTGGTTGCGATACCTGCAGAATTTTGAGACATCGGGGAACACCAAGCAGCAAGTGTACGGGAAGGCATTGAGCGGACATGTACGCTTGAGCTTCGTATGTATGAGCAAGAACAGCGCCTTGTTCCAGCCCAAGGCGACCAGACGGTGAGTGAGACCACACAATCAATCGTTTCATTTCAAGGGCGTTGCAGTATATGTGGATTCTCTGATGCCCGTTATCTTAACCAAAACAACGCTAACGTAATGTATGTGTACTATTTGACGATTCATAAACCCCATACTCGTACGAAGTAAGCATGGCTACTCAGGATACAAATAGTGGAGAGGTCAAGGGGCAAGGCTGCCTCATGCTTGCATGTAGGTCGTGTGCATCTAGAGTAATACTACGGTGCGCACTATTATAGGTATAGATAGGTCAGAAGAGAGTGAGGAGGAGAATATCAAGAATAATAAGACAGGCCCACACACCTCGCTATGAATGATGCAAATCTTGACACCCGGCAGACAAAGTAGGCAACAGATAGGCAAACCAATAACCAACTAAAATCGCACAATCGCACCCGCCGCGCCCCCCGCTGACGGTAGAGGCGATTCACCGTGTTTTTTCCTTCGGAGGGTGGTCACTTATTAAGGTGCTCTGAACCTCACCCAAAAACTGTTTCGGAGGAAAACAAAAGGGCTACCCGGTGATCAATTCCGCGGCCGATGTATAAATCGAAAAATATTGCATGACATTGACAAAATTTGGACGAGTTTGGGTTAAGGAGCGCCGTCATGCCGGAAACGTTTCAGCTTGAAAACGGTATACCTCCTCTATCGTAGCACGCGTCTGCCATGAAAAAGGCGTGCCGGCTAAGAAAATCATGCGAAAAAGGCCAAATCGATACTGGTACCAGCGTGCTCATATATACGAGTGACTAGTTTACGTATGAGTACCCGCTCTGTATCTATCGAGTGCATAGTTGTACCTGCATCGGCGTTAGCTGGGTCGTTCTTGTCGAGGTGGACCAGGTAGTCTCCCGCCTGGTGGATGTGGGCTCTGTCCAGCGCGAACCGGAGGCCGCCCACCTCAAGCACTTCTTCCTGGTACCATTCGGGCAAAGGCACGCCGCGGTTGTTGCCGAACGCGGTGGTGGGGTCGCGCTTCTCTTTACCCTTCAACATCCACCGGGACCGGCGGGCCGAGATCGCCATAGGTTCATCCGCCGCGAAGTAGTCCGCCACCAGACCCGCGGCACCGATGTGGTCCTGCCAATAACACGTTATAGAAAGGGGGAATCGGGTCGGGGGCGCAATGGTTATATTGGTGAAGGTACAGCATTACTGGCTCGGAGAGGGTGGGCATATCAAACACGACACAGACCCCGCGTTGGTCACAACCCCCGGCAGTGTTACCATATTGGTGATACCTTACAACAGGGAGAAACACAACTAACTGGCGACCAGCGTCACACAGGCTGCAGCAACACCGTCTACAACAGATGACTAGGGATGTGTTCCGGTAGATCGAATGACGAGCAAGAAATGTAGCATTGCTTAACTTTGTGTGCTCTCTCGCGCATGCTCTCTCGCGCATAGAAGACACTTGAACACACCGAGGATACTCGGAATTCCACACACAACACCACGCTGCGAGTGTGATACAGGTAAGTAAGAAGACACACGCCAAGAGGTGAACCGTGTTTTGTTCTGGGGCTCCTGACTAGAGGAGCTCTATACTATTAGTAGTATAATTACGGGAGAGGCCATAATAAACAGGGCCTACGGTACACACAAAAACCTAGATATTATATACCTATTTTTCTTAACCCCTTTAGGACTGCAGTCCCGTTTTGGGGACAACCCACTCTAATTCTAAGTAATTTGTCCCCAAAACGGGACTCCAGTCCTATAAGGGTTAACAATATTTGGTCCTATTTCCTATTATAGTATTTACTATGGTCCCCCGTAATACAGTAAAAAGTCACCCAAAAATGGATTTTGAGAAAAGCGAAAGTGAAACTCGATGAACAACATACAATGGCCCACAGCAGCAGTAGGTATACAAAAAAAAAAAAAAATCGAAAAAAAAAGCGATGGCATTCCGACGATTTTTGGTGAAGGAGCATTTAATGGGTCAGTCAGAACTGAAAAATGTATCCCACACTAATTCCAAGTAGTTTGTCCCCAAAAACAGGGGACCGGTTCTTAAGGGGTTAATAGGTCATTCAGAAACGATTTTAGCCAAAAATAGGCTTCCGCTATCGTACAGTACAGCGTACGTCTCGTGACACAAGGCAACGGGCTGGCAGGTTCCTCGCCCAATCTCGTCGTTTCAAGATTTCGGACGAGCGCAGAGGACAACATTGGCACTGCTGTATTTACAGTAGTAGCTATACAGCGGACGCAAAATGCACTGTATGTATGTATGTATGTATGTATGTATGTATGTATGTATGTATGTATGTATGTATGTATGTATGTATGTATGTATGTATGTATGTATGTATGTATGTATGTATGTATGTATGTATGTATGTATGTATGTATGTATGTATGTATGTATGTATGTATGTATGTATGTATGTATGTATGTCTGTAGGGCATAAAAAACATAACGGGGTTCATTACGAGAAGCTATACAGACACCATTATTGCTGGGGCTGAGGGCAACGCATGCGACTAAGAATCCGACGTTTTAGTGGAGAAAGAGTCACGCTTACTTACCCAGTGAGCGTGTGTGTAGACGATGTACTTGAGCTTCGTTCCCTCTGCCAGCAGAGCTCCAACTGACTCCGGTAGCCATGAGCTGGTGGGATATTGCGTAGCACTCGATACGAAGCCCCCTGAGAGGGGGGGGGGGGGGTATCAGGGTAACGTGCAGCAAGGTATATAGGGCGAACAAACATGGGTCCCGGTCGGTTGGTCATCGTTCTCGAATGAACGCAAGCTTCACAAGTCTGTGCTCGTATGCGAAGCAGATAGCTCGCCTCCACCACGCAGGCCAGAACTAGTGCGGTGCAAGCTGACCGCATACTACACGGAGTAATCGGCGGGGGGCATACGCATTACTCTGCGAGCGTGACAGATTTTTCCATTTGTCGTTCATTATTTCGGTCGCCAAAATTTGCAACGGCGGTGAAGGGAAGTAATTCGAAATACAACGCCCTGTGTGTTGTCTTCAAGTTATTTATATGTACCCAACTACATCAGTACACCCAGTGGCTGTCCTGATTCATAATCCTAGAGGGATGCAAATTATGTGGTCAAAGACTGTGAGACAGAGAAAACCCAAAACAAAATATAAACGCAAATCAATGTGTAAAGCAAGTGAAATGCCAACGTACCGGGTACGACAACACAATGACACCAGCCGAACCAGAGAATAAGAACAAAAAGACAATACAAACGATCGAATTCTGAAATGAAACATATTACAAATGACGCAAGGAGACCGAAGCGCTCCTCCTACTGTAAATCATACGTGCCCAAGAGGAACAGAAAACGGCTGCACCGGTGAAGCAGCGCGAAGAAGAGGAGGAAGATACCGGCATAGGACGGCGGGGGGAAAAAGAAAAACAAAGGGAGAAACAAGGCGAAAAGCAAGAAAGAAAACACAAAAGAGAAAAAAAAAACTGTGCGCGCTATTATTAATAATACTCGTACGTACCAGGCATCAACTACTACCCAGTAAACAACGCACACAGTTTGATTTCCATCGTACCAGGTATAAAATACGTGTATTCGAGCATGTTATAAATCGCAAATGACGTCCGGATCGTATACCAAAGGCCTACAAAACTACAAGCTGGGTCAAGGTATACTGCGATACCGGTACGTACAGCAGTAGTGTATGTAAAACAAAAACTGTGATCTACTCGCGGTCGATCCCGTTGGTCCAAACCTTCAGGAGCGTCAAAAAGCACAGCCTCGCCGTTGCTCTCCGCCAGCATGCAGAAGTACACTCCTTCCGTCAGCACGAACACCGCAGAGTTGTCGTTCCTCATCATGCCGGTGTCCTCGTCGAACGCAGGCTCGCCCGCGATCTGCTTGTACTTGGTCGGGTTGGCAGGGTCGGGGCTGCCTGGCAGAGGCCAGAACTCCTCGAACACCTCGGGGGGGATGGGCGAGATTGCGTCGCACGCCCAGTCCGCTTGCCCGAGCTCGCCCTCGCAGAGGCGCTGGCTTTGTCCAGAGACAAGCGTGGTGGCGAACGCCAGCAGTAGGGCCACCGTTGCCATCGCCCTAGAGAGCGAAAGCTGCTGCTGCGGCTGCTGCTGCGGCTGCTGCCGTTGACTGGATCGGGAGAGCATGATCTACTGCGATGATCAAGCGTTGTAAAATGGATCCGCAGAGCGATTTTGTATTGTGAAGGAGGGGCGGCGATGGAGGTTGTGAGAGATTGTGGGTGCTGGTATGGCCTCGCCGCAGCTCGCTCGGTGTGGAGGTATCCTTCGAGGCCCTGCGAGGATGTGCCTGGATCCTGTAGGGCAGTAGTAGGTGCCCGTAGACCCCGATGGTTATGCGCCGGGTATGTCCCGTAAACTCCCGCAGAAATCGCCCCGCGATTGGTACGCAAAAGTTATTTTTTCAAATTTTATAAAAACTTACTACGAACAGTATAATCATTCAATCGGTTAAACTCACAACATTTTTAATCGGCCCGCGTTTCTTTTCAGTCGACGTGATTCGCTGATTTATAGAAAAAATTGCAGGTGACCAATCAGCAAACAAAACAATGGTCGACAAAAAAACCATCCCTACAAATATGCGGCACGACTGCTGCTGTGAAATCGTACATCGTACCGGCTGTGACAGCCACACGTATGACATGTACAACACACAAACGACCGAGGTACCCTATACCTCTATAACCACCGCAGTATCGAAGCTAAGGTTGATGTACCGTAACTGTACACGAGGTGCGATCGATGCATGCGTTGTCTCTTGCCAGCGAAGTGAGCCAACCCAGAATGAGTTTGGAATCGCGGCTGAAGTACGTATGCAAGATGCAACGCAATCAGTCGTCGTTTGCGTTTGCTGTGCGCAACCGGACAGCAAACTACTGCTGCTGCTGTAGTTGCGCCGCACATTGGTCACCTCCGGCATCTGGCATGTTGCGGTTTTGCCGTGTACGCCGTACATGGTGTTGTCAGCGTCTACTCCTGTGCGTACGAGTACCCACGAACAACGGCACACAGACTGACGCAAGACTGGGGACTGCTGTGGACGGTGGTTACCAAGTTAGAAAGGCTCAAATACGTACGAGTAGTCCAAACGAATACATGTATGTACACTTTATACGTACGAGTACCTAGTAGGATTTTGTAAATTGGTACTGATTGGTGTGTAAGAAACACAGCAAGCAGTTGAAAATGGTCAACAATAAAATGGTCAACAATACAAGCAAGTCACATATTTAAGAAAAATAAGCGATCGACGCCTAGCCAACGGAAGGAACAACGCCGTCCCGGAGCTTTTGGCACTCTGCGAGAAACATCAAAATCACCACTTTCCAGCAGTCAGTGTTGCCGTCCACAAAGACTCTGGAAGATGGTTTGTTTGGCAGTCGGGTCGGTGTCATCTCCCCCGCTGCCAAAAGCCACAACAAGCACGCAACCCCGAACCCGTGCGGTGAAATGCGCATCTGCGACAAAAGTTATCCGTTCTTTTTTCTTGTCCGTGAGATAATGCGAGAGTTTTCCGGTGTAAAAATAAGAAACAACAAAAAACGTCGAAACCCTTAGAATTCTGGCTGAGAAAATAAGAAACCACGTATTTTCTCAATTTTATACCCTTAGAATTCTGGCTGAGAAAATAAGAAACCACGTATTTTCTCAATTTTATACCCTTAGAATTCTGGCTGAGAAAATAAGAAACCACGTATTTTCTCAATTTTATACCCTTAGAATTCTGGCTGAGAAAATAAGAAACCACGTATTTTCTCAATTTTATTAAAAAACATGATAATACCTGGTGGTATAAGAAATGTACCTGGTGGAGGCACACAAAATAAGACTTTCGAGCCTGGAGGCCAAGTTGACGTCTTCGATATAATGGGGTCCTCACTGCTGCACAAACACCGTAAACAAACTCGGGGGCGCAAATGACCCAGTATGTGATCGATCGTGTTCTCCAGTTTGTACAATAGACGCTGACAGAGTATCATGTATGTACGACGTACTGTTTAAACACCGTAACAACGCAACGTATATACCAACCACAAGCCGAAGGTCAATGCGCGTCGCACAACAATCAGTTTGCCGTCCGGTGTCTAGTTGCACAGCACACGACGATATATTAGTTGCACCTTGCACCCTTCGGCCACGGTTCCACACTCTCTCCAGGGTGGCTCACTTCGCTGGGAAGAAACACCACATATGTCATGCACCGCTCCCGCCTCGTATATACAGAGTTGCTACAATAGATACAGACAGCTCTTTTTGGAACTGCGGTGGCCGGCATTTGTACCGTCGATATTTCATGTAAAGTACAAGGCAGCTCGTACATACAGAGTGCATGCAGTATATAACAAGAAACGTAAAATAAAAACTGACGCAGAGAGGGCTACCAACAGGATTTCCTTTTTGAGAATTGGCGCGTTTCACAAAACTACGAGTACTGTACACCAATTTCTGTATAACGGCATAACGACTCCCGAATTTCGTATTTTCCTAATGACGTCAACCTGTCTTTCTTGTTGCTCGTTTTCATATCATCGTATAGGTGTAATGGTATGGGCTAGGAAGGCCGGTAATTACCTCTGCACAGGTAATTGATCCGTTTTCGTATAACTTGGATGGCATTCGTATTCGGTATTCGGGGTATTTATAATATCTGTGGGCCATACTTGAAGCCCATCCCGAGCAGATGTCATCTGGCTCGGGGTTTAATAAAAGCTGCTTCTCTTCTACGCTTGACTCTACGGAAAGTGAGTAACACCAAGGATGCTTAATAGACAAACCTGCAAGGGGATACTCTGTGTCTCACCCAGTCATATCACACGTGGCGTCTTTGGCATTGCGACTAGTCTTCTAGCTCTTTGGTCCGACCCTTTCGGGTTTTGTTTCTTTCTTTTCATGTGGAGTTTCGCGTACGAGTACACACGGAAAAGTGGCATCATCTATCCCATCGAGCCTTGCCCCTGTCTCCCTCGGATGGCATCTCAACATGGAGTGGGTCCTCTTCCCCCTCCAGTGGCGACCACTACAGCAGAGCAACGGCAGGGGCCTCCTGCTGGTCGTCGCATGCACGCTGGCCAAGGACGACAACATCGGCCTTCGTGCAGAAGACGCTCCATCTCGGAGCGAAGCTCCTCGAGACTCAAGACGGCTGTACGAGTACATCCAGGGCATCCCGGACATCGAAAGGCAGGCCCTTCGATTTCTCCGCTTTCCGCCGGTTGCTCAGCAACCCGCGCGATGCTGATGCAAGCCCTTCAGCAGGCTTTTCGGCCCGCGCCTCGCCAGCTTGCCTCGTGCAGCTCTGCGGACCGCCGGTATCAGCCTCAAGATCGCCTCTGTCCCCAGCACATCTGGGCTTGCCCAGCGCTCTGCTGCCAGACATGCCACCGTACGTGCCCTTCGATACACCTGGCTTGCCCAGCGTCCTACGTACCTCAGCGTACATACTGGATTCAAGACCAAGATAATTAGTGACGAAGCATTCCATCTCTCCGAGGTCCACTGGGGGCTCATGCAGATTTTATTTTGCAGATCGAGCCAGGCCGATCTTCGGTGTCCAACCGCCGGTGGCCGTATTGGCAGTTCCGGCCGGCAGTGTCCCCGTTTGGGGGCACTGGGTCTCGGAAGTTTGGGCCTGCGGTGTTCCGGCCTGCAATGTCCCCGTTTGAGGGCACTGGGTCTCGGAAGTTTGGGCCCGCGGTGTTCCGGCCTGCAGTGTCCCCGTTTGAGGGCACTGGGTCTCGGAAGTTTGGGCCCGCGGTGTTCCGGCCTGCAGTGTCCCCGTTTTTCCCATATTTCTGCATATGCGGCTCATCAGGGTGGGCTAGTGTAATGGTATGGGCTAGGAAGGCCGGTAATTACCTCTGCACAGGTAATTGATCCGTCTACGGAAAGTGAGTAACACCAAGGATGCTTAATAGACAAACCTGCAAGGGGATACTCTGTGTCTCACCCAGTCCTATCACATAGGTGCCCTGTACTGCTGTATTTCTCGAAGATGTCACGGGTACAGCAGTATTGGTCCCGCCAACACCAATCACCTACGACTACGTACGTACGCACCTAATCTGAGCAGCAGCGCGCGTAAATCCGCCCTGCAGGGCGGATTTATGAGATCTGCCTCGCTTTTTTATACTGTTTTTAGTCTGGGATATTTTTTTACATTATTTTTTAATTTAAATTAAAAAAAGTAAAAAAAAAATCCACACTAAAATCAGTATAAAAAAGCGAGGCAGATCTCATTGATACATCCGCCCTGCAGGGCGGATTTACGCGCGCTGTCTGAGCAGTCCCTACTAACATTGGTGTGGCACTATTAGTAGCCAACCCTGATCAACCTTGAGCGTCTAGAGTATTATTTACCTGGTACCTGGTAGGATGTAGTGTAGCGCGTGCCGCCGAGCACAATTTCCTACGTAATACAATTTTCTTAGCGCCCCTCGAAAAGTGAGCCTGATGCTCCCATTTGGTTCGTTTCTTGTTTGTGGGCATATATATACTGAAATCAGGTATTTACGCATGTACGTTCACTGCACACTGCACATAAATAGTCGTGCCGCATGCAGCATGTGTGTGCTGGGATGGTTTTGGGGTTGCCTGTTTTGAATGGTCACGTGCGGACGTTTCAGTCAATCAGCGAATCACGTCGACCGAAAAAAAAACACGGGGCTATTATATAATATTGTGAGTTCGACCGCTTGAGTGGTTGATAGTCAGATTTATGAACCATCGCGTCGTCAGATTTGTGCGGGGGGTACGCGACGTACCCGGTGTTTAACCGACGGGGCGTACGGGCACATTGCTGCAGGATCCAGGAGAATGTTATCAGGGTCTCGAAGGATATACACTCAACGGCGAGCGAGCTGCAGCGAGGCCGCAGCAACACCCACAATCGCCCACGAGCTTCAAAACTCGCTTTGCGGGTCCCTCACCACGTCGCCTCACACACTTACTCGGGCGTCACAAGATCATGCCCACCAAATCCAACCAACAACAGCAGCACCAGCACCAGCACCAGCACCAGCTGTAGCTCTCCAGGGCGATGGTAACGGTGGCCCTACTGCTAGCGTTCGCCACAACGCTTGTCTCTGGACGAAGCCAGCGATTTATGGATATTGTGGTGTACCCTGGCTCAATGGCAGAGAGGCTGTGTCGTCGACGTTAGTCGAGGTGGTGACACGCGCAAGTGGGTAGCCTGGAACACGAAGGTAATTCCACGGCGTATAGAAGATGACGTGATATTGTACACACGGCGCTTAAGTGGCCAACACACAGACACAGAACCCGCAGAGCATGCAGGAGCCCAGACGACGGCTGCTTCCCAGAGATTACCAGGACAGCTAAGATGCCATGACAATCCGGAGAGATCCACACGAGAGAGTGAGCTACTCGTCTAGTCGACAGAGAATCCTGGGAAGGTAATTTCTCCGCATACTTACGGTACATGTGAATCGACACATATACGAGATCTACGATACACGAGAGCAGTGCTACTGAACATTGACTCTTACTGGCTATGTGCTAACATTTCCATAACACAGCGCCTCTACGAGGGCGAGCTTGGGCAAGCGGACTGGGCGTGCGACGCAATCTCGCCCACCCCCCCCCCGACGTGTTCGAGAAGTTCTTGCCCCTGCCAGGCAGTCCCGATCCTGCCAACCCGACCAAGTACAAGCAGATCGCGGGCGAGCCTGCATTCGACGAGGACACCGGTTTGATGAGGAGCGAGAACTCTGCGGTGTTCGTACTGACGGAGGGAGTGTACTTCTGCATGCTGGCGGAGAGCAACGGGGAGGTTGTGCTTTTTTACGCTCCTGATTGTTTTGGACCAACCGGATCGACTGCGAGTAGATCACAGCAGTGTTTGTACACTCTTCGTATACAAGAAAAATACGACGCAGATGGTAGTCTTGTAAACGATGGGTTGATTTTTCTCTCATTTGATTTGCTTCTTCCCATTCACTGATTTCGCTCTTTTTTTATCTCTTCTTCCTACGTATAGTGAAGTCAGAACTCAGATCCGAGGTCGCATATCAAGCTCCCTTCCCCCCTGCCCACTACGTTTCCCGCCTAGCATTTTGATCGCGAGAGGACTACCGCCCTTTCTTCCTTGGACGGCTCGCGTCGAATTGCTCCTACGCACGCTACGCGCGCTCAGCATCTGTTTCCGTTTACATGTTGCCAAATACATAAACAATATTACTACGGCCGTGGGATTCGAACTAAAAACAAAAACCAAGCAGCATTTTAGGACAACCACTAGCTAGAACACCAGGGCGGCCGATTAAGAGTCCGGTTTATGAAAAGTAGTGAGTTGTGAATTAAAACAGATACGTGGAATCGAACGCGGTTCGTATTTAACTACAGTATGTTGCATGCGGTTCGTACGGATGGTGCGCACAGAGGGTATTACGGCCGTGGCTCAAAATATCTACGTATGCGGCTCGTTTGAAAAAAAGAAGGAAAATAAAACGTATTTCGAGTTGCTGCCTTTAGCAGGCTTTGAAATATTAAGTTTAGGCGGCCGGAACGACATGAAACGGTAAGTTCCGCCGCTCTCTCCCGTGCAGAAGTACAGACGGTAGCACCCCGTCCACAACTCCAGGTTCAATAGTGCGGGGTCAGCTTGGACAACACGAGTCCCGACCTCCACGGTAGATAGGGTATAGATACGAGCTGCCTGCTTCGCATATATATGTACAAACTTGTGAAACCTGCGTTTGTTGGGAGAACAATAACCGAACAGTGGCGACCCATGTTCGTTTCCCCTTCCTTGCTGCACTTGATCCCTGTACCCCCCTTGAAGAAACTTTCTATCGAGTGATACGCAGTATCCCACCAGCTCGTGGCTTCCGGGGTCAGTTTGAGCTCTGCTGGCAGAAGGAACGAAGCTCAAGTACATCGTCTATACACACTGCCCACTGAGTAAGAATGCGACTCGCTCTCCGCTCGCAAAAGACGAGTCTCCGGGTCCAACATGGATGGTCGTCGGCCCAAGGAATACTGGTGCCCGTAAGTAGCACACAGTGCTGTGTGCGTAGCATAGTCAACCTCTTAGTTTCATGCCGAGCACACTCATGCACGTGAATTGCACCCGCTGTACACAGGGGCTACTGTGGAGCCGTACCAGCGTTAACCTCTGCGGACTCATCCCCCGGTAGGTATAGGGGGTTGCAGTTAGTTTTTGCCTTTTGAGGCAACGTTTTGTCACTGGGACCGGTTGAGCTCCTCGAGTGACCAACTACTGACTGTACCACCGGCTACCGTATATGACACTGTATACCACGCTCCCTCGGACGAATTTCAACGCTGATTTACTCGACGACCGGTCAAGCGCTAACCCCGAGCGACCCGTCTATGGAAAGGTCTCGACGAGATGCTCCGAAAGCCGCCTTTTTCGTTGCCTGTGCCCCCCTAGTTATGGAGAAAATTGGCTTTGCAATTCACCCCAGGGGGTGTGATATACACTGTCATATACGATGGTATGATAATTTTGCTACAGTACTCGTTTAGTATGTTTTGGATTAGCGCATGCACATGTTAAAAGGATTGCGCGGACAAAAACGCCTTCGAAGAGACATGCTTCGGGGTGAGTCGCCATTGAGCTCCTCATCATGCGAGGAGCTCAGAAAACAAGTCACCATTACGTTACCGTGGTACTACTCTACGCTTGGCCCGAAACAGAGAACCGACGAGATTTGGGCGAGGAGCTTGCCACAGCCGCAGCCCGTTGGCTTAGTTGTGACTGCCCGTGCTACGACAGTATAGAGGTTGCAGTTTCGTTTCATCAAATCAAACATTTCGAATGCCGCGTGCTACCGTAGAGGTAGCTCTTTTTGACTGATTGGTTTCGTTTCCGGATGATCGGGCTCCTTAACCCAAATCCGCCGGACTTTCACATTCTTGTTGCGATGCGTGCTACGATAGAGATAGCACTTTTTGGAATAAACGTTCTCTGAATGACAGGGCTCCGTAGCTCAAAATCGGCGGAGTTCCATATTCTTGTATTGCATTTTTTTTTTTCATTTTGATACTTAGGCCACGGAATTGTTCATCGGGAAGCCTTTTTAGGGCCCATATTAACGAGTATAAAATGAATTCAATTTGGAAAAAATAAAATTCAAACTCGCTTTTCATTGGTCAACACACGCACCAGCACCAAAGATTAGGATCTTGGGGCATAATCTTGGGTGGTGGTGCGGGTTCTGACCAATGAAAAGCGGATTTGATTTTTTGTTTTTTCCAAAATTGATATTTCTTTTTCTTCGTTAAATCGGGCCCTTAGCTTCCTCCAAAATCAGTTTTGGGTAAGGTATAGAGCTCCTCAAGTGACCACCCTTATAAGGCAAAAAACAACATGGTGCTGCACCTCTACCCTAGGATGGACGCATGCTTCGATAGAGATGCACCATGTTTTTTTCTGGAGCTCTTTTGTGGAGGAAAGTAAAATTGCTATCTGATCAAATCCGAGTGAAAATCCCATGGCTGAAGCAAACAAAGGAACAATATCGCAACAAAATAATGACAGCAGTCCCACCGATTTGTTGGGGTTAAGGAGCTCGATCCTTCAGAAATAATTTCAGCCAAAAAGGGCTATCTCTATCGTAGCACGCATCCATGCGGCTTGCAGCGTTCTTCATATCGTGCTTACGTTCTTCATGGGATTGGTCGTCGGGTAGCAGTTTGTATTCCCTTCCAAAATCAAATTTGAGGTGACTTGCTACTAATATTAGGACGCGTGCTACGGTAGAGGTAGCACTTTTTGGCCGAATCGTTTTCTGAACAATCGGGCTCCTTGTAACTCAAATTCAAATTCGTCGGACTTTCATTTTGTGATCAATATGTTTCAGAGTATACTTTGGTCATGAGATTTCGCATCCGGCAGCACTTTTATTTTCCTCCAAAACCATTTGTTTCGGTGAGGTATGACGCTCCTGAAGTGAGGAGCTCAGAACGAACATGGTGCACCTCTATCGTAGCATGCGTCCCATATCACACTATTAATAGTACGGAGCTCCTCGAGTGAGGGGAGATCAGAAAAAAACACGGCGAATCTCTACCGCAGCGTGCGTCGGACCGATCGTGAACAAAATCATCTCACGATCGAAATCACCATCTACACTCTAGATCATCATCTACTGTAGATAATCTAGATTCCATCGCGGCCCCGATGGGATGTTGTGATAAAAGACCTATTAGATTCTATAGATCACACCCGGACAAACGTGCGTGGAATATCTACAGCAGGAGTAGTTCGTCGTACGGTTGTACGGTACGTAGATCTTACAGATCCCCGCCGCACAAACATGTGTTTTTTTTATAGATCACATTCAGATCCTATAGAATCCACCCCGTCAGTGTGTGTGAACGATCCGTCTTGTACAGATCTTATCTGGTAAACACGTGTGAAATATCTACCACTGTAGTCTAGTGGGCATTACCCCCCCCCCGTCATATAAATATATGATATATTTATAGGTTGGGTTGGCGTCGGTTGGCAACGACGCTGTAAAACACGCCACTCGCTGCGTGAGCTAGACAACCAGGGTGCCGTTTTTTTTTGTTATTTTTTTTGGCGGTCACCAAAGCTGGCGGTCGAGTAGATCATTTGTGCGGGGTGGAGAACCTTTGTTCCGCACAAGGGGAATGGTCGTATCACGTAGTGTTAATATGGTAAGGCGTCCGTGAGGCAGTTACATAGTAAAACCCATTGCTGTCTCCGGAAGTGGCCACACCAGAAATTAAATTAACTCATTGAAGCTGTCGTCCATATGCAAGTCCGCCTCAGAGGCGGTTCTTAGCAGGATGCAGCTCACCCTCCATGCGACTCGCCCAATACCTCATGGCGTTTCGCGCTTGGTGCAAGCAATGTCTGCCTGGTTGGTGAAAACCCAACGCGCTCCGTCCCGGCATTGTAGGGATGCGAGGGTCTATGGTCATATGACTACGGCCGTGCACAACATGAGTACACCCCCCCCCCCCCTCGCAAAAAACGAGCACGTGGTCAATGGTCAAATGACTTAGGCAAGCAACAAATGAGTACGCCCCCCCCCCCCTGCAAAAAAAACGGCAAATATGTGCTATTATAGATCATGCATAGACACGTGGTAAGATAGAAGGTGGTCACTTGAGAGGAACTTTGCACCTCACCCAAATACTGACCTTGTCGGAAACGAAAAGTGCTATCATAGCCGGTGAGCAAATTCCATGACCTACGTATGTATACGCAAAGTCATCGTTCAAAACGAAGGATGTCATTCCGACGGGTTGGGCTAAGCAGCTCCGTCATTCAGAATGCGTTTAGGTTTACGAAGTGGGCCACCCCTCCCTAACGTAACACGGGTCTGTTACCCTGCAGAGTCCCAGCGCCAATATAGGGATCTAGATCTCGCAGCAAGATCCCATATAGACCGTGGATGACTGTGTCCGAAAACATCTAGCGCAAGAAAAGGGACCTGATCTATCCTACGTGTGAAAGCTGTATCACTGACAGTGACACGGGGCTCCCCAATCATTGCATCGCCCATTATTAGTGCAACTCTCAAACGAACCAATACATTTATATAAAATGGGCTAACCGATACATTCGGATCGGATTGGCTACCCAACGTACTGGATCTGATGGGTTACCCGATACATTTAGATATGATGAGCTACCCAATATATTTGGATCTGATGGACTACTCAATATAGTTGGATCTGATGGGTACCTTACTCCTTTTCTTCTTCGCAACTGATCTTCACATACACTTCAGTGCCACCTCTTATACCTCTCTTCACAGAGATAGAGCCTCGACGCACGCATCATCACCATTTCAGGTTATGAGCCTCGACCGTTGATCGACGCATCGACTGGCACCACGGAACGGCATCTCCCGGAGAGTTTGTCACGTTCTACATTCCAAGAATTATCAAGTTTTCAAGTGCGGAGGAACTGGGATTTTATTATTATCAGAAGAGCATCGTCTACCCGACAGCATCGACATCGACTTCCTTCGAGTTTGTTCGGCAGGGGTACTATAAGGAGGGGTGTATTCACGCTTCCACGCGCGAAGCGGGTAATTAGACTGTTGTCGCGCATTCCCGCACGTAGCATGTACGAGTAAGGAGTCCAGTTCACGCTCGCATGCGCGAAGCTCGTACTCGTATATACGTGTACCAACATTGCCTTAACGCTTTAAGCGCAAAAATTTGTCACACGACTAATTGTTTGTGTAATCATGCGCGAGCTTTGTGTCCGATACTTCAGTGTAGTATACTTTGAAGCTGTAAGCGCGATACACGCCGCACAATCATTTATGTTCACCACACGCGAAGCGAGTCCACACGCGAAGCGAGTTTCCACGCCACTTCCAAGCTGTAAAGCAGAGGGAACAAGTTGCAAGACTGTTTTACACGCCACTACAACCTAACACTCAGCTTTAGTTTCGAGCTGGTTTCCCGCTACAAATTTGCGCGAAGTCGTCATTGGAACCGTTTCTTCAAGCTACTTGTACCAAACGTACGTACACATACATTTATATCCTCGTGCAACCTGACGAGCAGACCTACACGCATCGCAACACACAGCCAGGTCGTCGACGAACCGGCTGCTCACAGTAGCATCGGGGGAGCCACCTCCACCCTAGACCTACACAGACATCCATTTCCAGCAAGGGCTTCACGCTTTCAAGCGGAAGCACGAATTTAGACTCGGATGGAAAACTTATTACCCGTCTAATCTATTTGGCAAGAAGACCAACATGTATGTGCTGTGTGTGGTGTGCTGTGTGTGGTACTCAGTCAGGCCGTCGTGTGTTTTCAAGGACAGATCTCGCTTTCAAAGTTGAGCACTAAAGAAAAGTAAAGGTGTATCCACCACTGAATCGGTCGAAGTCACAGCTGACGGGGTTTTGCACGAGTTTACGTGCACACGTCGAACGGGTCACGTTCTACAACAGCAGCAGTAGATCTTTATATCACATCAATAGAGCAATCTGCCTTTATGGGGTAGAGGTGCTGTGTGCAGTGTGCAGGCTCTGTATGCAATAGTGCACATGAACCCAGCCAGGAAACATGTCCAGGAGACTTGTCTATCATACATATTTGTATCGCTCCCACCCGACAACATGAGACGCATGCTACGATAGAGGTGCACCATATTTTTTCTGAGCTCCTCACTTAAGGAGCGTCATACCTCACCGAAAAAAATGATTTTGGAGGAAAATAAAAGTGCTGCCGGATGCGAAATCTCATGACCGAAGTATACTCTGAAACATTTATTCGTCACAAAAATGAAAGTCCGACGAACTTGGGTTAAGGATCCCGATCGTTCAGAACACGATTCGGCCAAAAAGTGCTACCTCTACCGTAGCACGCGTCATGAGCTAGACCATACAGATCATACAGACCAGGAACACATCTGCACTGAAATATCTATTTCATGCAGTGTGAACCGAACATCTGCCCCATGTGTTTAGATTTACAGTAGATTTGAAAAAATGACCGCTAAACACAGCATGATTACACAGATGCTCCGAGTACCTCGGGGTAAAGTAAGGAGTATTGGAGATAAAATAATTCAGGTACGTCGTGTACTCGGAGTATTTCGGGGTTCGATACTCTGGATACTGCTCGTACTCGGAATATTTCGGGTATGAACACTCTCGATACTGCTTTACTCGGAGTATTTCGGGGTCCGATACTGCGGGTACTCCTTGTACTCCGAGTATCCAGGCCGCTAATACTCTCATACTCTTAAGTACTCCGAGTACGAAATGTACTCGATACTCTGAGTATACTCGGAGTGTGAAGTACGTCAGGAGCAGCTTTGCATCATTTTAAAGACTCGACCGTCATTCCTCCCAGATTCTGGGAGCATGTGACTGGCGTTTATAGCATTAAAAAAATCACAGATGCTCCATTACCTCGGAGTATAATTGGAGTATTTTCGAGAAAAAATGCTGGTACTGTGTGTACTAGCAGTATTTCGGTGTCCAATACTCTCGATACTCGGAGTACTCCGAGTAATTTAGATGGTTTTACTCCGAGTACTGCTTGTACTCGAGTATAATTACTGCTCATACTCCCAGTACTCGGAGTATCTGGGCCTTCAGTACTGCTCATACTCCAAGTACTCCGAGTATTTAGGCCACCAGTACTCTAATACTCTCAGTACTCGAAGTACGAAAAATACTCGATACTCCGAGTATACTCGGAGTATCGAGTATACTCAGAGCATCTGTGCATGAGTACTCCCGCGGACGCATGCTACGATAGCGGTGTACCATGTTTTTTTCTGAGCTCCTCACTTAAGGAGCGTCATACCTCACCGAAAAAATGATTTTGGAGGAAAATAAAAGTGTGCTGTCGGATGAGAAATATCACGACCGAAGTATACTTTGAAAAATTATTCGTCACAGAAATGAAAGTCCGACGAATTCGGGTGAAGGAGCCCAATCGTTCAGAAAACGATTCAGCCGAAAATGCTACCTCTACCGTAGTACACGTCCGCGCTAGAGCGCTCGTGTTCCTTTCTGAATGAACGGACTGAGCATACTCCCCGCACCACGACAATGAGGCTCCGGCCACGGCAGATATCTCCACCCATGCTCTACTCTATACTTCGTATAAATAACATACGTGTGCATCGGTTGCGTTTTGCTGTTGGTACCATGACAGCGGGGCATTAACTACAACAAGCAGAAGCCATCTCCTCTAGATATAGCAATCAATTGTATTTGACGACCATTTTGTGCATGTTTCGACACCATGGACCTTGCTGCTTTAATATAAATCAACCAAGATGGAGACACGTATTACCGCCTAACGGCGGCTCGCGCCAAGCCTCTGGACTAGCACGTCCACCACAATGCCACAAAGGGACACTGTCACCCAACAAATATTTGGTCCTATTTACTAGTGTTTACTATGGTCACCCGTAATAATAGCTTGAAAACTCGTCTGAGAGAGTGTGTTATCTTATTACCCGTCCGTGTGCCATACGAATATACTCGGAGTTGTTGTTGTTGTTGTTGTTGTTGTTGTCTTCACATTAAACCCGTTCTTTCTACTCAACCACATCAGTACACCCAGTGCCTGTCCTGATTCCCAATCCTAGAGAGATACAAATTCTGTGGTCACAGACTGTGAAACAGAGAAAAACCAAAACAAAATAAACGCAAATTAATCGGTAAAGCAAGTGAGATGCGTAACGTATCGGGTACGAGAACACAGCGACACGAGCCGAACCAAAAAATAAGAACAAAAAAGGATCACATACATATTATACGGTATTACTACCTGGTATGCCTTTTCAGCCAGTGGACGCGTCGCCCAGTAGTTTTGTATTAAGATATAAGCGATGCTAACAATGAGTTGCATACTTTATTGAGGATGTTGCTTTTAATTTTCCGACACACACCCCTTCTCCACAATTGTTTCGTCCGATATTATTTTCCGCCTTTCATCAATGTACGTATTTATATTGCAATGTATATATATATATTGACCCGTGGGCTATTCTTCTCGTTACCCTTGCCCTATATAGATTCTTCGAATGAAACAGTACAACTCAGATGCGGGGTCTCATACCCCCCCCCTCCCCCCCCCCGATCTTAGATAGTAGCGAGAAAACGATCGTTATCTTAGGAGATAGATGGTGGCCACAGGCGGCGAAACAGGAAGGGGATAGGATTATTAGGAAAGCGTTTCTTTGTAATATATGGAAACAACGCAATGAGCGCCCAAATGTTGGAGGCGTCTCTATTAGGAGTAGGAACGGTGCTCCGTCTCGAAACGGACACGTGGTCAATGGTCAAATGACTAAGGCAAGCAACAAATGAGTACGCCCCCCCCTCCCTCCCTTCCTCTCTCCCCCCCCCCCCCCTCGCAAAAAAAACGGCAAATATGTGCTATTATAGATCATGCATAGACACGTGGTAAGATAGAAGGTGGTCACTTGAGAGGAACTTTGCACCTCACCCAAATACTGACCTTGTCGGAAACGAAAAGTGCTATCATAGCCGGTGAGCAAATTCCATGACCTACGTATGTATACGCAAAGTCATCGTTCAAAACGAAGGATGTCATTCCGACGGGTTGGGCTAAGCAGCTCCGTCATTCAGAATGCGTTTAGGTTTACGAAGTGGGCCACCCCTCCCTAACGTAACACGGGTCTGTTACCCTGCAGAGTCCCAGCGCCAATATAGGGATCTAGATCTCGCAGCAAGATCCCATATAGACCGTGGATGACTGTGTCCGAAAACATCTAGCGCAAGAAAAGGGACCTGATCTATCCTACGTGTGAAAGCTGTATCACTGACAGTGACACGGGGCTCCCCAATCATTGCATCGCCCATTATTAGTGCAACTCTCAAACGAACCAATACATTTATATAAAATGGGCTAACCGATACATTCGGATCGGATTGGCTACCCAACGTACTGGATCTGATGGGTTACCCGATACATTTAGATATGATGAGCTACCCAATATATTTGGATCTGATGGACTACTCAATATAGTTGGATCTGATGGGTACCTTACTCCTTTTCTTCTTCGCAACTGATCTTCACATACACTTCAGTGCCACCTCTTATACCTCTCTTCACAGAGATAGAGCCTCGACGCACGCATCATCACCATTTCAGGTTATGAGCCTCGACCGTTGATCGACGCATCGACTGGCACCACGGAACGGCATCTCCCGGAGAGTTTGTCACGTTCTACATTCCAAGAATTATCAAGTTTTCAAGTGCGGAGGAACTGGGATTTTATTATTATCAGAAGAGCATCGTCTACCCGACAGCATCGACATCGACTTCCTTCGAGTTTGTTCGGCAGGGGTACTATAAGGAGGGGTGTATTCACGCTTCCACGCGCGAAGCGGGTAATTAGACTGTTGTCGCGCATTCCCGCACGTAGCATGTACGAGTAAGGAGTCCAGTTCACGCTCGCATGCGCGAAGCTCGTACTCGTATATACGTGTACCAACATTGCCTTAACGCTTTAAGCGCAAAAATTTGTCACACGACTAATTGTTTGTGTAATCATGCGCGAGCTTTGTGTCCGATACTTCAGTGTAGTATACTTTGAAGCTGTAAGCGCGATACACGCCGCACAATCATTTATGTTCACCACACGCGAAGCGAGTCCACACGCGAAGCGAGTTTCCACGCCACTTCCAAGCTGTAAAGCAGAGGGAACAAGTTGCAAGACTGTTTTACACGCCACTACAACCTAACACTCAGCTTTAGTTTCGAGCTGGTTTCCCGCTACAAATTTGCGCGAAGTCGTCATTGGAACCGTTTCTTCAAGCTACTTGTACCAAACGTACGTACACATACATTTATATCCTCGTGCAACCTGACGAGCAGACCTACACGCATCGCAACACACAGCCAGGTCGTCGACGAACCGGCTGCTCACAGTAGCATCGGGGGAGCCACCTCCACCCTAGACCTACACAGACATCCATTTCCAGCAAGGGCTTCACGCTTTCAAGCGGAAGCACGAATTTAGACTCGGATGGAAAACTTATTACCCGTCTAATCTATTTGGCAAGAAGACCAACATGTATGTGCTGTGTGTGGTGTGCTGTGTGTGGTACTCAGTCAGGCCGTCGTGTGTTTTCAAGGACAGATCTCGCTTTCAAAGTTGAGCACTAAAGAAAAGTAAAGGTGTATCCACCACTGAATCGGTCGAAGTCACAGCTGACGGGGTTTTGCACGAGTTTACGTGCACACGTCGAACGGGTCACGTTCTACAACAGCAGCAGTAGATCTTTATATCACATCAATAGAGCAATCTGCCTTTATGGGGTAGAGGTGCTGTGTGCAGTGTGCAGGCTCTGTATGCAATAGTGCACATGAACCCAGCCAGGAAACATGTCCAGGAGACTTGTCTATCATACATATTTGTATCGCTCCCACCCGACAACATGAGACGCATGCTACGATAGAGGTGCACCATATTTTTTCTGAGCTCCTCACTTAAGGAGCGTCATACCTCACCGAAAAAAATGATTTTGGAGGAAAATAAAAGTGCTGCCGGATGCGAAATCTCATGACCGAAGTATACTCTGAAACATTTATTCGTCACAAAAATGAAAGTCCGACGAACTTGGGTTAAGGATCCCGATCGTTCAGAATACGATTCGGCCAAAAAGTGCTACCTCTACCGTAGCACGCGTCATGAGCTAGACCATACAGATCATACAGACCAGGAACACATCTGCACTGAAATATCTATTTCATGCAGTGTGAACCGAACATCTGCCCCATGTGTTTAGATTTACAGTAGATTTGAAAAAATGACCGCTAAACACAGCATGATTACACAGATGCTCCGAGTACCTCGGGGTAAAGTAAGGAGTATTGGAGATAAAATAATTCAGGTACGTCGTGTACTCGGAGTATTTCGGGGTTCGATACTCTGGATACTGCTCGTACTCGGAATATTTCGGGTATGAACACTCTCGATACTGCTTTACTCGGAGTATTTCGGGGTCCGATACTGCGGGTACTCCTTGTACTCCGAGTATCCAGGCCGCTAATACTCTCATACTCTTAAGTACTCCGAGTACGAAATGTACTCGATACTCTGAGTATACTCGGAGTGTGAAGTACGTCAGGAGCAGCTTTGCATCATTTTAAAGACTCGACCGTCATTCCTCCCAGATTCTGGGAGCATGTGACTGGCGTTTATAGCATTAAAAAAATCACAGATGCTCCGATTACCTCGGAGTATAATTGGAGTATTTTCGAGAAAAAATGCTGGTACTGTGTGTACTAGCAGTATTTCGGTGTCCAATACTCTCGATACTCGGAGTACTCCGAGTAATTTAGATGGTTTTACTCCGAGTACTGCTTGTACTCGAGTATAATTACTGCTCATACTCCCAGTACTCGGAGTATCTGGGCCTTCAGTACTGCTCATACTCCAAGTACTCCGAGTATTTAGGCCACCAGTACTCTAATACTCTCAGTACTCGAAGTACGAAAAATACTCGATACTCCGAGTATACTCGGAGTATCGAGTATACTCAGAGCATCTGTGCATGAGTACTCCCGCGGACGCATGCTACGATAGCGGTGTACCATGTTTTTTTCTGAGCTCCTCACTTAAGGAGCGTCATACCTCACCGAAAAAATGATTTTGGAGGAAAATAAAAGTGTGCTGTCGGATGAGAAATATCACGACCGAAGTATACTTTGAAAAATTATTCGTCACAGAAATGAAAGTCCGACGAATTCGGGTGAAGGAGCCCAATCGTTCAGAAAACGATTCAGCCGAAAATTGCTACCTCTACCGTAGTACACGTCCGCGCTAGAGCGCTCGTGTTCCTTTCTGAATGAACGGACTGAGCATACTCCCCGCACCACGACAATGAGGCTCCGGCCACGGCAGATATCTCCACCCATGCTCTACTCTATACTTCGTATAAATAACATACGTGTGCATCGGTTGCGTTTTGCTGTTGGTACCATGACAGCGGGGCATTAACTACAACAAGCAGAAGCCATCTCCTCTAGATATAGCAATCAATTGTATTTGACGACCATTTTGTGCATGTTTCGACACCATGGACCTTGCTGCTTTAATATAAATCAACCAAGATGGAGACACGTATTACCTCGACTTAAGCATCCCCTTAATGCTCTACGTTCCGCGTTCTGGTCCTGAACCCTCCTCTGCGCAGACGACTTCTGGACTGTTCGTGATATTGCTGTGCTGCTAGCCTGGCACACTGAGTGGAACGTCACACACACCTTACCATGAAGGCTTCAACCCCGTATAAATATAAATCATGTCGAGGAATTACTGGGCCTGGGTTCGCCAACGGTGAGATAGGCAACACATTACTACGGTGCAGACCCCGTCAAGTCTTATACTCTACTACTCTACGTGGTGCCGGCAACGCTTATCTACCAGGTACCGAAGCAAACATCTACCTGGTGTACGATATAGCCACAAGAGACAAAACCTGGGGGTACGTAGTACTTCGAACCAAGGAGAGTTGGCATCATGTCGAAGCTTTTCCGCGACGATGGACTCATCCCACGGTAGGGGCCCAGCAGACTTTTCTGAGATCCTCACATGAGGAGCTCAATATCTCACCGGAAACATGACTTCGGAAACATTCGTTTGCGCCACCCGACCAAAACTTTCAATGCGGTAGTCCCTAAACAAACATACCAGTGAAATGTTAATAGCATCTGGTGGTTACTCACTTGAGGAGCCCAACCGGTCAGAAAATATGAAGCCAAAAAGTGGTACCCCTACCGTGGGATTGTTCGATGGCCACGGTCATTCTCGCATCTAGAGCAGATGCATGCCACACGTAAGATAGGGGTGCACCGGTGCTCGTAACCTTTTATGGGTACCATATCTGGATTGTAGTATAGGAGCTCTATAAGCCACCGAAAGCTCGACTTTGTAAAAATAAAAGTGCAACCCGCAGAACAACGCCAGTATTCCCCCAGGACATAACAAACAAAAAGTGGGAAAAAAACACAAATTAAAGTTCCAGCGATATTGGGTCATTCCTCAGCCAAAGGATAGAGCCTATTATTAGTCACTATCAGTCACAAATAGTCACAAATAGTCACTAATAGTCGCTAACAGTCACTAATTGGCATCAATAGTCACTGATAGTCACTGATAGTGACTCCTAGTCACTTATAGTCACTAATAGTCACTAACAGTCACTTATAGCCACTACCAGGTAGTAATCACTAACCGTCACTAATAGTAACTAATACTTGGTAGCCACTAAGAGACACTCAGCCACTAAAAGTAAATAGTGGTCACGTATAGTCACTGGCAGTCACTTATAGTCACTAATGTAGTCACTAATAGTCGCCATAAATAACAGTCACTACAGTAACAGTCACTCACAAATATCGGCAAAACCAAGGATACCTACGTGCCCCTATCGCAGCGCGCATCTCTATACCGCCTCTCGCTCTCTATGTACCCCGATATAGTAGGCCGACTAGAAAATCATTCGCTGCCCTTCACGTGTGTTCGGCCATATTCGATATTGTGCAACACGCGGCGAATCTGGGACGCGCGCACGTTCCGTCCCCAAACAACAACAGATCGCCCAGAGGGAAGAGCAGCGCAGTGCAGGTTGCTAGGTAACAGTATCATGCACTGATTCGACTGTAGGGGTGTACCTGTGCACGGCATGCTACGCCCCTGCACACGGAATGCTACTGTAGTCGCCTGCAAAGTGTGTTTGCTTCTTCTAATCCTCCACCGAACTGATAAAAAAAATACAGCTGAAGCTCATTACACTCCTATAGAGGTGTCGTGTTAAGTGTATCCCGGTTATATATATAGATAGTACAACGTTGCTTCCACTCTGGCGTACGGCGAGCGTGGTCCAACGGCAGCGCGATCGCCTACAAAAGTGCCTCGGCACGTAAGGAGTGGCGGGCACCTTTGTGAGTGGTCTGAACCAGATCAGGGAAGTCGTCTCCCCCCTTGTGCGTGTTGTCGTCCGTCTGAGAGACTGCCGAAATATAACAGAGAGAAGAGCAAGATACGCGGTGGCGCACTCGTTCCTCTGGTGCCGTTAGCCATTGCGGGCGAAGTTCTGCATCGACCAGCACTGTGAAGAGGTAGGCACAAAAAAAAACGAATTGCGAGCGGGAAAAAAAGTGATGCCAGAGGGAGGGGGTGGCGGGGCGGAGCGGAAATAGGTGCGGCCCACAGGGGTTAGACGGTGGTGAGGGTTTCCAATACTGTATTGGAGGCAGGCACAGGGGTGATGTGCCAATCACTCTTTAGCTCGAAGGGCACCGCCGTTGTCGCCAGTCAGCGCTCATCAGCATGGTCCATACTACAGTTCGTTTAATACTGCAATGGGCAACTGGAAAGCACGTCGCTAGCAGGTTTGGTGTTTCGACACGAGCGGGTGCTTCATTTCCAATTGTGCATGTATGCAGTACGAAACCGATAATGCTTTGTTATTTATCGTACCGAACAAGAACGCATTTGTACGACCGCGTGGCTTGAAGACACAGTTGCCCAAGCCAGAATCCGTTCTAGACTATCGTGCATCCATACCACGTGTATACATAAACCTGTGGGGCGTCAAGTGCATTCGAGTTGGCACCTGCACGCGTGTAAACAGTTCCCCCTCGGTGTGAGGTGTTCAAGGGCTTGATACGTGACAGAGGTTTGAAATATTGTTTTTGGCACGGTAAACATGGACGCACATGAGAGCGGAGCGTAATGTCGACCCCCCCGAGCTCAGTGAGCCAGTCCCGCCCCCGAGCAGAGGAGTCCACGACGTAGTCGTAGCATACGTCGAGGACGCGGTCAAATACCTCGTTGAAGATCAGCCTGGAAAGATTCATGAAACGCACAGAAGGACAAGGGCGACGCAGTCAGGGGACTGGTACACCAGTACACCAGTTTTTCCATCGCAACAATACTGTGTGTTGCCGTCGTCGAACTACAGTAGTTCAGGAATACACTGCAGGGCGCACCTAGGACCCCCAACTACTGCTGCGGTGTTATCGTGAGTGCGCCGCAACCATGCGTTCGTCTCTTTCGCAACAAGCACGAAAGGGGTGGCACACAGCAGCGCAACTTTTGTATACTTCGAAGTATAACTACAGTATAGTGCTCTCGATATAGCACACGCACCAAGAGTTGCCCGCATTAGGGTTGTTCGGGTCGCTGAGGCCGATGCCGGCCGTGACGTCGGCAGCAGAGACGGATGCAAGGCCTAGCTGGGCACCCGCAAGGACATCGGCGAAGAAGTCGACCTTGACCTGAACGTCTTCCCTCGTTCCCAGGCGAGTGAGATGACCAGCCATGAGCACGTCGAAGTCGATGGCTGTGGTGTCAAGGGCGGGGAAGCGGGGTAAGTTGTTCCTCAAGTTTGCGTGTCACAGCAGTACCTGTTGTCACAGCACCAGATCAGCCATCTTCGTAAAAGATGCGAGACGAATGCGTACACCATGGAGGAGGTGGGGTTGACGGGTGCTGCTGTTCCCAAGCTTTTGTGGTACATCACTCGGAACTCTGGGAATAAATTCGAGTCGCCAGGCGTACAAGAAAACGCGTGCGCGTTTGACTGCTCGTTGAGGCACATGTTTCATGCGTATCACGTCTCGAGGGTGATTGCGGTATATACCGTGATGATCTGATCCGATGCCGTACGCTCGATATTTCGATTTAACACAAACTGATTTATCAGAACGATGCCAGCTCTTAACAGCCGATTTTCCTAATTGAGAATTGCCTTTCCGATGAGAATGAAAACCGATTTTAGTAAGTTGTTTTTTTACGAGTTGTATTTCGCTTACACTAAAACTACAACCTAGAATATATGTTCCTCGATGGTAGGTGTCGATCCACGAAAAAAAATCGAAATCAACCTTGACAGGCTCGTAAAACAGAGGATATAAGGGGATTGGCATTTTTGGGCGAGGTACCTCGCCCATAAATTCAGATTTTCTTGGATCTTCGATATCTTGAGACTGCCGATGCCGATTTCGATGTTTTTTGTGTCACCGACGGCTGTCACAACTGGCAATAGTTTACAGTGTAAATTGTGACTGCGCGAAGAGTACATCTCTTATAATTCAAAAACCAATAATTTCGAATGTCAATCTCATCGGAAAGGCAATTCTCAACCAGGAAAACCGGCTGTGGTCAACCCCGACGGAAGAGGTTCAAGGTGAGGGACTGACCAGAGAGAGTTAGGGACAGACGAAAGCAAGAGCAATAGCATCGTACTGGGTGTTGCCTATTATGTTTTCTGATAAACTCACACAAGTAGCTTCATATACCACCCGATGCATCACTTCAACTACGTTCGTTCGCGAAACAGGACAAAGAAAATTGTGCGCTATCATAGTCCTAAAGCCAATATGCCCGTTACGGAAGACCATGATAAACAGGACCAACTATTGTTAGTAAACATGGGTAAATATACCTACTGCTGTACTAGGTTTTTGTGTCTACGGTGGGTCCTATTTACTATGATCCCCCCCAATATTCATATTAAAAGTGTCATACTAACCGGTAGTGACTGACTTGAGCTAAGCCGTTCAGAAAAGGTTCTCCCCGTGGGATGAGCCGGAATCTTTTAGTATTTGAAACGCATGCTACGGTAGAGAGGTGCACCATCTATGTTTTTGCCTTCTGAGGGTGGTGGCTTATTACTTTGAGGCGCTCTACACCTCACCCAACAGTTGCTTTTGGGGGGGGAAACAAAAGTGCTATACGACGTACACCCGATGAACAATCCCGCGGCCTTACGTATTAAACAAAAAGAGGGCATTCCGACGGTTTTGGGTTAAGGAACCTTTAGTAGGTCATTCCGAAAACGTTTCAGCCAAAAAAAGGTATACCTTACACCTCTACCGTAGCACGGGTCTTGACAGGGTACATTTCAGCTACGGGTATATATGGCAGGCAGCCTACAGTAGTACGTATCTACTGCTGCTGTACACTCTAAGGACTCTCCCGGCGGTTTGCGCGATGGCAAAAGCCGGCACATGGAAAAAAAAACACCTTGCTTGTTCGTTCGCGGTAAAAACAGAGAGGAACGCTCAGAGGCCTGATGCCACCACCACCCATCGCGGCACCCTGTCGGTGAGGGTGACGCTCACCGACAACTTGGTTGAGCCCCTCGAGGTAGCCTTGGGCGTCTTGGGCGCCAGAAATACCGAAGAAGGGAGCCCTGCACAACAACAATATCGTACGAGTAAAATAAACGGCTATTTGTTTTCGAATGCGCGTACGGCAGCAAGACAACACGTGCTTGCGCGCTACAATACGTATGAGGTCATTCATACGACCCCACGTTTTGTTGACAAGCGCCGGTGTGGCAATCAAAGCTACCGGGGGGGGGTGGTACCTGCGTTCGTGTCGCGGGGAGCGGCCTATGATGGTAGAGGTGCATCATTAATTTCTGAGGGTAGTCAGTTAAGTAGCTCTATCTTATGTCCCAGCCCGAAAACTGATTTTGGAGAAAAATAAAAGTGCTCCGACGCATGGTACGGTAAAAAAGGTGATGCAGCATGTTTTTGCCTTCTGAGGGTGGTGGCTTATTACTTGAGGAAGAGCTCTATACCTCACCCAAAAGCTGAGGTTTGGAGGGAAATAAAAGTGCTATATACCCGATGAACGAGGCCACATGGCCTGATTATACAGTGAAAAATATCGCACGACTAGAAAAAAACGTCCGACTTTTTTAGGTTAAGGGAGCCCGATCATTCATGAACCGTTTCAGAACACAAACAATAGTTCTACCTCTATCGTACCCTCCCCGACGAACGATCCTGTGACGTCAGTATGGAACGAAAATTTTGGCACGCCACACTTTCTTATGAAATTCCGTCGAATTGGGGTTAAGGAGCCCCGCCGTTCAGAAACAAAAATCAGCCAAACAGTGTTACCTCTGTCGTAGCACGCGTTCGCGGTAATGGGAGTTGCATTGTTGAGCCCAAAACGTATCTCAATCAAAGAGATACCTGGTACCCAATAAGCCATGCCTTATTTATCGTGTATTTATATCCTCCTGTTTTTTTATCGGAAGATACCTTTTGCCCGAACGACCTTGCAACGGTCTTATTTTTAGGTTTTAACTTATTTATCCTCTCGGAGTCGGTCTTTGTCGGCTTTTCAAGTGAGGAGCCTCCAGAAAATTATCAGAAAATTATCCAAAAAAAAACAGGTTCTACCTCTACTACTGCTGTCGGACGTGTCCCGGTACATCCTACCGGTCGCCCACCGTGCTGCGTGCAGTAGTAGCACGGTTGAGGCACGTGACGCAATAATTCAATTCGGGGCAAGTATGGAGAAAGGAGGTTACCGCTACAGTATGCGAGGGTGGGGTTTCGAGCGCGCGAGGCGTACTCACCAGCCTGGGAAGATGGCGTCGGCTACCATTACGATGCTGGTTGCGATACCTGTACGTAGTAGTAGCCGAGCGACAAGGAAACGAGGCACACGGCATTGCAGCGGACGAAAAAGGGGGCCAGCAAGTAATACAAATGTTGGAGCGCCGCAAAAACGACAATAATTCGTATTCATTCGTTGTTTCCAGCCAAATGTGCGATCTGCAACAACTCCTATTTTTCATTGCAGCGTGGAGGACACAAATTAAAAAAGTGATGGATAAACGCCCTTTCACGACGTGCGTGCACTGGAACAGCATATTGCTTGAAGCTGTATCTCTTCTCGAGCGCGACCTCTTTCTTAAGTCCGCAGCCTATGCAGCTCAAGGTGTTCTTGAGATACCAACACATATATATATATACAACAGAACATTGGTGCATTACATATGTTGCCGCAACGGTTTTGTGTTCGAGTTTTACTTTCTTGGACGAGTCCGTAGACACAATAAGACGGCATCAACGCCCTGAGAGGGAAGGCGAGTACGCAGCATTCGAAGAGAACACCATGCCATAAACAACTTATGAAAGCGTGTTCATTGTGGAAACAAACGTGCACCCAAAGTGTACGCGTAAAATAACAACAAAAAAGCCAGCGACTGAATGCCCGGATGGAGTTTCTAGAGTTAAGGTGCATTCTCGTATACATGTCCCGTGTTCCACATAATAAAATGTTTTATTATATACGTACATGTACACATATACTTCGAAGTATACCTGCATCGGCGTTAATTGGGTCGGTCTTGTCGAGGAAGATCAAGTAGTCCCCCGCCTGGTGGATGTGAGCTTTGTCCAAGACGAACCTAAGGCCGCCCACCTCAAGGACGTCCTCCCGGTACCACTCGGGCAGAGGCACGCCGCGGTTGTTGCCGAACGCAGTGTTGGGGTCGCTCTTGTTTTTGTTCTTCAGTACCCACCGTGGGCGGCGGGAAGATATCACCTGGGGTTCGTCGGCCGCAAAGTAGTCCGCCATCAGGCCCGCGGCACCGATGTGGTCCTGCGAAAACCGAAGCGTACGGGGTGCGTTCAGCAGTGTTGGCGCCGTTGGTCTAGCATATCCGTCGCAGCAATTACAAGTAGCTCCAAGGCCATGAGGTCGGTCGGGTCGGATCTGTTCCAGCCTCAAGAGCTTACCCTACGAGCTGATGCGTTATTAGGTGCCGTGATTTCGGTACGGAAGCGCCTGTTTGTAGCCTGCGGCTGTTGTTTATTTGGGCCTAGGATCCCGTACGTACTGTCGTGGCTCCTATGTAAACAAATACACGCGGCAAGCATGCCCGAACACAAACCTTTTACGTCCTGTATGAGCAGTCCCATCGCCCCACGCAAAGGAAAGCAAAATGATGGCGGGGAGACGACAGCGGCCGAATATGAGCTAGCACCACCAGGTGCGGACCCATACGCAGGGCGGACGGTGAGCCGCGTGCCGTGAGCCAAGAGATGTGATGTTTCAGCTATCAGCCTGCCTGATTCGTAGGTTGAATTCTGAGCAGCCGTGAGTTCAGACTGCACGAGGCATCGACTGCCGCGCCTCTCATTGAATGGTGAAGACCCTGGGTCTTGTACTCCACTATCGCAGTCCCGGAAATATACGAGGTATGTTTTAGGACGCGCAGACTTGAACGACGCCCATGGTGCGGGTAAATGGGCGCACGGCATGGAGAAGGAGTGGCCAACAAGCCGGTGAGGTGCTGCCTCCTTCGCCCAGGGTAAGGTGTACCATATCCAGCTTAGCTACGCCTATGGAAGGTACTCTGGCACGGTCAATAAGGTGAGGGGCCATTAGCGCCAATTAATAGTGCTTAAAGGTCGTAGCCTTCCGCTCTGACAGAGAAGGGTGCCCCCGAGTTCCCTCTCGCTTGCGGAATTCTTCTCTCTCGGTAGCAGTCTAGGACAGCGCTTATGCTGTATGGAGAGGCTCCAAAAGTGTATGGTTTTCCTAGGGGGCAACCCTTGTCTTTCTAATGGAAGAAAAGTATCGCCTGGTTGTACATACAGGGTACTTCCGTGTTCTGTATGGTCCCTCAGTTCTGCCAAAAAAACACACTACGACAGTACCTCGAATTATTAGTTATTCAATATCATTCACCCCCACCGCCTCGTGCGAAACTAATACCTGGTATTAAAAGTTACCGAAAACAATAATATGCTGTTGCGGCCCTTCCACGTCACCATTAAACGCACACAGCGCCGATCGAAATCACACGGGTACCGTCGTACGAGCCCTCCAAATACGCCAGACCTACCCCCACCGGTTGTGCGGGAAAACGACCACGATGCAGTGAGGGGGCTGTGATTCAGTGCTCGAGTTCAGCACCAGATGGGACGGGAGAAGGTCAGCTGTATACTCGTAGCTCAGAGCGAGCGCCAGCAGTCCAGCTCTGGCCCCAGAACACGCCAGCACCGGCCAGTCTCGGCGAAATCCCGGTCGTCGGCGTGCGTGCGCGGCTCCTGGGTTAGACGAGGCAGCCCGCTGCAAAGGTAAAAACACTTCAGCTGGTATGAAACCGACTGGTTGTTGCTCAAGCTTAGGCTCACAGGTGGTCATCTTGAAATAACAATCGCGCTCAAGGCCAGTGTTGAGTGTCGGTCTTGTCCAAGAGAACAGGATAAGGGGGACGAGGAGGAGGAGGAGCAGAAGAGACGAAAAGTGAAGTAGACGAGCGTGCATGTCCAAGGTCGATCGGTTACGGAGCTCTCGAGTCTCAAGGATCCCCCGCCAAACGGTGAAAATGAAAACTCGAACAAAACCTTGCAAGGTCATGTTCTGTAGGGTTTGTCGATTCAGGGTACCACGGGTATGGAAGTCTACAGAACGTACAGAAGTTCCGGGTACGGGTATAATCGAATTATTACAGAACTCACAAAAGTTCCGGGTATTGTGACACAGGTCTACAAAACTCACGGACGTTGTGGGTAGCTATAAAAATGCTGTACCCGTACCCCGGGTATTGTGGCCCGGGGCGTGCAGAGAATACAGAAGTTCCGGATACGGGTGTGGATGTCGTACAGAACTTACAGTAGTCCCGGGTACGGGTATGAAAGTGTTAGATAACTCACAGAAGTTCCGGGTATTGTGGCGCGGGCGTGCAGAACTCACAGAAGTTCCGAGCAGGCATAAATACTTTGTACCCGCACCCCGGGTATTGTGGCACGGCCGTACAGAGCTTTCAGAAGTTTCGGGTACGGGTTTGGGAGTCGCACAGAATTCACAGAAGTTCTTTGTAGGGTAATAATACCCCGGAAAAAACGCGGGCAGTACGTATCCTACCGAAACAATCTTGCCAAATTTGCATACCAGTACAGCACTGCAGTAGTACAGGACACCTTATACGAAACAGGAAAGCTGCCCAAGGCTGAATTTCTTAATTTAGAGAGGGTGATTTCAACGCTACAACTCCAATACAAAAGGACTCTCGAATTTCGTTTTTCCTCTGAATATCAAAGACTGGCGTTTATCCTATTAGTAACAACCTGTTTCTAATGTCGTGTCCTGTACTTTTTTCGTAAAAGCGCTGGCAAACCGACACAATTTAAACCCAGCACCAAGAACAGCTGCGAGTATTAAACCACACCACAACACCAAGCCTGCACCAGGACATCGATCGGCGCTCGTTCACTACACGGTAGCGAACCGCATCTTTGTCGCGGGCAACGCGTAGGGAGAGGAGGAGAGCCGTCATAATTACTATTTGATACTTGATCAATGCAGGCTCTTATCTATCGCCGGAGTGGGAATTTGACGGCCCAGGTACAGTACAGGACACCTAACAGGAGACATGCGGATAAGAAAGCATGGCTGACATTGAGAGGAAAATAGGAAATTCGGGAGTCGTTATCTTGAAATTTAGTGTAGAAAGCACCCTCTCTCGAATAAGAAATCCAGCCTGGACCGGATTTCCTTTTTGATATCAGGTGTCTTGTACTACTACTGTACAACGCCACAGCATTGACCTTTATATCACTTAGATGGATTCGTCTCCAAACAGCACGACCGACCCCGTTCTTCACCCCTCTGACAGAGGTTCTTCGCCGCTCTGACAGCTAAGCAGGGATTGCTGGAATTGCAGCATTTATTTATCTGATCCGCTAGTGGATACGCTACGAGTATGACATTTACTTGCTTTTACAGGGACAATGGATGTCGAGTTGTATCTGTTGATTCATTTCACTAATACAAAAAAAATGCAGTTCGTCCTACAACTATGACTTGCTGCTGTGCCCTGGTCCCATTTGATAATTTGACCCGGCAGCCATTCCCATTTGACACTCAAGTTCCGACTAAAAGCCCCCTGAAAATACTAAGGTTGTGTTCTGTAGAGTACCTATAAACCATACCCGGGGTATTTACCCGGGTAGCCTACAAAGAACTTCTGTAAGTTTTGTACCTATGACATTTATACCCGTACCCTGAACTTCTGTGAGTTCTGTACGCCATCTATACCTTTACCCGGAACTTTGTAAGTTCAGTACGCCCCGTGCCACAATACCCGGGGTACGGGTACAACTATTATTGTATACCCGCACGGAACTTCTGTGAGTTCTGTACGCCTATGTCACAATACCCGGAACTTCTGTGAATTCTGTAGTACTTTCATACCCGTACCCGGAAGTTCTGTGAGTGCAGGAACTTCTGTGAGTACTGTACGACATTCATACCCGTACCCGGAACTTCTGTAAGTTCTGTGCGCCCCGTACCACAATACCCTGGGTAAGGGTATGCCTTTGTCACAATACCTGGAGTACCGGTACCTATTCGGGTTTAGACCATATTGTACCCGTATGGTCTTTTATCGTATAGTACCACTCTATGGCTCTTTTTGTTTTGTTTTTCTTGCACATTTCACCGCCCAAAGACAAGGATGATATTGTAAGACTGTGTAACAGGTGCGTATAATATGACCAAACATATATATTATCCGTATATATCATGTCATACGAGTACGTACTCTCTTATATTACTAATGTTTCACGGATGCTCCGAGTATACTCGATACTCCGAGTATACTCGGAGTATCGAGTATTTTTCGTACTCCGAGTACTGAGAGTATTAGAGTACTGGTGGCCTAAATACTCGGGAGTACTTGGAGTATGAGCAGTACTGAAGGCCCAAATACTCCGAGTACTGGGAGTATGAGCAGTACTTATACTCGAGTACAAGCAGTACTCCGAGTAAAAACATCTGAATTACTCGGAGTACTCCGAGTATCGAGAGTATTGGACACCGAAATACTCCGAGTACGCAAAGTACCTGAAGTATTTTATCTCGAAAATACTCCAATTATACTCCGAGGTAATGGGAGCATCTGTGAATTTTGAAATGGTCTAAACAACAGTCACATGCTCGCAGAACCTGGGAGGAATGACGGCCGAGTCTTTAAAATGATGCAAAGATGCTCCTAACGTACTTCACACTCCGAGTATACTCCGAGTATCGAGTACATTTCGTACTCCGAGTACTTGAGAGTATTAGAGTACTGGCGGCCTGGATACTCGGAGTACTTGGAGTATAAGCAGTACTGAAGTCCCAAATACTCGGAGTAAAGGAGTACCCGCAGTATCGGACCCCAAAATACTCCGAGTACAAGCAGTATCGAGAGCGCTCATACCCGAAATACTCCGAGTACGAGCAATATCCCGGAGTATCGAACCCCGAAATACTCCGGGTACGCGAAGTACCTGAAGTATTTCATCTCCAATACTCCTTACTTTACTCCAAGGTACTCGGAGCATCTGCGTTGTAATGTTTATACATAAATAGCAGGTGTGTTACATGAACTATAATAACAAAAAAAAAAGGTATCCGAGGTCGAGGAAATCATGAAAAAATCTCGAAACAAATATGTTCCTGGTATAAAATAGAGATATTTTTTCGGAAATAGTTTTTGGTGGAACTCAGAAATTGCGAAACTAAAAATCGCGCCAAATAAATGGTACCGTCCCGTCCCCTCAACAAAAAAATAGGTGCACCGCTGTTCCGTTTGGTCCAGAAAAAAAATCCGCACCGTCCCGTCCCGTGTGAAAAATATGTAACCGTCATTTCGTATATATCGCCCCGGTGGTCTATTATAGCCAGTAATGTGAACCGACAACCGAAAGTCGTTTTTTTCGGTCGTTTTGTTTCGGTTTCTCCAGACGGAAAACCGACAATTTGTGTTTTTCGGTTTATTTGGAAAAAAAACGACCGAAACCGACCGACAATTTTGTTTTTTTCTCGGTTTTCTTGGGGATTTTCTCGTTTTTTCGAGTTCGGTTTGCTAAAAAAAAACGACCGAAACCGACCGACGTTTCGGTGAAAAACCGAAAAACCGACCGAGCCATTTTTCGTTTTCGGTTCACAACACTGATGATAGCAGTTAATAACCACGAAATGCTACGTAGGGTTGAAGTCAGGGGTTCGAGTCTATCTCCGTATGTATACGTAGAGATTTACATTTCTATTCTCGATGACACCAACTACAGCAGTATGTCGAGAGCTATCGTAGCGTGGGTAGGCACAATTTGACGAGAGTCGACGAGGGAAAGAAGGTGCTGAATTACTATCGCAATAAAAGTGGAAGGCACGTACCGTAGTGGGGAGGGGGGAGAAGAACCTACTTCTTAGTGACTACGGATCTGTTGAGTTATACGACTATTAAATAGGAGGGAGATAAGAAGAAGGGCGGAGATAGTAAATGGGATGAACATATAACATATAATATAAATCATCATGTTGTTGTTGTTATCTTCACATTAAACTCGTTTCAGTTGCTAATCCCTATAGTCTGATCTAGCAAGATCACGGCCCGTGGTCACAAAAGTGCTAGAGCCATCAGAGAATCCTAAAGAACACGTACACTTAGCAGGGAAAGGATACACAAGTCCGAAGAGGTACACCTAAAATCCCTACAGCATGTTATGCGTGTCCAAAACTGAACTACAGCATGTATATGGTATCAAATACCAGGTCCCCGGTGGAATGACAGGTGAATATCGTCCCTGCTAGAGTCAAGGTCGTGGGTTCGAGCCCCCCCCCCGAGTGCATGTATGTGTTCGTAGGGACTTTTCCTCGCGAACAAAATCTTGACTTTTAACCCCTTAAGAACTGGTCCCACGTATTTGGCGACAAACCCCTTGGAATTAGTGTGGCATGTTTTTTTCAGTTCTGAATGGGTTAATAGCGGAAAGCGCGAGAGCGTGAGTTAGCAAAATTCGATGAAAATCGACGAGCATTGGGAATGCTGAACCCTCTGCGCGATAAGAATCAAGGCACGAACCGTAGTGGGGAGGGGGGAGAAGCGCCTACTGTTTGACTCCGGATCTGAGTTACGACTATGGAGAGAGAGGGACGAAAGTACGAAGATAATGAATGGGATGGAAAAAACAAAACAAAAAAACAAGTGCCAAGTTTATGATACTACTGGTATACTGCTGTATAGGTTCACACAAACGAGAAAATGGTTGACACGCCCTGCGTAATGTAATAATTGCATAATTTCACTGATCCCTTGACGGATCCCTTGATGTGCATGTCCAAATACGAGCCGGATATGATCCAACCATACCCAAATCATCGATTCAATCAACCAATGATTGATCGGCGATACTTATCTATGTACTGCTGTGTACCAGAGTGTCCATTTTTTCGTACGGCATATATATGGTTCAGTGTGTGTCAACGTGTCAACCATGTGTTCTAAAAATAATAATGCGTGAGGAGAATGTTCGCTTGTTTTTTTGTTTTTCGACTCGCACTCTTGAAATTTCGGCGGCAGGCTCTATAATTGATAATGAAAGGAGGTATATACGAGTATACAGAGTAGTTTTGAAATAAATCGGATGGAAACATAAAATGAAATAATAATCGTACGTCATGTGTGCAAGGATGTTAAACTTTGCGCATAGGTTTCCTTGGTTTCCGTGGTTTTCTGCTTTCGGGAATGCTATGAGTGATCAACGTTGAAGCTCGTGCTGCACATTGTCGGAGGGCAAAGAAAATATTAATACTTCGTCACTTCGTATACAAATTGAACGAAGTTCACGCTTACTTACCCAGTGGGTGTGTGTGTAGACGATGTACTTGAGCTTCGTTCCCTCCGCCAGCAGAGCCGCAACTGACTCCGGAAGCCATGAGCTGGTGGGGAACGGCGTAGAGCTCGATACAAAGCCCCCTGAAGAAGGGATAAACGACAAACACACGCAGCGGAGTCAGTCATCGCCGGCGGAAGGGTCCCACTTTGGTTGGTCGTCCCTGTTGTAAGTTGCAACTGCTAAACTATTGTGGTCCGCTTATTTCAGTATCATCATCCATCATCTATTATTATTATTATCTTTGCCATCCGACAATGTGCAGCATGATCTTCAGCGTTGATCACTCATAAAATTCCCAAAAGCAGAAAACCACGGAAACCAAGGAAACCTATGCGTACAGCAGTCCAACACCCTTCTATGTCTGCTTCCCGCCAAGATGTATCCACATTAATTACCCCATCTACCCCCCTCGGGATCTAATAAAAGTATTGTATATAAATATTATACGTCAGCTGTGAGTTCGACCGATTGAATGGTTCATGCTCAACTTTCAAAGAGAACGTTTGCTCTATTAATAGAGCAGTAGATTCCATTCATACTGACTGCCGTTGCTGCTGTAGCTATTGATAGTATTCGTGTGTGTGATTTAGGATGAACATATACATGATATCAAGGTTCGTAGCTATTGATAGTATTCGTGTATGCTCCGGGATTCTTTAATTTGAACCAAGCGACTGACTCCAAGAGCCTGCGGCGTGTGAACAGAAAATTGAAATTCGACTCGACGAGTCGACGAGGAGGGAAGAACACGTACGTGCTGAAGTATTATCATCCTGATGAAGATGGAGCCACGTATCATGCGTATGTAGACCTTACGGCAGTGGCGAGGGGGGAGAAGAGCCTGATTTGCTGCTTTGTGGCCCCGGATCTGGGTTACGAGTACGACAGGAGTACGACTTGAAATGTTATACGTAGGGAAGGGGAAGGGCAAGAAGGGCAAACAAAAAAAACAAATGGGAGAAAAAAACAAAAAAGCTTTGCTGCTGCTTCTGCAGGTATACGATACTGCTTGTAGGTGTGCTCCAGCTGGTGTGCTCTGCATTCTGACTGGTACACACGTACACACATGCAATAAATACATCTCGGAGGGAGGGAGCGTGGGCATACCTTCCGGGGCGTCAAAGAGCACAGCCTCGCCGTTGCTCTCCGCCAGCATGCAGAAGTATATCCCCTCCGTCACCGCGAACACCGCTGCCTTATCGTTCCTCAGGCCGGTAACCTCGTCGAACGCAGGCTCGCCCGCGATCTGCTTGTACGTCGCGGGGTTTGCAGGGTCGGGGGTGCCCGGCAGAGGCAAGAACTCCTCGAATACATCCGGGGAAATGGGCGCGAGCGTTTCGCACGCCCAGTCCGTTTGCCCGAGCTCACCCTCGCAGAAGCGCTGGGTTTGGCCATGGACAACGGTGGCAGCGGACACGAGCAGGAGGACCGCCGCTGCTGTCATCGCTCTGGGGAGCGACATTGATAGGTGGTAGTGGTGGTGCCGTTGGTTGGGTCTGATGACGCCGACCATGTTGTTGATAGTCGTGAGTCCGAAAAATGCAGACGACGCCGCGATGTGAAGATAGATCCGAGAGAGAGAAAGAGAGAGGTGATTTTGTTTTGAGGACGTGAGGAGGGCCAATATGATTCAGTACAGCTCAGTACGAAGGGTGATGAGCAGTAAGAACCTGGTATGCCAAAGATGCGGGATTATTGTCGGCAGGGGTCAGGGGTCAAGGTCCGGGGGGTTGTGTGTGCTGGTCGCTGGCTGCACAACTCCGTGAACTTCATGCAACCGACCATGAGACATTTGACTCTTCACAACTAACTTCCGGTCGTCCCGGTGGCCTGTTAATGGAAGCCTACTTCAGTATAATAAGCCGATACGTTAACCTGTAAGTCTACGATATGTTATCATTCCACTTCTGATCAGCCTGCTTCGCCGGTCCGAAATTTCGGGCCATGGGATCGAAATATTTTTATTAGACTTTTTGGTCTGTCATTTCACGATGGTTGCTGCCTGCTGGCGTAGATGTTTTCGTCGCCACGTATAATACCGCCCATTCGTTTTTGGCTTTTGCGCATTTGAGCCATCCATGTGATCGAAATTCCACATGTTCTTCACTCTCGCTCGGAACGTTCGTTTCGTAATTAATTGAAAGGAAGACGGATGTGGAGCTGGGGAGGACATGCTGAAGGTGTTCAACATCATCAGTGACGACGACAAGACGGGAAGGTGCGCTCGATCGGGGGGGGTGACAACGACAACCGTTAATATTAAATGACGTTGAAACGGAATGGGGCGTGGGACCGGGAAAAGAACGGAGGAGATGGACCCGACGATGAAGCTGGTGGGGGGGGCTGGCGTGCCACATCATGCTGTTTGTTGACGTGGCCTGTTGATTTGAAATGACGTTGGTGCTTCATATGTAGTATATATGTATCCGTTCGTTTGGGCGTATTTTCTATACGACCCGGTTGAAGTGTTAGTGTTTGTACTCGTAGCGCCTGTGATTGAGCCAACTGTATTTTTTTGTTTGTTTCTGTTGTTGCGATCCATCGCCCCGGTGGTCTAACTGGTAGCCACGAAGCCTGTAGGGCCGGATGTCGAGGGTTCGATTCTCCCCATGGAGGTTTTTATTCTCAAATGACACCGACTGTGGAGAGCGCATATTATAGCGTGGGTAAGCAAAATTCGACGAGAGTTGACGAGGGAAGAAAGTGCTGAAATCTTCTCGCGATAAAAAGGCAAGGCAAGGACCGTAGTGGGGGAGGAGGGAGAGGAGCCTACTTTGTGATCCCGGATCTGAGTTACGACTAGGGGGGGAGAAAGACGGAAGTGCGAAGATAATGAATGGGACGGAACAAATAAAATAAAAATAGGGATTGGTGCACGTATGGTATTATCCCCGTGCGCTTTGCCTGTACGGTACGTATGGTATAATAGGTATAATATGTGCACGTCGGCGTGGTTTTTGCATCTATCTGGTGGTGGAAGTTCTTGTTCACCGCCTGATTGGGTCAACGGCTTGCGTACGTACCCAAGTACCGGTACCGTACGTACGTGATACCTGTGGTACGGTACAGTATGATATATTATGGTGTGTGTGTGTGTGTGTGTGTTCTTCACATTAAACCTTCCTTTCTACCCGTCGACATCCAGCACACCCAGTGTCCGTGCCGATTCTTCATCCTAAAAAGGTACCAGTTCTGTGGTCACAAAACTACGACACAGAGATACTACGCTCAGTGTAGTAAGCAGAGCAGACAATGCAATGCCATATACGACAGGCAAGACCTACCCTGCTAGCAATCCAGGTGCATGCAAGAGAAAAAAAGAGAAAAAAGAAAAAAGCGAAAAGAAAAAATAATAAAAAGTAAATATACTGAAGCAAATCAATAATCAAGCAACCAAATAAAAAGCATGACAAAAAAAGAAAGAAAGTGTCGTGCTTCTCCCAGAGGAGATGCGACCTCCAATAAAAAACCAAATGAAATGAAAGAAAATAAAATGGACCGAAACAGCGCCAACAGAGCAAGACTGAGAACGACAGGATAGGACAGCCAGCCGGAGCACACCAAAGGCCAGCCGAGGCAGGTTTGTGCCCATAGTACAGGCAGGTTCTACCAGCTAGTCGGTCTGGCACCTACTCTGTTTGCCGTCTCTTTCCTGCTTTCGTCCGTCCTGGTTTCCCTATGACCCCCCCCACCCTCCGTCTCCCTTCCCTTGGGCGCCACCCATACAACGGGTACGTGGCACTTCCAACTCAATTCCGTTTCGTTCTCGTGTAACACACGAGAGTCCCGGAAAGAGAACGGGGAATGACAAAACCAAAATGAATACGTACGTAGCTAAGCCACCAAAGAAAGTCCTAGGACAAATACGGAAGGCGGAGAAACAAAGGCAAAAGCGATCACGGTAACATAAATAAGTGAAACAAAGTAAACGAAGCAAATGATGCGAGGGGTTGTAGCATCGCTGTCGTGCCCCCCTTGAGAAGCAACAACAGGCAATACAACAAGCAAAAAGAAAAATGAAAAAAAGAAAAATAAGAAAAAAATCAAACAAACAAACAAACAAAGGGAAAGAAAGACCACCAGAAACAGTGCCGCGTTCGAAGCGGCTACAGAGGTGCGCGGCACGGGTAGTCTAGGTGGGACTTACTAGTCAGCCTGGTACCTTGCTACCCTGTCGGCTGTTTCCCTCCTGCTCTCATCAACCGCGGTTTCCGTACGACTGTTGCCCCCCCCCTTCCCATTCCCTTTTGCACCCCCCGCAACGGATGCGTGGCGCTGTCTACTCAGTTCCGCCTCTACCTTGTGCCACCGGATCATGAACTGTTCAGCCGCTTCGAGGACCCCCCTGTGCCACTTGCCCACTTTAGTTGCTGCAACGGTCCATACTGCGGTCTCTACTCCAAACACCAACGGGACCTGTGCCGTGGACCCCTTGGAGGCTTGAAACACCTTGAGGTCTTCAGCAAGGCATTTCTGCCAGGACTTTGGTTGTCCGCCCGGTCTGCGTCCCTCCCCACCCGTCATGGTCCCGAACATCACCCGACTGGGTAGTCGCCCCTTGGGTTGCCGTGCCACGGCTCCCGCAAAGAACAGCCGTCGTTTACGGATCGTCGTTTCGATGCTCTCGCATCGTGTCTGCTTGAGAGCCTTTGCGTACGAGAGGGTCCTGTAGTCGCCACGCTGCCGACGCTGGAAGCCAATGACACGCAGGAGGATTTGGTGGTGTGCCGATCGGAGCCTGGCGAAGTGTTGTGCACCGAGGGTCCACGTCATACATCCGTACAGCAGGGTCTCAATCACCTCGGCCTTCAACATGCGGATTTTCAGACTAAGTCGAGCCGTCTTCATGTCGTACAACTCTGGTCCGAACCGTTTGAAGCACGCCCACATGAGACGGATCCGTCGTTCAATTTCGAGTGAAAGGTCAGCGTCTTCGTGGATAATGCCGCCGAGGTACAAGAACTGGCTCGTCTGTCTATACCTCTGACCAGCTGCTTCGATAACGAGCGGCGGAGGAGGGGGTGTCTGGTCCCGTGTTCGTAAGATCATCGTTTCCGTTTTCTTTTCTGAAACCGTGAGGCCTGCTGCTTCGAAGACAGTCACGATGACTGTCATCATTTTTGCGAGACTCTCCGCAGACTTTGAGACAATTCCTGCATCATCGGCGTACAGCATACCCCATACAGCCCTTCGCACGCATGCCAATGGTACCTCTTTTCCAACGACTACATCCTCCTTGAGGTGAACCAAATCCCTCATGATGTCTTCGTCTTCGCTGAAGCGTACGAGAACAACGTGTATCACAGCAGCGAAAAACACGTTGAACAGCAGTGGCGACAGCACGCAGCCTTGTCGTAGCCCCTGCGTGACATTAAACCAATCAGAGTGCTCACCATCATCTGTGCGTACGCAAGCACGCATGCCGTCGTGGAACTGGCGGATGATTGTAAGCATCTTGGTTGGTATGCCAACGCGCGTAAGTACCTGCCACAGCAGCTCCCGGTCGACAGAGTCGTACGCTTTCTGCAGATCGATGAAGCACATGTACAGAGGGATTTTTCTCTCTCGTCCGAGTTCTTGTAATCGTCGTACTACGAACAGCATGTCGACTGTTGATCGTGTAGGACGAAAACCGCATTGTTCCTCAGGGAAGATGCCTCGGTCCTCGCAGTAGTTGCTGATACGGGATGCGACGATTTTCAACAACACTTTTCCTGCATGGGCAACAAGCGAAATCCCTCTGTAGTTGTTGCAATCAGTTCGGTCCTTCTTTTTGTAAAGTACCTTGATGATCGCGTCTTTCCACTGCTGGGGGACTTCACCCGTTATCCAAACATTGACAAGGATGTGGTGGAAGCATTGGATGAAATCGGGGTGATCGATTTTTAGTAGCTCGGCGGGCAGGTCGTCTGGTCCTACCGCTTTCCAATTCGGCATTGTCTTAACGGCTCCCATCATCTCGTCCACAGATGGCTCATCGCCAAGTGATTGTTCAAGCGGTCGTGGTGGCAATGGATCGATGATAGTGGGATCAAGTTTCAGTGATTTCGTGTTCAAGAGTTTGTGGAAGGCTCTCATCCACCGTTCACGAATTAGCACTTTATCCCGTAGCAGCGTGCCATCCTCGTCCCTTATGAACTGCTCGCTTCGCGCTTTCTTGCCCTCCAACCCTACAGTACCCTTCAGGTGCTTGTAAAAGCCTCGCTGGTCGTTATCAGCTAGGAGTCTCTCGGTTTCGGCTAGGTACTCTTCGAAATACGCATGTACCCCTACAGCGACCACCTCCCGAAGATTCGCACACGCGGTCCTCAGAGTCTTCCACGCGGTACTATCTCGGGAGTGGGTGCGTAGGTGCTGTCGCGCCTCTTCCCTCGCGGACCATGCTATTTTGAAGGCAGCCGAGGCTTCGGCCGTCTCACACCATCGACGCTTGCGTGGCTGGTGCGATGTGGGTGGTACCTCGGCTTCTACCGCATCGATGACGGTTGAGGTGAACATAGTAACCATACCAGCAATGTTGTGTGGTTGGAAAGGTTGGTTGAGAGTGGAAACGACTCTCGCAACTACTCGATCACGACATTTTCCGTCGGACATAAACACCTTGCGGTCAAACGGTCGGCTACGTGTCCGTCACTACTTTCCTGCAGGGGTTGTGGATATATAAGTGGAGCCGGACGGACTGCTCGCATGATATGAGCAAAACGTTTTTGCTGCCATGCCAACCCCGGGCTTCAAAACGCGACCGGCATTAATAATGTAAAAAATACCGGTGAATGAACGAAGTGGTTTCAGACCAATACCTCTCACATGTTAGCACACCCTATCTAATAGGTATGTTATCACACCCTCTCCGAGCCCTCTCATGCAATATCCCCGGGGTCTCGTACACACAGCAGTGTTCCCACGCCCCAACAATAATCGTTGACAACATAGAACTCCTCCTTCATACCGCGCACCTCCTGCAATCTGGTATGGGTATCTATGTTCCTTAGCAATCGTTACCGGTAATATTACTGTTAGTACACCCACCCCCTCTTACCACGGGATGCGGTAGATATAGCACCCTCCTCCTCAACAGCACACCCGGCAGCACCCGGTGACAATACGTAATACCTGGTAGTTTTCAACGCCAAACGGTTATCACCCGGGGTGTGCTGCCTTCCGTGCAATACGGTACTTGATTGGCCAACGCTCCGTCTTACCTGCAAATGGCTCAAAGGGCGTAGGGACACCTACCTATTATTGCCGGATTGCCGGCTATTCAAGCTGGGCTTCTTCTTTTTCTGTCTTCCATCGTCGTATATATCATACCTATTTGTGGCTCGACCGAGATCCCGTTGCTGGCAGCCGCAATACCAGCCATCGTCCACTCCAGAAGCCGCGGGACTGTCAACGCAATGACCTTACCTCTCAACGCAAACGCCCGAACAGAATACGAAACACTATGATAGGAATGACGACACAGACAGGTCAGCGGAGAAATTCGACTGCCGGTCCTTTCTGAAGTTTGTGTCCAGTACACATATGATACATACCCGCATCTATATAGCTGTTGTTGTTGTTGTTGTTGTTTTTTGTTTTTTGTTTTTTTTTATAAAGCGCTCATAGTATACCTGGTACGTTTATTTCAGACTGTTTAATTTTAATTTTAATTTAATTTTAATTATTTCTTCCCCCACAAATAGACACACACTTCCTGAATTCTACAGCCTCAGATTGTGTCCCCCTCATACGCGATGTACATCCTACATGAGGACATATAAAACCCGTAAGTACGCGTGATCGAAGTATTACACTCAGCTAGCAAAGATGAGCTTCGACGAAATCCTCGAGCTCACAGCTGTTGTTTTTTTAATTTTTTAATACCCGCATCTATTAATAGTAGGGTTATTCGTGAAGCTCTTCGTGAAGCTCAGCTTTTGTCAGTCGTCCTACTGTAATTGTGGTGTCCAGGTTCTTGACAGCAGCGGTGGGTGCCCTGTTGCACACAATTGTTAGTAGTGGTGAGTAAGATGCATTGCCCCGTTATCGCCCGTGCTGTGGCTAACAATGAACCGGATAGGATCGACATCGCCACAGGAAAGGGGCCTTCGTCGTGTGCCCCCCCCATGTTCTTTGCACCCCACTAGAAATGCGGTAGCGCCGCGGTGTGGGCGCCGCTAACCTAAGCGTGCTTTCATCCGTGGCGATGCCCGTTTGGTGGATGATAGCCGTTATGTTTGGATGAGCAAGTTTAATGGTAGCGATCATATTACGTTATTGTTATTGTTTGTTTGTTTCGTATTGTCTGTATGTCGCCTCTCCTCCTCGGGGGGGACACGACCTTATATGTGTCTTTGTATTGCCTACGTACACGTACACATATATGAATACGGTGTGCTTGTTATCTTCAGATTAGTAAACCCTTTATTTCTACCTCGACTATATCATTGCACCCAGTGTCTGTCCTGGTTGCTAATCCTAGAGAGATACAAATTTTGTGGACACAGACTGTTTGTGAGACAGAGAAAACCCGAAACAGAATAAACGCTAACGAATGGGTGAAACAAGTGAAATGCCAGTATACCGGGTACGAGAACACAACGACACAAGCCAAACCCGGAAAAAAAGAGTAAACGTAGAAGACAATAAAATGAATTATGAAATGAAACATAATACAAATGACGGAAGGAGACCAGAAGCACTGCTAATATAGCCAACAAAACATACGTGGCCAAAAGGAACAGATACCTGCTGCACGCGCGAAGCAACACGAAGAAGAGGAGGAAGATACCGGCATAGGACGGCGGGGGGGGAAGGAAAAAAAGGGAGAAACAAGGCAAGAAGCAAGAAAGAAGACACAAGAGAGAAAAGAGAAGATATTTCTCAAGGCGATGGCAATATCATGGGTTCCAGTCTCTGCTACGAAACCGATACGGGGACCATGCCACACCTTCTTCCATCTCCTTCCTACTCTCATCAATAGCGGCGTCAAAAGTCAGTACTACCGCTGCCGCGCCCCCCCCCAGTGAGCAACTCAACAAGAAACAAACAAACAAAATGAAACGAATAATATAATTCAAGGGCTAGTCGAACCGATACCTTGCCACACGATATACCATTTCGTTTGTAGACTAATTCGTCAACAACAGCTGTATCAGTACGCCCCCCCCCCCCCCCCCCCCCCTCCCCTTTTTTTTTTTTCCTTTCCCCCACCGGTTTAACCCCCCCCGGCAGCCTTATTCCTACGGCTGCCCCCCCCCCCCCCTCCCCTTGTCGCCTCTCTTGGCGTCCTCAGCTGCATGCCGTAGCCAGCTCCTCTCCGCTTCGCCCCTGTGCCACCTCGCCATGAAACAGTCCGCCGCTTCAACGACCCCTCGATACAATTTCCCACACTTCTTAGCCGCCCTCGGCCATAACAGCGTATCTGCTCTGAATAGCAAAGGGGAGCTTTCTGTGGACCCCTCAGTGGCTAGGAAACCCCTGAAGTCGTCTGCTAGACATTGGGCCCAATTCGTTTCTGGTCGGCCAAGTCCCGGGTTCTCCCCACCAGCCATCGTCCCAAAAATCACCCGACGGGTCAGCCGCTCATTGGTCGTCCGCTGTACGTCCCTCGCAAAGACGAGGCGTCGTTTGCGGATTGGATGGCCGCCTTCACGCTCTCGCAATGTGCCTTCTTGAGAGCCTTGGCGCACGACATGAGGTGGTCGGTCCGTTGTCGGCGCTGGAAACCAATGATCCGTAGAAGGAGGTTGTTAGGTGCCGTTCGGAGCTCAGCGAAGTGCTCCTGGTCAAGGGTTCACGTCCGTACACATCGCCTCGGCCTTTAGCATGCGGACTTTCAGAGTGAACGGGCACACTCTCTTGATATCGTGCAGCTCCCGCTTGAACCGAATGTAGCATGTCCTGACAACCACGGCTCCGCCCGTGGCGCTAGCACTGCATTACCCATAGTAGTACCGTACAACACGGAAGAAAGCACACCCCCCTTAGATAACACACCCCCCCCACATCCCCTCACATAAGCACACCGGGTGATATATTTTTTTACTTCGTTTTTTTACCGTCACTTTATCACCGGGGGTACGTTAGATAACACACCCCTACGTGTGTACGCCTGGAAACAGTGTTCAACTCAACACACCTCGTGGATGGATATACTTCACAATTCCCAATCAACCCGCACCGGTATGGACACCAGCACGAAGGCAACTGCTGCGCCCCCTCACAGAAGGCCGAACGAGTCTGCGGCTTCGACCCCATCTGTAGAAGCTGTTGCCGCGCCTGGGGCGACGATCAAGTCGTTTGGCTCTGGGACCAGCGCGCTTACCGGTACTGGCACTAACGTTATCACGTATCCTACGTCCGCCGTGTGCCTAGCCCCGGCTACTACGTAGTACCGGTACCGGTACCGGCGAAGCACCTGCAGCACTTGCGGTGCGATCCTCGGGGTTTCATCAATGAGTACCTGTACGGTACAGGTACCGATAACCCTTTGGCGGTATCGTAGCAAGTCGGGGATCTTTGCTATTCTCCCCGGGTTTCAAGCGTTTGCCTTACCATCACCGGCAAGACGTGAGAATAGAAAAACAAACTGGTTTTAGACAAGCTTGTCATGCGTTAGCACGCCCCTTGATAACATACCTCCTGCATTCTGACCGAGGTCTGCTCACACTTACTCCATAGCAATCATTGATATACCGTTAGCACACCCTCTCATTACCACCCCCCCCTGAACCTGGTCGTGGTCTGTCAAGTCTCATTATCAACCAATAACAATGTCGTTGTCACACCCCCTCGTTACCACACCCCCTAGCCGCACAGCTCTCGTGCATGGTGCTTATCACCGGGGATGCGTTAGATACCACACCCCTCCACAACAGCACACCGGGCTGCACCGGGTGACACTATTTTTAAATGCCAAACTGTTATCACCGGGGTGTGCTTTCTTCCGTGTTATACGGTATGTAAGTACCTTGTATGGTATACAGTACTCATATTAACAGTGTGCTGTCATGTACCAATCTGATTGGAACAGTAAGGACCACCGTGCGGGGCGGTATCGACCCAGGGGGTGTCCGTTTTCGTTCCCGGGCTGTTGGAGTTGTAGACATATGGAAGGATTTATGATCCGGGATGGGACGTTATCATCCCCGGCGGCGGGACCTCGCCGTTGCCCCGAGGGGCAAGTCTCGTGGCGCGCTGGCTCCATGAAAGCCGGCCAATTGTAAATCAGCTCGTGGGGTTGGGGTTTACACACTTTGCGGGGCGGTATCAACCCGGGTGGTGTCCGATATCGTCCCCGGGCTATTGGAGTTGTAGATGTATGGAAGGATTTATTATCCGTGGATGAGACGTTATCATCCCTGGGTGCAGCGGGACCCCGCCGTTGCCCCGAGGGGCAACGCTCGTCGCGAGCTGGCTCCATGAGAGCCAGCCAACCGTAAGTCAGCCCGTCGGGTTGGGGTTTCCACATCTTGCGGGGCGGTATCGTCCGGGTGGTGTCCGTTATCGTCCCCGGATTGTTGGGGTTGTAGATTTATGGAAGGATTTATTATCCGGGGATGGTACGTTGTCATCCCAGAATGCAGCGAGACCTCGCCGTTGCCCCGAGGGGAAACTCTCGCTGCGCGCTGGCCCTATGCGTGACAGCACAATCAGCAAGCAGCCCGTGGGGTTGGGGTTTCCAAATCTTGCGGGGCGGTATCAACCCGGGGAATATCCTTTTTCGTCCCCGGATTGTTGGCGTTGTAGAGTTTTGGAAGGGTTCATGATCCGGGGATGGGACGTTATCATCCCCGTGTGCAGCGGGACCTCGCCGTTGTCCTGAGGGGCAACTCTCGTCGCGCGCTGGCTCCATCAGTTACAGCCCAACCAGCAAGCAGCCCGTGGGGTTGGGGTTTCCACACCTTGCGGGGCGGTATGGACCCGGGGACTGTCAATTTTTGTCCCTGGTTCGTAGGAGTTGTAGAGATATGGAATGCTTTATGATCCGGGGGTGGGACATTATCCGTCCAGGGTGTGGTCGAAGCTTGCTGGCTCTATTCAGCACCAGTCTTCCAGAAAGACCCAGTGGCCTCTGGCATGTATTTGGCGAACCAACCAGCTGCCGTTATGGTAATTCAAATTTGTAAGTCAGGAGCTAGGCTGGCTAGATGGCTGTGAGAACTGCTTCAGGGTTGTGCCACGGCGACGGCTCGGCGCGGCATGGGACCGGGTATTCTGCTGGTTGTGGTACCCAGCCCCCCTGCCCATGGGGCAAGGCGGGGCTGAACCGCTCTGGATCGCGCTACCCAATTACAGACAGACAGGCAGACAGACAGACAGACAGACAGACAGACAGACAGACAGACAGGCAGACAGACAGACAGGCAGACAGACAGACAGACAGACAGACAGACAGACAGACAGACAGACAGACAGACAGACAGACAGACAGACAGACAGACAGACAGACAGACAGACAGACAGACAGACAGACAGACAGACAGACAGACAGACAGACAGACAGACAGACAGACAGACAGACAGACAGACAGACAGACAGACAGACAGACAGACAGACAGACAGACAGACAGACAGACAGACAGACAGACAGACAGACAGACAGACAGACAGACAGACAGACAGACAGACAGACAGACAGACAGACAGACAGACAGACAGACAGACAGACAGACAGACAGACAGACAGACAGACAGACAGACAGACAGACAGACAGACAGACAGACAGACAGACAGACAGACAGACAGACAGACAGACAGACAGACAGACAGACAGACAGACAGACAGACAGACAGACAGACAGACAGACAGACAGACAGACAGACAGACAGACAGACAGACAGACAGACAGACAGACAGACAGACAGACAGACAGACAGACAGACAGACAGACAGACAGACAGACAGACAGACAGACAGACAGACAGACAGACAGACAGACAGACAGACAGACAGACAGACAGACAGACAGACAGACAGACAGACAGACAGACAGACAGACAGACAGACAGACAGACAGACAGACAGACAGACAGACAGACAGACAGACAGACAGACAGACAGACAGACAGACAGACAGACAGACAGACAGACAGACAGACAGACAGACAGACAGACAGACAGACAGACAGACAGACAGACAGACAGACAGACAGACANCCCCCCCCGACCAGCGAAAAAAAAATATGGGGGGGTCTCTAAAACCAAGTAAAAAAAAAGGAACAAAAAACGAAAAAAAAATGTTTTTTGCTCATTTCGTCCTGTGATCACAGCGATCCGGTTTGTTTTTCATTCTGACCTTCCTAGGTGTGTGGTGTCGTTTTCTTTTTTTTTTGTGCACCATAACAATTAATTAATTTCACGAAAGAGGGAGAAGTGTGTGTGTAATAATTTCTTAAGGGCAGCGGCCAAAAACAGGTACATACTTAAAACCACGTCAAAAACGCACTCCACGTGCCCTGCCATTAGTCCAAAACCCATTGTATCTGTGTTGCCTCTTTAAAACCCAGGTACACCTGATTTTGTCTACTCTGCTTGACTTTCACCTTTTTTTTGTCGTTTTTAAGCCAATCAGAGGCCCTTCGTAGTTCCACCCTATGCCCCCTATACAAATGCCGACGTACGCGGAGACCCCCTCCTCCCTTCGCACCTCGAACCACACGCCACTCGAGCGACACACATATATGATATCTGCCTGCACACCTCCGCCGAAATTATACGAGATAGAAGGCTCCCCTTCGGGATTGTGGTTGACTTTTGGAATACCAGGGGTGTCGCAAGCTGAGAAGGGAGAATACAGCAGCAGGCGTTCGTTACTCGTACAATTAATAGCAACTACTCGTATACGTAGCCACCGGGCGAGCACGAAGAACATGAAAAAAACTCTACTTTGCGTTGCAAGGAACGGCAGCTTCGTGGGGTGCGTTTAAAACTTGATTTCAGTATGTACCTGTTTTTGGCCCCGAAAGGACCAGGTGTACCTGTTTTTGGCCACTGCCCATTTATTAATTTCACGAAAGAGGGAGAATAATAATATACGAAGTTCCAGGTAATATCATATGTACCGGGGAGGCCAGGGAACGAATATCAGTCTTCTACTGGAACGACGAGCGACCCCCACTCACTACCTTCTAAAGTGTCTTACGTATGATATATCTCCTCGCGAGATAAATGCGCTGGAGGTTTTGTTGAGTCACCTCCTTGTGCCACAGAAGACAAAAAGAATAGGGCACGTACAGGCCACGGCTGAACTCTCGCCCAAGACCCCCGCGGCCTTGACGTGCAAGACCCCGAGGCTTTGGAGCCGTGCACTTTTGTTTCGTCTTCGGTCAAGGGGATAGATGCCTGCAGAAAGCCTCCCTTGCATCTGGCGAGAAGAAATATATCATATGCTGTTTTATATTTTATTTAACATAAATATAGAATACAATATAATGAGAGTGGGCTCGTTGTCGTAGAGGATGCATCTAGATAGTACTCAATATCTGAAGGCGCTAAGGGAAGACCCATTTCGAGGGTGATGAAGAATGAAAGTGCCCTCGTGAAACAGGCCTCCTTACATGGAACACCGGTTCATACCCGAATCTCGTAAGGAGTGCCTTTCTTGCTCACAAAATGAAATGAGCCAGCACCTACAGCACATGACATATATCTGAGCCAGGTCTAAACCAACCGCTCTGTGAGTTGGAGCTTCGTCAGCTGGAGCAGGCGAGAGCAGCAAGGTCATCAACACTGGACCCTGTTCACCACGAGGACCCAGGGTAGTGTCAATACACGAGCTCGGTACAAGCTAAGCCGTGTGTCTATCAGAGGTCGAGGGCGGTCAGGTGACCCCGAGATATCGGTTATCACCAGCGGCAATCGATAACGGGAAGCCAGTACCACAAACTGTCCTTGACCTATATGTCGACCAGACCACAAGTTTGTAATATTACGGAGGGCCATAGTAAATAGGACCAAATATTGTTAGTAAAAATAGGGAAACATATACGAAGGTGGACGGACACTACGTACACAGCCCTAGGTATGTTTGCTAGAGGGAGCTGTACTGTCTCAGTAACCTGGCTTCGCCATCAAAGGAGGAGGGAGCGTGTGGCGACGAGCTGTTGTTGGACTGGTCAATCCCTTCAGCGCGAGAATTTTTATTTTTCAGACCAAGCACCCTGAGTGCAACGAGAGAGAAAGCGAGGAGCCGACTGGGAAGGACAGCAACGAGAGCGTGTACGGACGGAGCGGGTCGAGTGTGGTCGTGCTAGGACTGGCCGAGCGGCACCGGAGCGGCGCGCCTGAGCAGCAGCACAGCAGCGCGCCGGCGCAGCAGCACAGCAGCGCACAGGAGAAGCGATCCGGAGCACGGACGACATCGACCCGTGACGGACGAACATTATTGTTTTTCTGTTTTCTGTTGACAAATTCTTCGCTTTTTCCCCCGAATGTTGTTGTTGGGTCGGTGTGGATGACGTCACTGGTTTTGTAGAGAGACGCGGCAGAGATGGCGCGGACACCCCGGGTGCCTTCATTGTGTGCCTGATCGTGGAAGACCCCTTCAATGTGGAACGATTCCTAATCAGTGTCGATGTTTATAATGCTGTGCCTAACACAGACCGTTCAGGATAGATTCGGGTAATTGTCAATGGACATGATGGCTTTGGTTGGCTGTTCTTTTTCACTTTGTGCCCGCGGACTGTCATTCTGGCAGCACTTCAGACAGCAGCTGCGTGCTCCATCTTGTTCCCACGCCTACCGTTTGTTTTTGTACAGACAGCACTTCAGACAGTAGTTACGCTGTAGTCGGCAAATTCATTGGTAAAGAGTGGGATGGGGGGGGGGGGGGGGATGCTGCTGTAGTCGAATGGAGATTGCGGGCGTGTAGTTCAGTTTTGGACACGCATAACATGCTGTAGGGATTTTAGGTGTACCTCTTCGGACTTGTGTATCCTTTCCCTGCTAAGTGTACGTGTTCTTTAGGATTCTCTGATGGCTCTAGCACTTTTGTGACCACGGGCCGTGATCTTGCTAGATCAGACTATAGGGATTAGCAACTGAAACGAGTTTAATGTGAAGAAAA
>MEHQ01004012.1:67768-78052 GCA_008828725.1 Saccharina japonica
CCATGTTTTTTCTGAGCTCCTCACTTAAGGAGCGTCACACCTCACCGAATATATGATTTTGGGGGAAAATATAAGTGCTACCGGATGCGAAATCTCATTATTACCGAAGTATACTCTGAAACATTATTCGTCACAAAAATGAAAGTCCGACGAATTTGGGTCAAGGAGACCGATCGTTCAGAAAACGATTCGGCCAAAAAATGCTACCTCTACCGTAGCACGCGTCATGGGTATGATATGTAGCACTTTTATTTTCCTCCTGAAATCAGTTTTTGACTAAGTATACTAAGTATTAGTATAGAGCTCCCCACATGACGAGCCTCCGAAAACTCTGTGACATGGTGTCTAGACATTGGTCGCACCGACCGGTGGTCTAGTGGTCAGCCTTGAATACTCTAATATGTACCTGGTACGATTAATATGTACCTGGTACGATCAGTACTGGTACTAATATATTTTTGTTGGTCTCACGTGGTGAATAATTCATCGCCAAAAACAGATAATATTAACAGTAGTCGTCTGTGATCACAGGGACAGGCCCCACCAACAATTCTGGAGTAAAGATCGGTAACGGGTGGAATCATTTCCGAAGAAACTGAACACCGGATTGTAGGCGTCATTTCGAAGAACAAAAAACAAAACGGTTTAACCGTATTTTTTTGTTTTTTCGGTCCGGTTTTAACCGGTCAACCGAAAAGCGGTGTAACCGGTATTGAAGAAATAACACACCGGTTTAACCGGTGTAGGAAGTGATAACGAATGAATAATGTTGAACTTTTTTAAATAGTGTTTTTTTTATGTTTTGCTTTGTTTGCACCTTGGCTGGTTGGTGTGTACGTACTCCCAAGTGCGTGCGTGCTTGTGTGTTTACAGGAGTTATGCCCGCAAAGGAAAGCGTTGATGGTTGGTCGTGAAGAAGATCGCCACCCACTTTCACCTTGTTGTCGTGTCTAACACATACCAGGTGTATATGTACCACGTTATTCACTCGCTGCGGCTGCTGCAAGCACGTCTTGGTGTCAGCACTAATAATGACGGCGCATTTCATTTTGATGGGTTGGTGAAAACAATGCAATAGAGCTGGGCCCTGGCAGCTCCAGCCAACACATTGTATCAGGTATGAAGTAGTACTATAAGGCAGTAATTAGGCGGCCAGCACGTGATTCGCGCGGCGTACCACGGGCCGGAGGCCGTGGTGTGGTCCCCGCAACAACGACGCGAAGGCGAGGTGCGGTCTCCTGCCAGAGAGCCCCGGAGGGCCACCAGAGGTCCGCTGGAGGCCCCTCGGAGGGTCACCTGAAGGCAAACATTTGGTAACATGCTACTAGTGCGTCGCCTGCGGCGAAATAGACGGAAGTATATGCTTCGAGTGCGGTGAAAATAAAGAGTAGATTATAGAACCCGTGAGAAAGGATTTTTAAGGGGGGGGTTGTAAAAAAAATGGGTACCTGTGGTCCGGATTTTGGAACCGTGGTCCGCGTTCGGAATGTTCCCGCAATTTTCTCGCTAGATGCAAAAGCGGCGCAGCCGCGTTTCTCGCCCGTTTCTAGTCCGTTTCGGGGTCAGGGTTAGGGTTAGGGTTATAGTGGTTGGGTTGGGTCTACACCCGTACCTTGATCCCACCAGGGAGTGCTTCCTAGCTCGCAAAGCAATGCAACGAATGAGCAGCCCACCCCTCTAAAGACCCTTGCTAACGAATTGCAATAGGAGCTCAAAAATAAACTCCTCAATTTCGTTTACGGCGGGGGGGGGTGAAAAGTGGGGGACACTTGTCGGCGCCCAACTATACACTTAAACGTGTCCACATTATGTTTGGAGGGCTCAGGTCCGGGTGGGATCGGAAGCAGGGCCGGGGGTCAGGGGTCAGGGGTATTTAGAGGCCCAGGGTTCTGGCGGCAAGCATGTACAGTATGTATGTTTTACTTGGTCCCAGCGTCTAGCTCAAATGCACCTATACTACAGCAAAGCAGTCGTATTACAGTAAAAATACATACCAGGTATGTTGATACTGCTGAACATACATACGACAGCATATAGGTGGATGGTCGTATCACTCTGAAGTACGTACCCAGATGCGTTAAATGGTTGAATAGAGTTTAAGTGAATTGAGAAAAGGCTTGGAATAAAATTAAACAACGAAAGAGCGGCCGCAGACGCAGTGAAGAGCGAGGCACACTGTAGGCAAGTGGCCTAAGCAAAAATAATAACTAAAAACGGTTGAAAGCCCAAGCATAATAGACATTTACAGTTGTACCCGGGACATTATCGCTCAAAAATGGGTACAATTGTTTTTTGGCCAATCGCGTGGCTCTCTGGGTGTGTTTTTTACTTGGTTCCAGTGTGTACCCGTTTTTGGGTGAAAACCGACCGGGTATACCCGTTTTTGGTTATCTCCCTAATATATATATGTTCATTGTCCGTAGTCCAGCGGGGCCGGAGTGGAGACGGGAGAAAAGAAGGCACAACTTTCTGGCTTGGCTGGCCAAACCAACGCCTACCTCACGTCTGCCCGTGCTCGTCACAGGGCCTCCTGCTTGCTCGTACCCAACGTGGGGATGCTGACCTGCACGCGATGCCTTTCTCCAAAGGACTGCGTGCGAGGCCCTTCATCCCTGCACCAAACTTGATATATCCCAGTTCCCAATACAGACATGCCTCATTCTCTCTACCAATAAACCCTGCTTTGTCCATTACTTCGTTTGCGGAGGCCGTTACTCCATCTACGGACAAATCTACCCTTTATGTTCAGAAGAATAAGAATAAGAACAAAAATAAAAGAACAGAAAGAAAGGAAAGGAAAGGAAAGAGAGGAAAATCAACCCACGACGAAAGCACATGCGAGGCACCTGCTGCAGCAGTTACAGTAGTTTGTGGTATGGGTAGCATAGATAGACAGAGGGAGGTTCTACCTACTAGTAGGCCTAGTGCCTTTCTTCCCTGTCTGCCGTCTCCTTCCCGCTTTCGTCAACCGCGTTTTCCCTCCGAGCGTTGCCCCCATACCCCCTCCCCACTCACTCCCTTGGAGGTCACCCAAAACTTATGTCCGTGGCGCTCCCAACTTAAGATCGCCTCCTCGTTTGTGTCACCTGACTATAAACCGCTCTGCTGCTTCGTGGATCCCCCCCCGATACCACTTGCCCCCCTGCTTTGCTGCAATGGTCCACACCGCGGTCTCAACTCCATACGTCAACGAGGAGTGTTCCTTGGGCCCTCGGCGGCTTGAAACACTCTGAGGTCGTCAACTAGTAGTCTAGACATGTATACCATGCCATGTCTTCGATTGTCCGCCCGGTGTCGGGCCACATAGCAGCAGCACCATCAAATCAGCAGTTCGCCCGATCTCGGGCCACAGCATCACCATCACCAATCAGCTGCAGTATATGGTATACAAGATAGGATAACCAATGCATCACCACTGCCTGCGCGTGCTGCGATAGAGCTATAGTAGCACGTTTTGGCTGCTTTTGTTTCTGGATGATCGGGCTTTTTAACCCAAAATTGTCGGACTTGTGTCATTCTTGTGTTGCAAACAAATTTTATTGTATAGTTAGGCCATGGGAGTTAAAAATTCATCGGGTATGATATGGGACGCATGCTACGATAGAGGTGCACCATGTTTTTTCTGAGCTCCTCACTTAAGGAGCGTCACACCTCACCGAATATATGATTTTGGGGGAAAATATAAGTGATACCGGATGCGAAATCTCATTATTACCGAAGTATCCTCTGAAACATTATTCGTCACAAAAATGAACGTGCGACGAATTTGGGTAAAGGAGACCGATCGTTCAGAAAACGATTCGGCCAAAAAATGCTACCTCTACCGTAGCACGCGTCATGGGTATGATATGTAGCACTTTTATTTTCCTCCTGTAATCAGTTTTTGACTAAGTATACTAAGTATTAGTATAGAGCTCCCCACATGACGAGCCTCCGAAAACTCTGTGACATTGTGTCTAGACATTGGTCGCACCGACCGGTGGTCTAGTGGTCAGCCTTGAATAGTCTAATATGTACCTGGTACGGTGAATATGTACCTGGTACGATCACTACCGGCACTATTATTATTGTTTTGGCGGTCTCACGTGAATAATTCATCGCCAAAAACATATAGTATTAACAGTAGTCGTCTGTGATCACAGGGACAGGCCCCACCAACAATTCTGGAGTAAAGATCGGTAACGGGTGGAACCATTTCCGAAAAACTGAACACCGGATTGTAGGCGTCATTTCCAAGAACAAGAAACAAAACGGTTTAACCGTATTTTTTGTTTTTTCGGTCCGGTTTTAACCGGTCAACCGAAAAGCGGTGTAACCGGTATTGAAGAAATAACGCACCGGTTTAACCTGTGTAGGAAGTGATAACCTGTGTAGGAAGTGATAACGAATGAATAATGTTGAACTTTTTTTAAATAGCGTTTTTTCATTTTTTGTTTTCTTTGCACCTTGGCCGGTTGGTGTGTACTCCCAAGTGCGTGCGTGCTTGTGTGTTTACAGGAGTTATGCCCGCAAAGAAAAGCGTTGATGGTTGGTCGTGAAGAAGATCGCCACCCACTTTCACCTTGTTGTCGTGTCTAACACATACCAGGTGTATATGTACCACGTTATTCACTCGCTGCGGCTGCTGCAGGCACGTCTTGGTGTCAGCACTAATAATGACGTCGCATTTCATTTTGATGGGTTGGTGAAAACAATGCAATAGAGCTGGGCCCTGGCAGCTCCAGCCAACACATTGTATCAGGTATGAAGTAGTACTATAAGGCAGTAATTAGGCGGCCAGCGCGTGATTCGCGTGGCGTACCACGGGCCGGAGGCCATGGTGCGGCCCCCGCAACAACGACGCGAAGGCGAGGTGCGGTCTCCTGCCAGAGAGCCCCGGAGGGCCACCAGAGGTCCGCTGGAAGCCCCTCGGAGGGTCACCGGAAGGCAAACATTTGGTAACATGCTACTAGTGCGTCGCCTGCGGCGAAATAAACGGAAGTATATGCTTCGAGTGCGGTGAAAATAAAGAGTAGATTATAGAACCCGTGAGAAAGGATTTTTAAGGGGGGGGTTGTAAAAAAATGGGTACCTGTGGTCCGGATTTTGGAACCGTGGTCCGCTTTCGGAACGTTCCCGCAATTCTCTTGCTAGATGCAAAAGCGGCGCAGCCGCTTTTCTCGCCCGTTTCTAGTCCGTTTCGGGGTCAGGGTTAGGGTTAGGGTTATAGTGGTTGGGTCGGGTCTACACCAATACCTTGATCCAACCAGGAAGATCCCACCAGGAAGTGCTTCCTAGCTTGCAAAGCAATGCAACAAATGAGCAGCCCGCCCCTCTTGCTAACGAATTGCAATAGGAGCTCAAAAATAAACTCCTCAATTATTCGTTTACGGTGAAAAGTGGGGCGGGGGGGGGGGGGGGAACTCATTTGTTGCTTGCCTTAGTCATTTGACCATTGACCACGCATCCCTTTCGAGACAGAGCACCGTTCCTACTCCTAATAGAGACACCTCCAACACGTGGGCGCTCATTACGGTGTTTCCATATATTACAAAGAAACTTTTTGCTAATCTTATCCCCTTCCTGTTTCGCCGCCTGTGGCCACCATCTATCTCCTAAGATAGCGATCGTTTTCTCGCTACTATTTAGTTTACCAAACTGCTCCATGTCACACTCGTCTATTTTACTCATCTCCTCCTCTAACACATCCGTTCCTCCTTGTACATTTCACATTCTCCCACTATGTGAATTCTACTCTCTACGGCCTTGCCACATGGGCACATCTGTGCATCTACTTCCTCCTCCTCCCGGCTACTGGTATACCTCCTTCTTCTTTCTGGCAGGTCCAGGTCCCCTACACGAAATCGCAGTTTCAGCTTTTTCGCGAAGTCCATTGGGCCGTGCAGATACCTTTTCATTCCTATTCCTTCTCTCAACCCCCCGTATATCTCTAAGTGTTCTTCCCCTTCCACCTTCTTTCTCAGCGCTAGCCTTTCCCTTCTTTCTATCCTTTCTTTTACTTCTGTCTTGTATCCGCTAAATTTCTCTATGGCCAGCGTCTCTTTTTGGTTTCCTATATCCTTCCATACTTTCTCGACTACGCTATCCCACCTTATTCCAGCTCGCCCTTTGGTTACTTTTTCCCATACAGCTTTATCAGCTATGGCTGGCAACCTCTTATCTGGCATGTTGGGAGGGGGGGGGCGTTTTGGTGTTCGCCACCCGCGAAAAGGGGGGAAACCCTCGATAATAGAAGTGCGGCAAGGTGCACATTGCTTCCACCAGATGGTGCGCTAAGAGGATTTTTTTGTTTTTTTTTCAAATAAATGCTCTTGACGCATACTACGGTAGAGGTGCACCAACCATTGTTTTTGAGAGGCTCCTCACTTGACGATCTCTATACTAATAGTAAGTCATATATACTAATAGTAAGCCGCCTGCCTTTGGAGGAAAAATAAACGTGCTACCCGATGAACAATACCATGGCCTAAGTACACAATAGTGAATAATAGTTGCAACTTGTTGAATGAACGTCCGACGATTTGGGCTAAGAAGCCCGATCATTCAGAAACCATTTCAGCCAAAAAGTTATACATCTATCGCAGCACGCGTCTCCCGCACACCGCCGCTACGCCCTAATGAAGATGCCCAATCACCATGCAAGGTGTTATTGGGACGCTCGTTTTATTTCTGCACGGACGGGTTGGGCGAGCACCACGACGACCTTCGGACGGTAAGCGTCGAGGGATCCACGTGAAATCAGCATCACTCAGTCTGGGCAACCGTCGTCCAAAGGTTGGACAAGGGCGGAGGAGGAGGAGTGGTCGAGGGGTGGGGAGGCGGGGCACTTGGCTGAGACTCGCGTAGTTGGCGAAGGGCCCGATGATATAGTAGGCACTACGCCCTAAACGGACCCATGACGAGACAGCGAAACAGTACAGAGACAGCGATCGAGTCCTTTAGCGGTTAAAGAGACAACGAGCAAGCGTTTACATTGGAAAAGAGACAGTGGGTCAGTCCTTGGTGTCTTAGTGACAGAGAGCCAGTGCGCTAGTGTGTGGGGGGCTCTTTGCCCTGTGGGGGTACGAGATACGAGAATAGTGGTCGCTCAAGGATACCGGACGCCCTCCACGATGAGAACTAGGGCATCAGCGCGCATTATTCGTCACAACGGCTGAGAACGGTGTTCGTCCTAGCTTTGGGCGACGCCGGTGGGGTCGGTGACGTCGAAGGGCGTGGTCGCCGGGACTTGTTGTGTTCACCGCTCAGGGCGACGTCGCTAGTATCACAAGTCGGTACCCGTCTTCTCCTTGCTGTGGCGGCGAAGCGTCGACGTGGCGGTGGCAGTTTAGTTTCATTTTCTCTGACGCTTTCCTTCCTGTGGTAGGGCTGGTCCTCCTCCTCTTCCTCCTCCTCCTGCTTCTCCTCTTACCCGTTTACTCTGCTAACCCCTGTTTTGTCCCGCCTCTATCCCGTCCTATCTCTCTTATTTCTCCAAAGTTTCGCCATGTCATCCATCATGGCTGCATCATCGAGGGGGGGAGCGGGGTGTACTCATGTCTTGCACGGCCGTAAGCGTATGACTATAGACCCTCGCATCCCTACAACAATGCCGGGACGGAGCACGTTGGGTTTTCACCAACCTGGCAGATATTGCTTACACCAAGCGCGAAGCCCCGTAAGATGTTGGGCGAGTCGCATGAGCTGCATCCTACTAAGAACCGCCTGTGAGGCGGACTTGCATATGGGCAACCGCCTTCAATTAATATATTTAATGTATGGTGTGGCCACTTCCAGAGACAGCAATGGGTATTGCTATGTATCTGCCTCGTAGTTGCCTTACCATATACACACTACGTTATACGACCATTCCCCTTGTGCGGAGTGTTAAGGTTATCAACCTCGCACAAATGATTTAACAAGACCGTCAGCCTTGGTAACCGCCAAAAACACAAACACGGTACCTTGGTGGTCTAGCTCACGCAGTGAGAGGCGTTTTTACAGCGTCGTCGCCAACCAACGCCAACCCCACGTATAAATATATTATATACCTATAAATATATCATATATTTATAGGGGTATAGGGGGGGGGGGGGGTCTGCGCGCGTCATGGGCGGACTGTAGAATTGATTTTGAAAAGCAGGGGCGCGAGCACACACCGTTTCCGAAACAAAGACCATGCTTCGCGTCGAACATATCCGAGCACTCGCTACCATCCAGCCGCATACACACATGTGACCGCGAGGGTTCTCGGTGGCACGCCCATCTGGGTTGGAACAGTTCCCAAGAGCGTTCGGTCGACGACAATCGTCATATGTTTTGATGATGTCGATGAAGCTCATGTACCGGGGGGGTGTCCTTCTCCCTGAACAACATCAGCAGGCGTCTTACCACGAAGGCCATGTCGACCATCGAGCGTCGCGTTCTAAAGCCACACTGTTCTTCTTTGCAGGATGGCTTCCCATCCGCAGTGTTTGCTGAGGGATGGCTTCCCACCCGCAGTATTTGCTGAGGCGGCGCTCGCGATGACGTTCAGGCGAGTAGCAGTTCCCCAGCATCCGCCAATACTACGCCTCGTATCCTATGTGTCTTGTTGGCGTGCAACTCCTTGATTGTGACACCGCCTGCCGATGTTGCGGCGCGCCCCNAGGGGGGGGGCGTTTTGGTGTTCGCCACCCGCGAAAAGGGGGGAAACCCTCGATAATAGAAGTGCGGCAAGAGGCGCATTGCTTCCAGCAGATGGTGCGCTAAGAAGTGTTTTTGTTTTTTTTTTCAAAAAAATGCTCTTGACGCATACTACGGTAGAGGTGCATCAACCATTGTTTTTTTAGAGGCTCCTTACTTGAGGAGCTCCATACTAACAGTAAGTAATATATACTAATAGTAAGCTACCTGCCTTTGGAGGAAAAATAAAGGTGCTACCCGATTTCCAATACCATGGCCTAAGTACACAGTGAACAATATTTGCAACTTGTTGAATGAACGTCCGACGATATGGGGTCAAGGAGCCCGATCATTCAGAAACCATTTCAGCCAAAAAGTGATACCTCTATCGCAGCACGCGTCTCCCGCACACCGCCGCTACCCCACAATCAAAATGGCCAGTCACCATGCAAAGTGTTATTGGGGCGCTCGCTTTATTGCTGCACGGACGGGTTGTACGAGCACCACGACGCCCTTCGGACGGCAAGCGTCGAGGAGTCCACGTGAAAGCTGTATCACTCAGCTTGGGCAACTCTCGTGCAAACGTTGGACAAGAGAGGAGGAGGAGTGGTCGGGGGGGGCATGATGCACCCACCTGGCTGAGACTCACGTGGTTGGCGAAGGGTCCGATGATATAGTGGGCCATGGATCTTGCCGTGGGATTTGCTGTAGACATTGCCGCGGAGTTTGTCGTGGCATGCCATGGCAACTACCACGGCTCTATTCGCGGACAGAACCGTGGCACGTGTCGGAGTCGGCGCCACCGCGACGCAGCATGTCGCGGCACGGTTCCGCGGCATGTCGCGGCGTGTCGCGACATGCCGCGACATGCTGCGCGGCATCAACCGCGGACACTGCCACGAAAATGTCAGACGATATTGGGTAGCACTTTTTTTTTAACTTATGAGGCAAATACATATCACGTAGCTGGTATGTCTGACTGGAGGGACAACACTACACCCAATCATCCCAACCACTGTATCCTTAAGTGTTTCGATGCTTTCATCGTATACGTACGGACATACAGTAGGCCATGGGATCGTTCATCGGGTCACCCTCTCAGCGTCTCGATCCACTCTCGGTTTTCAGTATGCGTGTCTTTAGCCGCAACCCCATGCCCCGGTGGACGCATGCTACGATAGAGATGCACCATGTTTTTTCTGAGCTCCTCACCTATGGAGCGTCATACCTCACCGAAACAACAAATTTTGGAGGAAAATAAAAGGGCTGCCGGATGATAAATCTCATGACCGAAGTATAATTGAAACATTGTTCGTCACAAAAGTGAAAGTCCGGCGAATTTGGGTTAAGGAGCCCGATCGTTCAGAAAACGATTCATCCAAAAAATTATACCTCTACCATATACATAGCATGCGTCGGCGGTCGTTTATTGTAATGCTGTGTGATATGACTAGAGTAAGGGGACAGGGTCAGCCTATGGAACGGGTACTCGTTGGTACTGACGTGTGTTGTTTGCTTAGAGATAGAAGAAGAGCAGGTTCATTCCCTTTGCGTGATGAAAGACTGAGAGAAAAGGGGAAGGGCATCTGGGAACCCCCCTGGTTCCCATCTGAGATACGCCTTCCAAGTAATACCAATACG
>MEHQ01004012.1:88435-98528 GCA_008828725.1 Saccharina japonica
CCACACAGCAAGGACGACCTCGAGCACTGGCATTATGGGGGCACCCCTTATTTGCTCAACTTTTTTAATGATTTATGAAGCTCCTCACGTGACCAACTGTACCTGTTAGTTCCATAGTTTCACTGTAAATATTTGTTTCAGGACTGCGTACAGCAGTAGCGCAGGGAAGTTCGGTCAGGCTGCGCGAACAAATACCTTCGAAGCCATGTTTCGGATGAGATGTCGAGCTGCTCCTCATCCCCATCGTGTGGGGAACTCAGAAAATAAAGCGCCACCCCTCTTAAGGCGGCATGACTCTCCTCGTGAAATGTTTCCCCATCATGGTGTCCGACTCTCCTTCATCAGTCACGATATTCATAACTGCACAGTCGGAAAGGCATCAGAGGCAATCGCTCTGCGGTTTGGCACAGCACAGGTGAGCTTAGATGCCTGCTGCGATAGAGGAAGCACTTTTTTTCGCTCAAATGTTTTGTGAGTGACGGGGATCCCTTAACCCCAAATCATCGTTCTTCAATCTTGTGTCCAAATATTTATCATTTTTTTGCGTAGGCCATGGAAGCATGGAAGTAAAGTGTGTCATCGGGTATGTAGCAACTTTTATTTCCCTCCAGAATTCAGTTTGATGGGTGAGGGATAGAGCTTTTTAAGTAACCACCCTTATAAGGCAGAAACATGGTGTATCACATTTTTGTGCCGTATAGCATGCGCCCTTATCTACCTGTTGCCTTGGCGGGGCGTCATCCAAAAGCGGCCTAGACGGAGGACACACCTTGCGTTCGTCCATGACAATCGGGGTCTAGGGCCGGCGACTGGATGTGTATAGCAGTTTACAAAACAGCACACCCAGCGCTCCCGGATGAGGCTACGAGTATGTTCCCGCAACAATCTACTTCCTTCGCCGTGGTGGTGCATTACCCTTTTCGCTTCCACAGCCATCAACCGTGAAAGAAATTGAGGCGGTCGTCCCCCGCCTGCTTACTCTATTTTCGATATTCGGTGCAAAGAGGCGCAAGAGGCGGATACATGCGGCAACGAGATTACGGCCCAAGTCGTGTCGTTCCTCGGGTCCCAGCGTATACGTCGCACACCGTGACACTGCGAACAAGGCGTGAATCAGCCCGCCGTGTCAGGAAGTGGTCCAGCCGGAACCGAGCCTTCCCATGGCTTTGGTCCTTGCTTTGGAACGTGTGCGATACTCCGCGAGTGGGCAATGCCAGCAAATCATTTGAGGGGCGCAAAGGTTTGTCGTAAGTTGTGTGTTCAGTGCTGGTAGCTGTCGCTCTGCTGCCGTCGTCTGTTACCGTACCGGTTGGACAAGCAGCCTGCGTCTTCTGCGGGTGCATGCGGCTACTGTATCGCGTGTGATATCTCCTTGTGTTGCGGGTCGTTTTGGCTACACGATAGCTTCAAAATTATTTGTGTATTACTTTCCATCCCATTTATCATCTTCGCCCTTGTTCTCTCTCTCCTCCCTACGTAGTCGTAACTCAGATCCGGGGTCACAAAGTACGCTCTTCTCTCTCCTCCCGCACTACGGTTCTTGCCTTGCGTTTTTATCGCGAAAATACTTCAGCCCTTTCTTCCCTCGTCGATTCGCATCGATTTGCGCCTATTAATAGAGTCCATTATTTGCACGCCTGTTGTGGTGCATGACCCATCCGGTGTGTGTATCGCGAACGCGAGCGTGGCGCGGTGCCGTAGATAAGGATCCAAAACAGCACCGGTGTCGCAGATACCCGCACCGTTCGTAGGTAGATATGTCTAATTACAGTATCCTGTGTGCGGAAATGAAACTACACAACAGTAGTACAGCACGCGACAGCAGTTAAGAAACTCGTATTTTGGCTGAGGCTTGGGGCTTATTTCCCCCCCCGATTTGAGCATAAATAAATACTTAAATCCAATTTCTTATTCTGCGAACGGATGCAGAACACCAAATTCTTAATATCCAAATTATTATTCTACAAAAAAATGGGTACAGCAGTGCGAGATGTATTTCCTCGGAGGTTGCAAAAAGACATCAATTACCACACAGGCATCCATCCATGATGATGAAAATCAATAACGAGGTATTAAGCGAAAGGCTTGAGGACTGTAGACACCAACGCCCATAATGTTGCCCGCTTTCAACGACCCCGTGACCGTACCACTGCCGCTGCATATCCTCTGTACCTCCTTACCCGGAACAGCCGTTTAAGCTACAGTACATGCTCTACGTTACGCGCATTGGACGTCAAGGTACTCCCCCTGCTACTGACGGCGGGGTTTCTTCCGGAAGCTGTGAACCTCCGAACCGACTGTTCTGCCTACCCCCACCGACTGCTGCACCCTCCCTCTGCTCTTCCTCGTTTGGCTGTAGCAAAACCCACGCACCCACCGCCGCGCTTGATTCCGTGCTGTATGTTTTGTGATACATATGTTTCGTTAATGTCTTTTTTACGTATCTTTTTTTGGATAAAACGTACCTGGTACTACTGGTTTACACTAATACAGTAGTAGTTTATACCGGTATTTCACAAAATCAGCTGTCAAGTCGATTTTGGGGAGGAGGCAGCTTGGTTGGGTGCCTGGTGTGGCCTTGAGAGGTGTTTGGGCAATCTCTTGTTCTTCCGGGCCGTAGTACATTCTTCTTGTAGATTCTTACTGTAGTTGCCGACCCCCTTTTGCACTTCTCGATTTCTAATTATTATTTCTCCTCTACAGTCAGCACAAATGCTTATTAATAGTTGTAATTTCTAAGAAACGTAAAAAATTCAGGCTTAAATTCTTAACACCCACATTATGAACTGCTGTCGCGTACTGTAATACAGTACAGGACACCTAATAAGAAACAGGAAATATAGTCCAGGCTGGATTTCTTATCTGCGAGAGGATGCTTTCCACCCTAACTTCAAGATAACGACTCCAGAAATTATCATTTCCCTCTAAATCGCAGCCTGGCTTTCTTGTTAGCCTGTTTCTTGTACATAAGTGTCATGTACTGTAGTATATACGAGTATTACCAAGGTATTACCGCAAAGTACACGCGGAACATGCCAATGTTCGGTGCATACTCGTACACGAAAAGGTTCGGTGTCTATTTCATGCCGGACTCAACATGCGGGAGCTCCCAATCCGGACGAGTACTACTGTTGTATCCTTGTTGTATCCGGCATGTTTGTTGTGGCAGGCTGCTCAGGCCACACGGCAAAGACTACTGCTGGGATGCGGGGCGCAAAAGAAATGTGCAACGTGTGATCGTGCGATCTGGTCGCCTCGTGTACTCAACTGCTGTACTTGTAGCTGATTCCTGCGATAGCCCAGCCGGCAAAAAGTGGACGAGGTCTCGTGGGGTCAAACGTCAAATGAAGTGCGATGGGTCATGTTGCTGGTCATTCGGGGTAGGCATTTGGCTCAGGCCTGGGATCGGGTTCAGATGCTGGTCAGGCTGGGTCGTGTGTTAAATGATATCTATATACGTACGTGCTCGCATCACACTCGTAGTACAGAAAATCATAAAATCTTCACTCTTGAAAAATGAGGGGTGGACAGACCTTGACAGTAGATCTTTACGGGGGGTTTGTGCTTGGTGCCTGAAGCCGACCCTCCGACCAGAACCCTAACCCGAACCCGAACCCTATGCCAGTGATCAGTGCTGGCAGCACTGATCACTGGCTACTACCAATGAGGATTTCTCTTTCTTCATTCCCATTGACAAGTGCAAAAATGGAAAATGATGATTCAGGGTTTCCACGCTATTTTGGAGGCGTTTAGGTTCAGATCACGAACCGGATGTGGCTGAAGAGGTGGTTACAGTCGGCGAGGTAAGTCCCTGTCCCCTGCTCCTGCTGTTGACGGCTCTGCTGAAAATTGGCAGCAGACACAACGCGCACCGGAAGGCCAATCTGGGTGGGAAGCCAAGTTTGTGCTAGGCAGATCGAGGCCGCCGCTTCTCTCCTCGTTTCACTCGAGTCTTCGGCCTCGTTCGGAATCGTTTCTCCCTCTCATCTTGTCATGGGAGCGGCGAAGTTAGTGGGCGCCTTGGCGCTCATAGGGGTGACGCTGCTCTTCATCCTGCCCACATCCATGCAGCTGGTGAGTTGCGCCACGTGTGTCCACGCCTTTGTCGTTCGTAGTAGCCGTAGGACTGCTGTGTGTCGGGTGGGGAGGTGGCGCAGACAACAGCAAGCAGCACAGCCAGGGTGTGTTTTGGGTGCTCTGGTGCTCGGGTCGAAGAGCTCAATCAATCGCGCCGGCGGGTATGACGGTTCGCAGCATGTCCGCCTTGCGCCTTGAGGCGGCCAGGAGTACGAGCCGTGGTGCTGCAACCAGCAGTGATTGAGGGGGCACCAGTACTTTCGAGGCTCGTCGGCGGCGATGGTTTTTTGCTGGTGCCTGCTGCCCTTGCAGCTGCTGGTGGAAGAGAAAGAGCACCCTACGTACGATGTATATACTCGTTGAGAGCAATGCAGTAGTGGTACCTGCTGGGTACTACAACCAGTAGCATGTCGTGAAAGGTCAATGTGTATGTACGTCACGTATACACCTGGTTGTACACTACTGCTACTGCTGTATGATACTGCTGCTCTGCTGCTGCTGCTGCATTCCTACAGTCCATCCACCTTTCGGAATAATAGGGGTGCCAGTGCCAGTCATGCAATGTTGGTGTACGTACTTTGATTCCTTGGTAAAGACTGGCGCTACCGTACGCGTGTGTGTACGCGTGTACCTCCTCGCAACAGCTCTGCTGGGTAGAAACTGGAGCGGTTTTACTCTTGCACCCGAAGACCTCTCTCTCTCCCAGCCTGCAAAGATGGGCATCAAGTATCATATTTATATGCTCGTACGTAGTGGTGTGCCCATTTTAACCCTTACAGGACTGGAGTCTTATTTTGGGGGCAAATTACTTAGAATTTGAGTGGTTTGTCCCCAAAACGGGACTGCAGTCCTAAAAGGGTTAAGATAATCCGGCTCTAAGGCCATCGTAGAGATAAGACCAGATGAATCGTTTTGTCACGAGAAAAAAAGCAGGTACTTGGAAGTATAGGGTCCTTTTTTCAGTACTGCTGTACTCGCGGTAAAAGATAAGACCAAAACGGAGATAGGACCACGTACTTTGCCTTGACACAGGGTGGCACACCACTGTAAATACATACTGGTATATAGCAGTAGCATATACCCTGCTTGGGTATCAAGCATCAAGTACAGCAATAGTACCGGTTGCCTCTATAGTGCCGGTATGCGCCAGCCAATAAAACCGGCACTATATCGGCAACCGGCACTAATTACTCCGCACACTGCCACACTGATGAATTCCATACGTGCCAAGCGATTCCATAAGACACTATAGAGCGGGCAGCTGGCACTACTCAACCGGTACTATGGAGGGACCACGACTGTATCAAGCTGATAAAATACCAACCCACCGGAGGGGCGGCTGAACCCTCGTAGCTCATGTGAATGCATGCTTGTGCCATAACGGCAGTCTACAACAGTGGCACTAAATGTGGTATTAATTGAGCCGCTGCCGTAAAGCATCAATCTAGCCGATAACATAAGCCCCCTTTGAACTCTAATATGCGCATCAAACGGAGCTTACTTTTCCGGCCAAATTGGTAACCTTGGTATTTTTTGTTGTTGTTCCCGATGGGGAAAAGTCTCCTTTTGTTTTTGGAACACCCTCAATTCCTGCGGAGTGGGAGATGCAGCAGCAGGAATTGCTATTAATAGAAGAAGGAGACAGACATTATGAGACTCACAGCAGTTCTCAAGTGCTCTGCTAGCATTCCTGGCACGACATGGCGCGGTGGAGCTTCTCAAAACATCCACAAGCACAACCATATAAACAGCACCCACCCTCAGCTGTTCACTGATGCATATTTGACCCAACTCTTATTCCACGTGATTTTTTTCACCAAAAAGAGTGGATAGCCCCCGGTGTGTTGGCCTTGACTGCCACGCAGTCTCGTGAATATCACTTTTCGTATCATTGCAGAGGGACAGGGGGGCATCGTAGCAGAGAGATGAACGGCCGACCGAGCTCGCCGCCAAAAATCTCTGACGGTTTCATGCGTACCACAACGCCGGCCAAAGTGTATGAACTCCATAGACACATATAATTCGGCAATGCTGGTACGAACCAACGAGCATGCGCTTACCCTGGCCTACACCCTCCCTGCGCTGCCTCGCCCTGCATTGCCCTGCCCTGCTATGGACACAGGCGTTCGGCGCGGACTTGCCTGCCTATACGTACGTTCTCATGGCCTTGGCTCTTGGTGTGCCCACCGCGGGCTTCGTGGCATTCGAGATGTGGAAGACTTTGAACGAAAACCGCCAGATCCGACGGGCGCGGCAGAAGCTGGAGGACATCTCGCAGGTGATTGAATTCGTCAAAAACAAGTAACGCCACCGAAAGTAACCACCAACACTCTCCCCGCGTCATCTATAGGCCCAATATAATCGCAAAACGAACCTTGCAAAACAAGTCGTGCAACACCACTTTGCAACAAAAAAACGTGTACAACCCCAGCCTTGCAAAGAAACAACTCGTGCTAACACCGCCTGGCAGAATCAACTTGTGTGGCAACAAACACCACCTTGCAAAACACCTCTTGCAACACCACTGTCTGATTGGTCGAGGCCGGTCTTTCGGCCGCCTGCGTTTTTTTTGTTTTTTGAAACGCCACCGAAAGACGGGGTGATGAAGCCGCGCGAACCACCCCTAACGACTTTTACCCCTCCAAAGGGTTAGGGTTACGGTCGGTGTTGAGGTTGGGGTCGGGTGGGGCCCGGGCCAGACTTGTCAGATAGAACTTGACTAAAAAAAGGTTTTTGCTGCACGAGTTCATGTGCAACGTTGGTTGTGTTGCAACACCCGAGGGAGGCACCCACCCCCCCCCCCCCCCCCCCCACGTCATCGGCGATAGCGGCCCCATGTGTACACGGGGTAGATGTAGCCATAGTTTATGCCCACGCCGGATGCCTCCCCAGAGGTGTGGTCATTACCAGACACACATTGTGCTGGTTTTAAGTGTCGTCCATGTAGTTTGGGGGGGGGTCAGGGTTGGGGTTACGGTTGCCGATACGGCTAGGGTTAGGGTTTGGAGATACCTGGTACCATTCTGGACCGGAAAATGCCTCCTTATTTGTGGTTATATTTTGAGCTCAAACGGTGATTATATCCCCGACCAGGTTAATAGTTTATGTATTTCCCACCCTTAAAACAAAATGGCGTGGCTGATACTAAAAACTGGAAGCCTGCTACGTAATTGTAACACCTTGGGAGGCATTTTGAGTGTTCAGAGGGTTTGGCTAGACATGGTGTGCAGTTCAAGATTGGCCTACACATCACCCTTGCTTGTCGATGTTGTATCTCGTGTGCTCCCCGCTTAGCCCCTTCCCCTCCTCTCTTCCCCCCTGCGTATAAATACACGTCTCGGCGTGCCGCGTACCGCCGTCCGTCCTTCGTCTTTCAACCGTGTTTGTGTTTTGTGTTTGTGTGTGTCCAGCAATCGTACGGATGCATCCAGCCGCAAGTGCTGAACTCTTTCGTCGTGTTTCCCGTGAGAGTCAACCGGTGAGCAAAAGGCCCCAGCCCCCATTCATGCGAAACACGCACACACAAAATACACACTCAAGACGCACGGTACGGTAGGTTAGGAGAATTGCGCCTGTTTTTTTTTCGTTTTGAGGCTCCTTAACGCGATGAATTTTACGCCTCCGATTGTTTAGGTACCATATTTATATACAAACGAGAACGTAACCCCTTTTCATGATCGTTGGGAGAGAAGCAACCAAAACCGTGATAAATTTGGTGACATGAACCGCCTAGTATACGAGTCAGCGTGAGCGCCCGGCGCTGCAAGTAGGGCCATCATGTTGCGCCCGTACCGTGCCGCACGACCGACCCCTTGCATTCCAACCATGGTAACCTGGATACCAATATTTCTGTAGCATATCATCCCCCAATCGCCCAAGGCGCCGTTGCTGTACATGGTCATTTTTGTATCGTCAGTTTTCACCTCTGAAGTCCCGTGGGGGCTGTAATAACCAGATGAACAATCCCGCAGCCTACGTAGGTATACCGCGAAAAATATGGTTAAAAAAAAAACGCAAACGGCGTTCCAACGAGAAGGCGTGCAGCGCCTTATAAGGCGTATGCCTTATTGGGCAGTTCTTCAGCCGAGGCAAACGAACGCGCACACAAGGAGACCCGTGCGCCCACGCCTATGTACACACAAGACACACGCATTAAAGCAAGCGCCGTCGTAAGCCCGGCGGTACCGCTGTATAGTACAGCAGATCCCTTCGGCCGTCGCCGTCTTCCTCCGTACAGTACAGGACACCTAATAAGAAACAGGCGAGTACGAAAGCCAGACTGCTATTTAGAACATAACAAGAAATTCGAGAGTCGATATCTTGGATTTCCTGTACAAATCACCCTCTAGGTCAGCGTTCCGGCTTCTCGTTAGGCGTCCTGTTCTGTGTCTTTAAGCCCTCGAGCAATCACTCGTAGACGAAAGCCCATACGAGTGACCTACTGAGGCGGTTACGTGCTGGCTCTCGATCTACTGTCGCCCGCGGACAGGACGAATGCTCGACCGAAAGGGTACTTTACGCATGACCGGTGGTTTGGCCGAAGCGACGAGTATTTCGCGGCGTCGTTGGGGGGAGGGGGGTGTACTAAGGTCGTCGTGCACGGCCGTAGTCGTATGACCATGGACCCTCGCATCCCTACAATGCCGGGACGGAGCACGTTGGGTTTTCACCAACCAGGCAAACATTGCTTGCACCGAGCGCGAAGCGCCGTGAGGTCGTTTGGGGGGTGGGCGTCCGCGCTTTTCATGTTTTTGTTTCGTTCGGAATATTCCTGGGACATTCTGCGCTCCCCGCCGTGCCCCCTGCCACCCCCTCCCCCCCCTGATGCCGCTGACCCCTTGCCTTGCCCTTGCCTTGCCTTGCCTTGCCTTGCCTTGCCTTCCTTGCCTTGCCTTGCCTTGCCTTGCCTTGCCTTGCCTTGCCTTGCCTTACCTCGCCCCTTGCCTTGCCTTGCCTTGCCTTGCCTTGCCTTGCCTGCCTTGCCTTGCCTGTCTGCCTTGGCCTTGCCTTGCCTTGCCTTGCCTTACTGACCTTGCCTTGCCTTGCCTGCCTTGCCTTGCCTTGGCCTTGCCTTGCCTTGTGCCTTGCCTTGCCTTGCCTTGCCTTGCCTTGCCTTGCCTTGCCTCTTGTCACCTTGCCTTGCCTTGCTTTGCCTTGCCTTGCCTTGCCTTGCCTCGCCTTGCCTTGCCTTGCCCTGCCTTTCCTTTGGTCCCCTTTGCCTTGGCGTTTGTAACACTGTATGGGCGGCCCAGGCGCGGCTGTGCCGCTTGTTCATGGGTGGAGATAGGCGAGGACGCCATGGTAGTAAACCTGTCAGCTGCCACCAAGGTCACCGGCGGGGTGGACACAGAAGGGCCTGTGCGAAGACTGTGCGGTGAGACTGCCCTACTGCCCCACTACGATAGAGGTATACCGTTATTTGGCTGAAAACGTTTCTGAATCAAGGGAGCTCCTTAACCCAAAATCGTCACAATTCCATTTTTGGTGTTGCAATATGGTCGGAATTCCATTTTTGGTGTTGCAATATGGTCGGAATTCCATTTTTGGTGTTGCAATACGGTCGGAATCCCATTTTTGGTGTTGCAAACGTGTTTTGTTGGATCGTTCTATGGGCCGTGTGTGAGGTTGTTCTTCGGGTATCATAGCACTTTCGTTTTCAGCCCAAACCATTTTTTTTTACTCACTCTTAGTATAGAGCTTCTCAAGCGACCACCCTCGTCGGAAGGCAAAACATGGTGCAGCACCTCTATCGTAGCCTGCGACAGAAGAAGGAAGGCGTTACGCGCGACGGGTGGGGGTGGAGGGGGGTAAAAGGTAGTGGAAGTAAAAGGAGGTAGTGGAAGTAAAAGGAGGCAGTGGCGGGAAGGGGGTGCGGGAGCGGGGGGGGTTGAAGATAGTTTCGACTCGGTCTTGCTATCCTCGAGATTTTGGGAGAGGGGGGAGGTAAAACGTGTGGCGGGGAAGAGGACAGAAGGAAGAAGACCATCTAGTACGGGGCTCTACTCGTGATGTTGAC
>MEHQ01004012.1:128197-310230 GCA_008828725.1 Saccharina japonica
CTCCCCCCACCACGCCCTCTGCCCCCCTCAACCCATTCAGAACTGAAAAATAAAACCCCACACTAATTCCAAGTAGTTTGTCCCCATATACGTGGGATCAGTTATTAAGGGGCTAACCCTTTTCCCTCCCTGCAAGCTGAGGCTTCGACTTGCCTTGAGCTCGAGCACCCTGAGCTTGATGAGGGTGTACTCCTGAGGGCCGACCCCCTCGCCCGAGGCGCGGTCGTGGTCGGCGCAGACCTGGCCGTCGAGCACGCTGTACACGTTCGCGCGCTTCCCGAACTTCACCTTGTCGTCCGCCTGGCCAACATGGTAACATGATCGTATAACACGGTGCATAACATTATAACACGGTGTATAACCGTAAAACGCGGTATATTACGTAGTAACACGGTATATAACATCACAACGCGGTAAAGAACATGACTACATGACACGGTATATAACATTACAACACCTTGTATAGCATCATATCACGGTATATAACATCATACACGGTATATACCACACCATAAAACGGAATATAACATCATAACACGGTATATAGCAACATAATGGGTTGTAATCACATCATAACACGGTACATAACATTATAACACGGTAAATAAAACCGTAACACGGTATACAACATGGTTACACGATACGGTATGTAAAATGGTACCATATGAAACGGTACCCCCCCTTCCCCCTGTTTTTTTTCCTTTTCATGCTTTGTTTTTTTCAGTTTTTTCTTTGTATACACTATATTTTCAAAACTCATTTATTTCAAGTTTCCAAACCTTGAGAGTGTTGAACTGCCACCGCACGAAGCTGTCATAGTACGGGTTGACGGAGGTGGTCACGAAGGAGCGCCTCCAGTCCACCGCAGTCCCGAACTTGTGCATGTCATCGCGGCCCCTAGGGGGGAAGTACTGGAGCCACTTCATGGGGTCCGTGAAGCTCGGGATCTCGTCCTCTGCGCGTTGGGTCGTCGTGATTTTGGTTGGGTTGGGTTGGGTTGGGTTGTGGTTTGGTTTGGTTTGGTTTGGTTTGGTTTGGTTTTATTTAGTTTTTAGTTTTTAGTTTTGGTTTGGTTTGGTTCGGTTTGACTTTTGTTTTTGTTTTGACTCGATTTGATTATTTCTCGTTTAACCTATACTATATACTAGGTATGTTATATCATTAGGCGACTTTACCACTCCGATAGATGAGGTTACGCTTCTGAATTTTTAAACAAAACAACACCTGTTCTCCACCCCCCCCCCCCCCCCCCCCCCCCCCCGGAGGCGTGGTCAATGGCCAACTGACTACGGCAGGCAACAAACGATGCGTGGTCAATGGTCAAATGACTAAGGCGAGCAACAAATGAGTACGCCGACCCCTTCCCCTTCCCGGCATTGTAGGGATGCGAGGGTCTATCTACAGCCATACGACTACGACCACGCCTGACATGACCCCCCCCTCCCGAGGGTCTATGGTCACACGACTACGGCCATGCATGAATATCGAGTACACCCCCCCGCCCCACCCGCGCCCGCCGATGCTCGTTGCGGCGGCATTGTAGGGATGCGAGGTCTATGGTCATGCGATTCGGCGCATGGCATGAAAATGACTACACCGCGCGCTGTCGCGCTCGAAGCGCTCCTTTATTCCCTGATATTCTCCCCTCACCGTCCACCATCATCTTCATGATGTCCACTGCGCGAACGTACGCGCGCCGTCGACCCGTCTTCGCCACCAGCTCGTCTCCCAGCGCCGTTGCCCATTCTTTTGCGACGGCCACGATGATTAGTAGCAGGTATTATGTTGTTTTAAGGGTTAAGGGAATACGCATAGTGAAGCTGATGGGCCTACTGAAAGGGGGAGGGGGGGTGGGGAGTTCAGAGGTTGGTTTTCGCGCCCTATCCCTTATTTTCCACACACATCTGGGGCCATTTTATGCTAGGAGGGGGTACGTAGTGAAAACGAGTGGCCTTAATTGAAGGGGGGGGGGGTAGCTCACATTTGGTTGTTGCCCTTATGTAGTTATTTGACTATTGACCATTGACCCCCCCGTCCCCCGACGTGCTCTCCGCCGCCGGCGTTGTAGGGGTAGGTGCGAGGGTCTGTGGTCATACGACTACGGCCATGCATCGCATGAGTACACCCCCCCCCCCCCCCCCCCCCCCCCCCCCCCCCCCCCCCCCCCCCCCCCCCCCCCCCCCCCCCCCCCCCCCCCCCCCCGGCATTGTAGGGGTGCGAGGGTCTATGGTCATACGACTACGGCTATGCATGCAAATGAAGTACACCCCCCCCCCTCCATGTCGCACCTCTTTGTCATCGGGCTTGGCGGCTTCGTCCTTCCTCCGCTTCTCCTCAGCCGCGGTGTTGAAGTTGGGCGGGCAGCCGAACCTTTTGTCGAGACAAAACAAAAAAGAAAAAGGGAGGAGGTGAGATATTTGTGCGCCGTGCCAGTAAAGGCGACGAGGGTTTCGAGGAGAGCAACGAGGGGTGGGAGTGAGGGGTGGAGAGGGAGATCGGGTCGGGGGGGGGGGCGGGGGGTGTAAATCATTTTCATGCATGGCCGTAGTCGTATGACCATGAGGGGGTAGAGTGGATACCTCGGCGTATGTACACCTTCGTATGCTTTCTCTATGTCGTGGAAATAGCGCTCCGGGGCGAGCGAGGGCGAAGAAACCTGCTGCTACTACCACTACTACTGCTACGTACAAAATACACTACAGCTACAAAACACACAGACCTTAACAAAACACACGCAAGGTCCACATCAATCTAAAACCTGAATAAGCAAAACCAAAGGCACCCGTTTACTCTACCTCCCCCCCCCCCCCCCCCCCCCCCCCCCCCCCCCTGATCTCGGCCTTGAGCTTGTTAGCGGCGGCCTGGATGGGCATACCAGTGCAGTGGAACCCGAACGGAAACAGAGCGTTCTTCCCCTTCAGCCTCTGGTACTGCACCACGAACTCGCACTGAAAACAAAGGACGGGAAAGAAAAACGCCAGCGTTGGGAGTTCCAATCGTTCAAGGGGCAGAAGATGGGAGAGGGGGGGTCGAGAGGGATGGAGGGGGGGTCAGAGAGCTCAGAGAGCGGGGGGTATACTCGATATTCATGCAAGGCCGTAGTCATATGACCATAGAGGGGGGGGGTGTACTTCATTTTCATGCATGGCCGTAGTCGTATGACCATAGACCCCCGCATAGAGGGGGGGGGGCGGGGGGGGGTATTACATTGCTACAGAAAGAAGCACGTACTCTGTTCCCTTAGTTCTCCCCGTTTTGTTCTGTGCAGCGAAGTAAAACAATGCACGTATAGCCCATGTTTCAGGAGACAAACCACTAGGAATTACAATGCCATACTGTCTGCAGTATTAAAAGAGTTAACCCCCCTCCCCCTTGGAAAGTGCCCCCGCTTTTCAGGTACAAACTTCGTATAATTAGTGTAGGAGAAGTTTTTCGCAGTGACATTAACAGATGGTCTTAACTCCAACCATTGCAGATATATAGGTAACCGACGATTCTCGCGTCGCTCACGGGGGCAGCAGGCATCTCCAAGGTCTGGACACAGTCCGTCCATTTCTGTAGAGGGGTACAAGAAAATTACCAGAACTTTCTCCTCTCGGGGGGAAAGCCAGGCGTCGGCATTTCGATGTTCCACCTTGGCCTATACAAACTTACTTAATAAAATACAGTAGAAAAAGTTAATACTCGCAGTTGCACAACAAAATGGTTCTGACTTTCCCAACCATACCTGTGTAATCGTTACCGACGAGTAATCTCTCACGTTACCGACGAGAATCTCTCACCTTGCTCATGGAGTAGGCGTGTCCGAGGTGGAGGCGTCCGTTCATGTAGGGGTACGGGAAAGTTACCATAAATTTCTCCTTGGGGGAGCCGTCGGCGTTGAACTCCGCCTTGGTCTCGAAGATCTTGTCGGTCTTCCAGCGCTCCTGAGCAGGGGCTTCCATGGCGGCCAGGCGGTCCCTTCGGACGAAGGACTTGGGCTCATCTGCATGAACATGGAGGTCGATGGTTTGAGGGGGTAGGGTTGAAAATAGAGGCGTGGAAGGCGGTAGGGAGGGGGGGGGGGGGGGGGGGTTATTTTGTGTTGGCGTGCCTAGTCATTTGACCATTTGACCACGCATCCTTTCGAGACGAAGGGAGGGGGAGGGGGGTGCAGAAAGATAACTTGGAAGAGAGGGTGGGGGAGGAGGAGTGAAGGTGAGACGAGGGGGGGGTGGAGAAAGTAGAAAGAAGGGGGAGGGAGAGAGAGAGAGCAAGAGAGAGAGTGGGATGGGGAGAAAGGCGGAGAAAAGAGCAAGAGAGGGAAATACAGAAGTAGAGAGCGAGTCGGGGGGGCGGTGAGAGGAGAAGACAAATAGGTGTTGTGAGAGACGGACAGAGAAACTTCAACTTGCTTGGTGTTCGACTGCATATATAAAAAGGTGTGTTTCGTTCGAGGTCTCACGGCCCAGGCCAACACTTGTACAAATACAGTGGCCTAGGACGATTGTTTCGATGAATATGCTGGCCTTTTCAATAGCGGCGTTACTGGTGACGTTTCGCATGCCACTGACTGTAACCGCGTGGCATTGCGTGCCGTAGTCGTCCATCCGCCCGTTCGTTCGCCGTTTCGCTTGGCACCACACACATGATACGCGCCCCAAAACTAAACGCCCTACGAACCTGTCTGAAAACGCAAGACCCGTTTACGAATAGGTATGAACAACCCAGAGTACCTTATATTTACCGACAGAGTGGGATACGCGTGTGGCTGTTATTAGGGAGAGACCCGTCTGTTCCGCGTCGTCCCCGGTCGATCGACGATTTTCAGGAAGCCCTCTTCCCTTTTCTTTCTATGCTTCTCTTTCTCTCTCATATTATGTCCATCTCTCTCCCTTCATCGAACTCTGGCATTCTCTCTCTCCCTCTCTCGTATTGTGTCTACCTCTCTCTCTCCAAAGCACTCTCGTCCCATCGTTTCTCTCTCATGTTTTGGATCCGTCGGTCTGCCTGCTTGCTGTCTGTCTCTCAGACACAGGCATTTACCCCGGCTAACCGATCGATCTACCGACCAGTCTACCGATCTACCGACCGGTCTATCGATCGATCTACCGACCGGTCTACCGAGTGGTTTACCGAGCGGTCTACCGACCGATCTACCGATCGATCTACCGACCGATCTACGGACCGGTCTACCGATCGATCTACCGACCGGTCTACCGATCGATCTACCGATCGATCTACCGATCGATCTACCGACCGACCGGTCTACCGACCGACCCGTCAACGGACCGGTCTACCGATCGGGCTACCGATCTACCGACCCAGAGACATACCGATCGACCCACCTACTTATCCTATGGATCGGACCAGTCGATCGCTGACCAGCCAACGGGCCGACGGCACACACTCTCTGATACCCGGGTACCGGTACCATGCCCGTCCCTGCTGCCCAACAGGGCCAAAAGTGTAGCAGGGCTAGGGCTGCTTGTGGTCTAGGCGGCTGCGCTCGGTTGCGCTGGGTTTCGAATGTCGGCTGTTGCTATATATCGTGTTGCACCAAACCCTTTTCTGGTTATTCCACCGTCGCTGAAGGTTCGAAAGCGCGAGTCTGCAAAAATTCGGTCGAAATCGACGAGAGCGGTGGGAGTGCTGAAGCGAATGAACTAACCAACCCTATGTACGCATCATGAAGCAGATGAAGGCAAGTAGCGTGTGGACGGCACTTAAAGGGTGTATACGAACACGGTTTGTCCACAAGGCCGCCGCTGAGGGGGGAACCTCCGTATAAAGTTGAGCTGGAAAGCTTATCACTTCGTCATCATCAGTGCCAAAGGCAATAGAGTTTTCAGTACTACAGCAGTAGTATAGACTGCGTCGTACGCGTATACCGCAATAAAACGAGTACATACGACCGTAGTTATATGCGGCATTTGAACTGCAAAGGGTCGCACATATCATATTGACAGTAGCAGTAGCGGTGCGGTGGCAATACGTATGGTAGTAGCGGCGTAGCGGCAGTAGCCGAAACGGTCGTAGAATAGTAGCGGCAGAGGAACGCCGACAACTGCACCGCTACATCCGTCTAGACGAGCTTATTACAAGGTACCAGGTACACGTACTCGTAAATACGACCAAAGCAGTACTATGATACGACGTAGATGATGGCGTATTTTGTCCGCAATAAAACGACCAACCACAACGTACTTGCTGACTGTTGTTGAGCAGGGAGCTGTTGCTGCTTGTGGCACCCGACGCACCATAACTATCGAAGCGTGCGCAGGCCAGGTTATTACTTGTACTACACCACTGCTGTGCTGTACGAGTAGTCGTTGGCGGGTCTGGTATTGCTGCTGCTGTTGTACGCCTCTGGCTCTCTGGTATCGAAGCATCAAAGCACAAGCAAGCATTCAACACGACCTACAACAGCTTGAAGGTCACCTGCAGCGCGGCCGTACGTACGTTCTATGCAATTTCTAAAACGGTGCAGTCGGGCAACAAGGGAGGTGTGGGGCTTCAAACTGCTAGTCTTCACGGACCTTTCTTGACCGGCACAGTCTTCGCAGCAGCAGCACCACCGGCAGCAGCACCACCAGCAACGTTCTGCTTTCCGGTTGCAGGAGAAGCATCGGTCATTACTACATCGGCAGCTTTTGCGGCTTCCATGGTTCTGCAGGTAGACTTTTCAGACGCCACAGTGATCTCCAGAACGCTAAACTTGGCAGTGGTAGACACAGCGATGTCAGGAACGAGGTCGGAGTGAGACTCTGGGACCCACGATGCCATGCCCTGGGGGAGAGACTGGTGCACAGCCCAACCCACGCGATCCACAAGTTTGATTTCAAGTGAAACCCGTGAAAACATGCCTTCAATGATTCTGGAACTCCTTGAGGCGAGAGTTGTGTGGTGCAGCAGCACAACTTGCATCCATCGCCCACAACTCTCTTCGCGAGGCAGTTCAAGCACTGCGCAAGACGCAATTCGAAGAGGGGGGCTCACTATGGCCGATGATGACCAGCCTGTGAAGGTGCGCGACGCCCGAGAGCTAGTGTTATTGTGTTTAAAATCTTCGTTGGCTGGCATGCACGAGCAGCAAAAGCCGCAGCATGGCCAACATGCCCCGTCTTTCACCACCCTCTCAGACCCTCGGTCCACTCTAGAAGAGTCCATGGCGCATGGGTATGGCTACGGTGGGCAATTCGTCCGTGTGGACTGTCCCTATGCAGCGCCGATGCTCTATGCGAGGCTTCATGCAACGCCCATTTTCCATCGTGATATTTCCGCCCCTTTTCTTCCAAACGCACGAAGCTCTTGCTTGGCTCACAAAGCTCCTGAAGTTCTGTCGTCTGCAGAAAGAACAGCGCACTTGGTACTCGTACTTCGCACGTGACCGGTCTCTAGTACCTAAGAGGCAAGCAGTCTTTCGGGCAATTGCGTCGCCATGTGCATCCACCCTCGGCGCGTAGCCTGGGTACGGAGCGCACGCAATCTGCGCCTTTTTTGCGCGCTTTGTTCGGGCTTTGTTCCGATGAAATCATCAAAATATGGCAAGCAACCAAATGCCCCAAAAACCAAGAGATACAACCCGAAGGCAGAGGGCGGGGCTTGTTGTTTTTCGACACTTGCCTTCAATTTGTTTTTCTGGTGGTTTTCAATTCCAAAATCCCAACAAAATCCACCGTGACCCTACGATACCGATAACAAACCACAAATTACCAAGCAGCCTCGCCGACAGACGATCGATTTTCACTTCCATGACATACGAGTACTGCTGTGTACATATTTCTGGGCCGATGTATTCGTGTTGTGTACATATGATATCATATGACCCAGCTCATGTTGCCGGGGTGAGAGCCGCATAATCTATAAAATGGCACATGATTCCGGTGTTGAACGTGTTCTATATACGTACGTACTCGTACGTAAACAGATCCTGCCCAACATATCATACCGGCAGTTTAGGATCTGTTCTGAAAGACTGCTATTAATACTACTGCTGTAGGAGATGATCTGTATAGATGATTTATACATGATCTGTAGATGATGTAGATGATCTGTGCGTAAATGATCTGTTTAACGTGCTGATTTTTCAAGCATTGTGTAACTCTTACGCCTCTCCCCTCTCCCCACATTCCCTCGGATACGCTACGACTGTACGACGATACCTTTACTTGTCGACAGGCTGCGCGCGCTCGGAGTAGTGGGTTGGGTAACCGTACGTACATACCAGGTACTGCTGTATTGAAGAACGTACCTTATCCTCGCCCTATGTATACTGGCCATTGGACTCCCTCTCCTAACTCCTAAACGTATGGTGCTGTTAATTCTTATTCCGGTTTCTGTTTTTTTTACACGTTGCAGGGGCAGGCGTTTATGGAGGACATCGTCTCCGGCATCAACTTCGCTGCCGAAGAGACACTGATCGCGGTGAGTACTACATACCTAAACCTTTCACGTGATGTGCCTGCTACGTGCCAGTTTCTGGTTTTCACGTGATGCCTGCCACGTGCCAGTTTCTGGTTTTGCTTGGTACTAATTTTAAATTTAGCAGTCGTTCGTTGTTTGTCATCCAGGCTTGCACGATGCATAGTCTTTTATGTAGTGTTAATTTGATGTACATACTCCCCATGCATTGATAGACCTCCGTTTCACAGCAAGGCATTTACTTCATGGAAACCCTAAACCTGCTAGAAACAAGAGGCTGCGTTAGATTGGAGTGCTCTTTTGCGCGTCCGATCATTGATCGCGACTCTGAAACCGCAGGGAAATTATGAACCGTACACTCGCCTGCCTGCCTCCTGGCGCGTCGGGTCCTAGGTCAAAGCGCGCACCCATTTTATTTTGGTGGTGCAATTTGATTGGATGAGAGGCGTTGGGTAGGTAGAATGGTTGGCGTGCGGTAACCATTGCTTACCGTGCGGAACTGCCTCAATTTTTGACCCCCAAGGCCGGTTCCGCCCCGAGGCGATGGTACATTTTGTTGTGATGTTGCTTTTTGGTTTTTGAACTTGTTCGAGTAAGATAAAATATGTAGGAAAAGCGTAAAAACGACGCCTGTGAGATGGGGGTTTTCGTCAAAACTCATCTTCGGAAGCTGTGTGATCGCGCCAACAAAATCTGACACAGCAGTGTTTTGTTCTTGAACTACGTATCGATTTGTACCCGGTTCGAACGATCAATCAAGTATATATTCGCTGCTGTGCGAAGGAAGGTATGTCGCAAAAAAACGAAATCTATCACTTGAATTGGAGGACGCAAGCAAGACAATCCCCAGGTTCCGTGCCTGGCGCCCCTTCCCTCGTCCTTCACCCACATGTCTCCTTTAATCCGTCACCTTCCTTGCTCGACTCGACCCTTCCTCTGAATAAATGCAAAAACGCCTCCGCTCTGGTGATTTTCAACGGTCGCCGCCGACAAGAACAGGCGTCGTGGGAAGAACATGACACTTTCAAGGAAACCTTGCGGCTCAGCGAGGGCCGCCCGGAGTTCACGTTTTACGACGGCCCTCCGTTCGCAACGGGGTTGCCGCACTACGGCCACATCCTTGCCGGTGAGATGTTTTTTTCAACCTGGTATTTTTCTGTAAAAATGGGGTCTCGTTTATATTTAACGGCGTTTTGCTTTCCTTTGAGAGGGGGGGGGAAATGTGTGTAATCACGTCGTGCATGGCCGTGCTCGTATATGGCCATAGACTCTGGCATCCCTGCAATGCTGGGCCGGAGGGAGCGCACTTGCACTGACCAGGAACCTTGTAACGGTCGTATTGTTTTTGTGTTTTTTGTTGAAATGGGTCTCGACAATCATAAAACAGGCGTTGCTTTCTTTTTAGGAGGGAGGTGTGGGGGCTCTAGTTTTTGATGATTTGGCCCCCTGGGGCTGATTGTTTTGTTTTCCTGTTTGATGAAGCGTGCGTTCAGCACACAATTAGGTCCCGAATTACGCGTTGGTTTGTAGTGTCCCGTAATCTCAGGCCAGCTGTCCTGTGCTGCTACCGATATTGTTGCCACAAAAAGGCCATCCAACCTGCCATGCCAATCTTGACACTTTTTGTTTCTTAAAAATCTGTCTTGCTTTGTTATTCTTGTGTCGAATTCATGCTGTCTTGCGTATTGCCCCTCTTTAGTTGGCGTCCGATATAGCTATCGAAATTAGCACGGAACTATCCGAATTTTGGCACAAAACGGCCAACCAAAGTGACAAAAGTTGACCACCTTCACTCTATTTTCACCTCTGCCCGCGCTTTTTTTGTTGGTGTTTATTTTCTTTTTTTGTTTTCCGTCGGATTCATGTTTTTTGTCTTGTCAATCAGGCACGATCAAGGATGCGGTTACCCGATACGCCCACCAATCGGGACACTACGTCTCCCGCAGGGCCGGGTGGGACTGCCACGGTCTTCCCGTCGAGTACGAGATCGACCAGTCTCTCAACATCACTCACCGTGACCAGGTGTGTATACTCCCGACATTTAATGAGGCCGCGGTATAGTTTCGCCAGGTGCCGCTTGGTGTCCGTTTGTTATGAGATGTCAGTGCAAGAGTAGGCTGTGCCGAACAAGGCCTGCCTATCTGACCTCTCCGAGAGCCTTGTTTTTTTCGTGCCTGATTTAAAAGAAGTATTTTGAAGAGTTCCCGGTATGCTTGAATATGGAAATTTAATTGTCCGACACGGCCGCCTATTAGAGTCACTGCCTCGCCCAAAAAGCCCCGGGGCGGCCGCGTGCTCAGCCTCGGGGAAATGGCGTTTGCGGCGCACAAGGCGGCCAATAGAAATTTGCCGATTCGGGGGGTGCATTTATTTGCTCTCCTGATGAAGCGGTGGGCGCTCTAACAAGCATGCCTGAGGAGGGGATTGGGGTGCTTTATTGCGTCCCGCTCCCCTCATGTCTCAGGGGTGTAAACCACGCCCGACATGACATGCGTCATATGCGTTTGATTTCAGTCTCAAAAGTGGTGCTCGTAGGGACTACGGCAGTACGTTTGTTTGCATTCCACAATTTCAGCTTCAGGGAGCCGTCGTTGCATGTTTTGATAACGAAGTGGCAAGTATCGAAAGCAACCGCTGCATTTTGTTGGTTACCAAAACCATTGTTTAGAACACACTGTGTATAATGCCTATTAATAGTTAGTAAGCAGCGATGAAGATGGTTACTCGTTTTTTTTATTATTTTGTTACCGCTGGTATTGCGCTGCCTCAGGTGATGGAGATGGGGATCGAGACGTACAACAAGCACTGCAGGAGCATCGTGACTCGGTACTCCAAAGAATGGGAGAAGACCATCAAGCGCCTGGGACGGTGGATCGACTTCGAGAACGACTACAAGACCATGGTGAGGAATGATGATGCTTTGTACCAGGTATCATTTTCATGTACCCGGTGTTGCAATCCCTGATAGCTACAGCAGTGGCATCCCTGCCTCTAGTCCAAGTGCCGGTATTCGCCGGCCAACAATATCGGCACTAAATATACCGACAACTGGCACTACTCAACAAACACACTGCCACACTGGTTAAGTTAAGCCCATCTGTGCCAAACGGGCAACCGACGCTGAAGAGGGACCACTGCTGTATTCCCGAAGGCATTCGGGCACTATTCAACCGGCACTAAAGAGCGACCACTGTTGTATACTCGGGGGCATAAGGACATTTTTGGCACTAAAGTGTGATCAGCCGGCACTTCTTAACGCACCCCCGGCCTACCACCAAAAACCCTATTCGCCGTCGCTAACTAAACCTCACCGTCTATTTTTCGTGTCCGCCCTTCGGCTTTGTTTTTGCAGGACCCTTGGTTCATGGAAAGCGTGTGGTGGGTTTTCAAGACCCTCGTGGAGAAGGGTCTGGTGTACCGTGGGTACAAGGTCATGCCGTTCTCGACTGCTTGCGCAACCCCTCTCAGCAACTTCGAGGCTGGACTCAACTACAAGGACGTGGCCGACCCGGCGGTGGTTGTGTCCTTCCCTCTCAAGGACGACCCTGAGGTGTGTATGCGTCGCGACTGTGTCTTGATAGCAACGTTATGCATTGCGTTTGCTATTTTACACCTGGTCGTACCTCTTTGCTCGCGTTTTGTGTTTTTTGCTTTGCGCGAGCAAATTTTTGTCGTTATCCAGTGCTTTTTTTGCTTATCTGGTCATTAGGTCTGCTTTCGTGTTCCGTGATTTTCACTATTGTACAAGCGGTTTTGGTGTTTTTTTTTCATATATATACCATTATTCTCGTATTTTTGTTTCTCAATTTTATATACTTGCCGTGATTCTGTTTTTTATTTCGTCGTATATACGAACTGGTGCTTAGTTCTTGTGCGAATGGGTTTTATCGTTTATTTCGAGTTTTGTGGATGTGTGTTTTTTTTATGTGTTTTGGCGTTCGACAACCGAATCGCCCAACAAGGTCAGGCGAATCCAGGCAAATGGCGTGGCAATTTCTGCGGTGCCAGGTCCAACACAACGAATTTTTATTTTTAAGCAAGTATTTTACCCAGCAGCCTAGCGGAGCGTCGCGGTAACTCGGGACAGACGGCCGCCTATTAGAGTCACTGCCTCGCCCAAAAAGCCCCGGGGCGGCCGCGTGCTCAGCCCCGGGGAAATGGCGTTTGCGGCGCACAAGGCGGCCAATAGAAATTTGCCGATTCGGGGGGTGCATTTATTTGCTCCCTCGGTGAAGCGGTGGGCGCTCTAACAAGCATGCCTGAGGAGGGGATAGGGGTGCTTTATTGCGTCCCGCTCCTCTCGTGTCTCAGGGGTGTAAACCACGCCCGACATTTGATCGACAAGACTCTGCTTTTGATATTTTTTGCTCGGGGGGAAGCATGCTCTACTTGTGAACGTGGAGAAAAAACACATTACTTTTTTTTGTACGCACACCGTCTGGGGATGACGCGATTGGTGTTACGAGCGAAAAAAAAAAGGCTTTTAGTGCATGGTGTTTGTGCTCGCGCCAGGAAATCCTTGGGATGTGTATTCTATTTTTTGCGCAGTATTTGTTCCTGAAGTCGACCAACTGAGGATTAAGTTTTTCTCGGCCGTTTGCCCCAATAAAAACAGTTCAAGTTCCCCTGTGGTAGGGATGCAGATGACTGATCATTTTAATACGACCGAATTTGGGGTGCATCAAGTTTCATTGATTCTTCGACGTAGATGTAGCAGCAGCTGCTGTAGCACACATGGATACGCACACCGGTCCGTAACCACGATGAATAGGTTTTCCCGTGGAAATCCGCCCTCGAGCGTGCCACGCCTTCTTGGCCTTGTTGAGAGTTTTCTGATGGTTATGTACGGCTGTGCTTTTTTTTCTCCTTCCTTTTTTGGTTTTGGCGTGAACAATTAATGTATTTTTTTCAGGTGAGCCTGCTGGCGTGGACAACCACTCCATGGACATTGCCGGCCAACCTCGCTCTCTGTGTTAACAAGGAGTTCGAATACATCAAGCTGAGGTAAGGAACGCGCACGTGATGCTGCAACGTTTTTGTAAAAATGTTTTTCATTTTTTTGCCTTATTCTGGCGTCGGCGTCACAGGTGATGAGACGTCGCCTGTCCTATTTTTTTTCCCCCATCTGGGTTTCGGCTTCTTATGTGTTGAGTTTCATGTAAGTCGGCAGAGTTCCGGTTGTTTTTATACATGACATCAAATTGTATTTTTTTTGCTCACAAGTTTTTGGATTTGGAGCGATGTAACAAACCGCACTCCGTGACAAACTTGATATATTCTTCGATCGGCTATGTACATACAGTAGTGTAGTCTGTTGACGTCACTTCAGAAAAGAGACAGATTTTGAAGAAAAGGTGTTGCTTTCGCGTATTCACGAAACAGGAATATCATTATTTTATGTCCGGCACGGCCGCCTATTAGAGTCACTGCCTCGCCCAAAAAGCCCCGGGGCGGCCGCGTGCTCAGCCCCGGGGAAATGGCGTTTGCGGCGCACAAGGCGGCCAATAGAAATTTGCCGATTCGGGGGGTGCATTTATTTGCTCCCTCGGTGAAGCGGTGGGCGCTCTAACAAGCATGCCTGAGGAGGGGATAGGGGTGCTTTATTGCGTCCCGCTCCCCTCATGTCTCAGGGGTGTAAACCACGCCCGACATGACACGCGTCTTGAGAGTTTGATTCCAATTTCCAAGTCAACTGTCTCAATGTTGTTTTTAAACCACGTCCGAGATTACATGTGTTACGAGTTGGATTGCAATATATCAAAAACAACTGCACAGAACATGTTGTACACCTGGTTTTTTTTCGGCGTCGTGTATAAACTGCGAGATGCCTGTATCAAGTTTAGGACAGCATGAGTTACGCTTGAAATTCTATACATTTCTCACGCGGGCTCCACTCTTTCCTTCGACAATGACCTGTCTTTCTTCTCCTTTTTTTTCTGATTTATTTCAAAGAGACGTCAAGAGCGGAAAGGTGTACTACTGCGGCGCCGAGCGTCTGTCCCAGCTTTACCCGGTTATGCTGACGAAGAAGTACAAGCCGGCCATGAAGGCGGAGCTCATGGAAGGTGAGAGGGTGCAGTAGACTTTCGAAGGTGTTTTTTTTTTGTGGGTTTTCACCGGGAAGGGAAATACTATTTTGATCGTTTTCTCATATTAATATAATACGTGCCGCGATATTTTCGCGTCTTATTTTTGGTCTTCAACAGCGGGCATGTTTTGTATCATGCCAATGAGGCTTATTCGTTTTTCGTCGCAGGGGAAGGAGAAGACTTGTGTTTGTTTATCCTCTTATCACATTGAAATAACACCGTAACAGTAAGACAAGGAATCTAGTGAAGGGTGTTTTCCTGTTGCTTTTCTGGGTCAAAAACAGGCAGCAGAGGATATTTTATCATATTTCCGAGTTTTTGGCTTTGTTTCACCGTTTTTGTTTTTTTTGTTTGTTTTGTTATTCGCAGAACACACGAACACGCCATACAAGCAGTGTATACCTGGTATTAGCAAACACCGCAAGTGAATGCTATAGCCGATTTTCTTTTCAAAACTGAGAGAGGCTCCCATGACTACAGTGGCTACTCTCGAACCAACTCATCGAGATGTATCCATACACTCATCGATCTGCGTTAGCACTCTCGCGGTTGTTCAGAAAACCAGCCCGGTAAATGGCCCACAGGGTGTGTATTATCTTTTGCGTTGCAGTGTGTAATTTGCGCCTGCAGAGTCTTGGCAGAATATATCTATGATAGCGCGATGATGACTTTTATTCCCATAATTCATTCGCAGTGAAACCGCCGACGCTCACGCACCCAGCCGGGTCCGCGTTCGAGCCTGGGGCCCCAATCTTCCTTGGATGTCTGAGCGCTATCGTATCTATATTCATACACCATGCCGAAGTAGACGTGATAAAACTACTGATGTATTGACACAATCGGTTGGTTGGTTCTGTTTTTTTTTTTGTCTCAAACCTTTCGAGAACTTGTCTCACGATTTTGGTGACAAAGTACTTGAAATTAGTGCGGGATAAGTTTCGCAGTTTTCAAAATTCGGCCGTAAATGGAAACAGCACGTACAGCATAGGCGGGTGGGTTTTGCCAAAAACAGGGTATTATTCGTCTTGTGTGTTTGTGTGTTTTTTTTTCAAGTATACTGGCACACGGTATATATTCACATGGTATTACTAGGACAAATATGAATGTCCTTTTTGGACAGGGTGGAGAGGTAGGGCGAGCGCAAAGATGATTTTTTATTCCCATAATTCATTCGCAGTGAAACCGCCGACGCTCACGCGCCCAGCCGGGTCTGCGTTCGAGCCTGGGGCCCCAATCTTCCTTGGATGTCTGAGCGCTGCCCGTCTCTCCTCACCCTTTCCTTTTCCTTTTTTTTTGTTTCGCGGATCCTATAGTATCATCACTTGAATTGCCGATTACCTGTGGTATGTTGTAAAAACGACAACGTAACTTGATATTCACGTATTTCAAAGTTTTCGCATTCTTGACACTCTTGGGGGCTTTTTACGCAGTACCTGAGTCTGGTGTTAGGCGTGTACATGGCAAAAGGTTCTGTCTTGCATACACTTCGAAACTTACCGTTACACGGGTTTTGCGGCACACCTCTATTGCGCCTGGTGCCTGGTATATTATGTAGCACTCTGAACGAAAATGAAAATACCGTTAGGTATTGATATGAATATGCAGTAAGGGCTATAGACAGATTTCTTGTGTTTGCCTATTATAGTTGGTCTGTAGTTTGGAGAGAAAGGAGATGAAGCTACGAGTATCATCACTTTTGAGAGAGTAGAACTACGATTATCACTATCGAGAGAGCGCGAGGATGATTTTTTATTCCCATAATTCATTCGCAGTGAAACCGCCGACGCTCACGCACCCAGCCGGGTCCGCGTTCGAGCCTGGGGCACCAATCTTCCTTGGATGTCTGAGCGCCCTCTCTAGTGTTAGTGTAATCTCATATCCAACCCTAACGTTTTTTTTTTTTTTCTCCTTGTCGTTTGTGAGCATTTGTTATTGTGGGGATCTGGTACTTTGGCTGCGGTGCGGCTGTAACTAGTTTTTGCTCGCTTTCCTCTTTCTTTCTTTTTTTCTTTTTTCCTTGTCGGCTGTGAGCATTTGTTATCGTGGGGATGGCACTTTAGCTGCGGTGCGGCTACAACTAGTTTTTGCTCACTTTCCTCTTTCTGTTTTTTTACAAATGTATGCTTTGTTAACCCATTTGTACTGTAGTGTGTACATGGATCCTGAATCTGACTTTAGTTGAAGTGTTTTTTTCCTCACGAGGGGAGCGGACAGCAGTCCTTGAGAACTGGTCCCACGTATTTGGGGGCAAACAAGAGTTAGTGCGGGGTATTTGTACAGTTCTGAATGAGTTAATGCTTGAACGGCTCTAATTTGTGTGATACTATTTATAATCGAAATGCTGACGTATTGCTGGTTAGTTTGAAATATACTGCTGTACGTCGTTTGGTTGAACTTGAACTGAAAGCAAAGGAGTTGGAGTTCTCTTGAGGGACGGACGGCCTCGTTTTTTTTGTTTTACACCAAGGATGTTTCCAACCACGAGTGAAACACAGTATTAGCCCCCCTGCGAATAGTTCCGGTATGTATACACCAAGCCAACAATACCGGCACTAATTACTCCGCACACTGCCACGCTGGTCAATCCCATCCGTGCCTATATAGGCAAGTGATTCCATAAGACACTCAAGCGGGAGCCGGGAGTACCCAACCGGCTCTATAGCGGGACCACTACTGCTGTAATGGAGATAAGGGAAAAATTAGGGAGAGAGCCATGATGAGAAAACTACATTCCAACTAAACACCGAAGACCAAGCGGAATCCGGGCCCGACGGCGCAGCAATGCGCAGGAAAGGCTTTGCCCCGTGAATGAGCGACCCTTTGTTAACCAGACTCTTAGCTCTCTCCCCCCACCCCTAGCTTCCTCGGCCTCTTATTTGTTTTTGTTTTTTGTGTTAATGAAATTGATTGCTGATAACCTCTGAATCAGCTTTTTTTGTGTTTGTCTTGATCTTATTTTTTAGAGTAATGTGTTGTTTTTGTGAGTATTGCCTTCATACACATTGTATGTACGTCCCAGTTTTGAATATTATTAGACAGTATCACTCGTATATAATACCAGGTATGCAGTATTCTGGTACAGCTATATTGAGAGGTATGATGTATATATATGAGATCGGTATGAAGTGTTTTATTACACAGGTTGCGAGAACAAGTTTCAAGAAAAACAACACTTTCAAAGTTGTTGTCTTTTCTTCTTTTTTCTGAATTTTCATGTATGTGTAATAATATTTAGGCCAGAAAACAGAAGGGAGAAAGCATTGATGAGAAAACTACATTCCAACTAAACTCCGAAGAAAACAAGGGGGCTAAGGGCCCGACCGCGCAGCAATGCGCGGGGAGGTTACGCCCCTGGAATGAGCGATCCATGTTAACCAGACTCTGAGCTTTCTCTTCCTGTTTCTTTGCTGTCCTTTTTATTTGCCTTCCTACCGGTAACGTTGTATGCATAAGTATTATTTGTACAACTAGGTGGTACGTGGCATTTTCAAATAGAACATTTGATATCCGCCCGTTACCATCGTTCGGTCGAAGTATATGCTTGTAGTTTTGGCGCTGTCTGCGAAGTGAACGCGATCGTTCAAACCGAGGTTCCGATTGCGAAGCGTGGCGTGAAGCAAAGTCAACCCCCCCTAATTTTTCCGTGCACTGCAACGCAAGCAACCCCAACCAACCATGGTACACGCGCGCCTTTCTTCCCGACCGGCCCGCCTTTTAAACCGGGGCCCTTCGTCGTCCCTCTTTGTCTATCTCTTTATCTTCTCTCTCGTCACTTTCCAGAGTTGGGCAGGGTCAAGGGGTCTGAACTTGTAGGGCTGAAGTACGTGCCGATGTTCGACTACTTTGCCGACCGCGAGGATTCCTTCGTGGTTGTGGAGGACAACTATGTCACCAACGAGAGCGGCACAGGCATCGTGCACCAGGTACGGCTGAATAAATTCGGGGAAAAAATATCAAAAGGGTGATACCATTTTTTTATTGTTTTACGTTTTTTACGTGAGGCGGACGGACGGCCAGGTATGTAGATCGTGTTATCGAACATAATTGCTTTTTTTGTGTTGATTTGTCGTGTGACTCACAGCGGATGTATATTTTTTTGTTATATTTCTGGGTAAGGTCAACCCTCCAAGACGGAGCAGACAACCTGCTAACAGTTTAGGATGACGAGGAACACATCGCCCACGTGCCCAGTAAATGCAGTCGGGGAGCTTTGGTCACAATGTGTGTGACTTCGAGATCCCCTGAACCAAGATGCATGGACATAAGTAGGAAACCCTCGTAGACACCTATGCGATATATCCATGTATACGAGGAGGAGGAGCGATCCACCCCCTCGTGGGTTTTTTTGTTCTTCTCTCAGGGGTCCTGTTTTCCCTTGAGGACCCTTCTTGTTCTCCTTCGCCGCGGGCCCGTTGTTTGCTCCGCCGCCGTTTTTTTTTACTCGAACAAGATGGAGTGGGTGCGAGGTATTGCCCCCCAGCCGCCCTGTCTCTTTTCTTTGTTCGGCTCGCTGTCCCGTTGTTTCCAGAACATCATTTCACACAGCAGCGTTTCACCTCACACAAACGCAGCTGCCCTTTCGCTCGTTCGTCAACGAAGTATTTGCAAATATTTCAAGAAGACACCTCAGCTGTCGAGCTCGTTTTTTTTTCCTCTCGACCCTTGAATACCTGCAAGCTTCGTGTGGTGGCCCAATAGTGCTCGCTGTGTGTGGAAGAATGATGTTTATTGTAGTGTTTGCTGCGTTTTGGGAAATATAGTGGTCGGGCCAGCCCGCCACTTTTGCTTTCTGAGATTTCTCCAGTTATCCAGGACCATCTGTCTGCCTGCCCTTCATATGTTTCGTAGCTTAGGTTGAGTGATGGGTTTATCTGGGGTAAGGAGGTAAGGAACCCCCCTCCCCTACTTTACAATCGATTGTATTTGTATATTGTGTTTGGAGAGATTTACGACTATAACGGATTTTGCTGTATCAGGAGAACAGTAAATTTTGCGCGAAGAACTTTTATCGGGACTACTTGTTCGATCGTGCTTTTGGTTGTTTGGATTGTTCGCAGCGGAATGATGAAAACCTTCACAAGGAAAAAAAAAGGCTTGATCTCTTAACCATGAGAGCCAATGGCTGTAGGTTCTCTGACTGTCTACGAATTTTTCGACGACCATTATTCGCGGGGTTTTTTTCGTGATGCTTTTGTAGTGACCAGGTGTCGGTTCTCCCTGCCTACGGGGTTATTTTCGTGATGCTTTTGTAGTGACCAGGTGTCGGTTCTCCCTGCCCTAATATATATAAACCACCTGTCATTTTGTATTCATGCACAGATGGAAGTTTTGCGTTTATCGATCGTACATGGAATGTTGGCTTGCATGACGGAATGATGAAAACCTTTCACAAGGAATGGCTTGATTTCTCTCCATGAGAGCCAATGGCTGTAGGTTCTCTGACTGTTTGTGCGATCTCTTTTCCACGGTATGTATACCTTCAAAGTTTCCAGACCCTTGCGGCCAAGACCACTCCGGCTGGTGATGTAAATACATTCACGGTCAGTGTACGAGTAACTGCTTTTTTATTCGCCTGAACTCGGAAAATGAAAATTTAAAACTCTGATTTTTGTACGGAGAAATAAAGCTATATAGGTAACTCGTTTTTTTTTTTGCTGTTTCTCGGATTTTGTCTGCTTTAACTTTTGCAGTATTTGGTTTATTTTCATGATCTTCGTAAAGTAGTTCGTGGATAGTCGTTTCAGGCATACCGGGATGACGAAAACCCTTGACAGGAAACGGCTTGATTCCTCCAAAATGAGAGCCTCCAAGCTTCCTTGTTGAGGACGCCCCCGAGCCGGGCAACTTCTTCACCCCATGATTATCGGGACGCGGTTACTTGCCCTCCAGCGTACGTCCCCCGCCCGGTGGACTCGATGTTTCTCGACGCCGCCTTGGAGGATTTTGTCGCGGACACCCAGCATCCCTTCGCAAAGGAGATGCGCACCAACGTGCGTGCCGCTACCGAGCAGCTGCAGGCTACATTCGAGTGTTACGCGGGCGCAACGCTGCGCCAGGTATTGCGACATGTAGAAGCTGCCCCGGGATCGAGGGAAGCCGCTTCGGCGGCCCACACCCCCCTGGAACTGCTGCGAAGGGCCCACCTGAACGACAACCGCGCAGAGGCTGTGTTTGGCTCGACCGCTCGGGACTGTCTGATGGCGCCGCTGCCTCGTGTCGCCGGCAGCCTGGGCCCTTCCCCCGCCATGGTCGCCGTGACCTGCTGGTGTAAACTTCGATAGTTCGGTCCTGCTGTCGACGCCATGTATTGATGTACTGCTACCCTCGGGACTCCGTCAAGCGGTACTTCCACGTTGATCGGGCACGAGCGCAACGGTCCGAACCTGCCTGTGATGCAGCCATTCGGTATATCCTCCTCGGGAACCCTTCCGTGCTTCCCGACGATTTTCTCCTTCACCCTGTCCCCCAAACGGCCCCCGTTGGGGTTCTCTGACTGATCATTTGCTTTTTGTATTATCGCCCCCCTTTCGCGTAGTTTAGGAGCTTCGACTATTGAGCTTCCACTATTTATAGTCATTTTTTTCTTTAGACAACAGCTGTGTGTTTGAATGTAACATTCCCGATCGATGGGCTCATTTTTCCCCCATTTATAATATAGCTGTCACGCCTATTGTCTGCTCGGACATTTATTGGTTTGGCATTTTTTTTTCTTCTAAATCGGTGAGTTGCTTGACCAGCGCCTCGTGTTGTACGCGCCCCTTCTTGGCGACGGCTTGCCTGCGCGGCTTATTTCTCGCGCAACTTTTGGGCACAGTAGTAGCTTCGACTAGTGTAGGGCACTTTGTTTCGGTAGGTACTGCCACCCAAGTCGAATGGTTCCCCTTGGACACTCTCGTACGTGCGGGGGGGGTGGGGGTGGGGGGACAGCAGAGCGGGCGGGAGCTTCACTCTTTTCAGCACTCTGACAAATACTGGTCTGCGAGTGGTCTTGACTCCTATTCTCCGCGGCCTGTTTTTCATGGCGCTGGTGCGCACTCGAAGGGAGTAAAGTGTACATTCGAGTCGCACGTGGAACGAGCATTCAGTTCTGTTTTTCACTCATCAAACAGATCATTGATTCGCACTTGGTTGTTCATATTTTAGGGCACAGATATCCCGTGGTCTGTATAGTCATAGAGCTTATGCCGGTTAAAAATGGTAAAAAAAAAACCGGGATGCGATCTTTTTTTGTTGAACCCGGGAGGTTGGGAGTTCGGAACTAATGGATAATCTGAAGCAGGAGGTTAGTGGCCTTTCCGACGTGTGATGAATTTCCACCTGCGATTCTATTTACGTGCTTATGAATGCCTCTTCCCTTTGTTTTACCATGTATCCGCTGTCCGTATTTCCCAGTCTCCAGCGTTCGGAGAGGATGACTACCGGGTGTGCATGGCGTTCGGCGTTATCGACAAGGGGGAAGACATCCCCTGCCCCGTCGACTCGAACGGGTGAGTCGCGCAGCTTCTACTGTTCATGTTTATTCTTCATTGACATTTTTTTTCACACTTAAGCCTCCGCTAGAACTTTAGTTTTGCGTCAGGGGCGATCATCAATTACGGTAACGTTGCTCGGCGATCACGGCGTGGTCTGTGGTCGTTGTAAGGCGTTGGAGACCTGTGGTGTTGGTGGCCCCTCCGCTTTGTCCGCAAAGCTGAGCTCAAACGTTTTGTAGTTCTCGACGTGTAACGACTACATGTTGTAGCATCAAACCCGCCTGTTACGCTCTTGAAAGCTTCTGTTCACCAATTGAGCCGAAATTGTTGAAGGACAACAACGTGTTGCTCTTCCTATTTTTTTTATCAAACCTCACAGAAGAAGGCGATTGCTTCGTAGTGTCGGGAGGTTTCAATGTTTTGTTTTTTGTCGTGGACAAATGGCACGCGTGTTTTCAGTATTCGATACCGGCACGTTCATATCCGCCGATACTGTTTCAAGGCAGGGACGTTCACGTGTGCACCCCGACTCTCAACTGCTGGAAATTGCTCAGCCTGCTCGAACATGCAGGAGACTGCTCTATCAATCTTCGACCGACAGCAAGTTCGCCTCAATTTCCTCTGACTTGAGTTAGCACCTAAAATACTATCCATAGCTTTTATTGTAGGCTTCCTCGTCTCAACACCCACGCACGACAGACTCCCTTCGAACGCGCACGTTTTGCCGTCAAAATTAGCTTGATAATATCTCCTCAGCCATCTATCTTTGATTCCAGTTGCTTCTGCATTGGCTGGGTCTGAAATAACAGTTTTGCCGCACGCTTCAAATCTTCTCTTGCTTTTCTGCCACTCTCCCAGGCTCTTCACCTCGGAAGTCCACAACTACAAGGGACAGAACGTGAAGTCGGCCGACAAGGGTCTGTGCGATGAGATAAAGGCCAAGGGAAGGCTCATCTCCAAGGACAGCTACGTTCACAGGTGCGTTATTTACGAGTTTCCTTTATTTGGTAGAAGTCCGTTATGTATGTCGATATTTCTTTATTTTGGAGAAGTTGGTCGAGATAGTTGCTACGTTCACAGGTGCGATTTATGTGTCGATTTTTCTGCGTTTGGGAAAAGTTTGGTACACTTCCGGCCCTCCCATAAGAAAGTGCCCCAAAAGAATCTCAGCGTAAACATTACATGGGAAGTAAGAAAGTCGACAACTATTATCATGAATTTAGTGTGGGACACCCCTTTCTCGAATAAGAAAGTCAGCCTAAGCTCGATTTCTGGTTTGTCATGAGCGGGCCGGTACTGTATGTAGGTCGATTTTTCTTCGTTTGGGAGAAGTACGTCGAGATAGTTGCAAATCTACTGCTGGAGAACCGACCTGCGATTGTGTTTTTCAAGCCTCCTGCGCCGACACGACCCATTTTCGTCTAATACACCACGGCTCAAAATTCCGAAGACAACCGCGAGCCACGCCCGTCGCGGAGTCTTTGACCAAAAACTCACACGAAAGGAGGGATAGCCACGGCCTCAAGCGACTTAAAGCTCGGACTGTGGGTCCTACAGACCGTGGCTCGTATCCTCCTACCCGGGTTTTTGTTTACGACTCCGTTGTGGCTGTGGCCATAACGGGTTTCGGCTTTGGCTTCCGAATTTTCGGCCGCGGGGTGTGTAAATCAGGGTCATTGAATACTCCCCTCCTTACCGTTAGAAAGCACCGCTTAGCCGTAATGATGATGTTGGTTCAGTTACCTTTTACAATATATATGAATACGTAGTATCCAAGGACTGCCCTCTGGAAAGTGCTATATGTCAAGGCTTTGGTAACAAGATAATCATTGGTTTACACATTGTGCCGGATGACACTGTGCTACGTACGCTGCTGTTGTTTGTTATTGGCAGCTTTCAATAATAGTAATAATGATAAATGAGATGGATTCGGGACGAAGTTGTAGGCAATGAATGATCAATTTCGCGAGGAAAGAGGGACGCATTATTCTAAAACTGACCTGTCAACTTTTTTTTTCGGCTGGTCGATGTCAATGTTACGTTCGCTCCCTTTTTTCTTACTAGCTATCCGTTCTGCTGGAGATCGGACACCCCGCTGATCTACAAGGCGGTCCCCTCGTGGTTCGTCGCCGTGGAGTCTATCCGCGACAAGCTTGTCGCTAGCAACGCGCAGGCCTGACCTGCTGGTGTAAACTTCGATAGTTCGGTCCTGCTGTCGACGCCATGTATTGATGTACTGCTACCCTCGGGACTCCGTCAAGCGGTACTTCCACGTTGATCGGGCACGAGCGCAACGGTCCGAACCTGCCTGTGATGCAGCCATTCGGTATATCCTCCTCGGGAACCCTTCCGTGCTTCCCGACGATTTTCTCCTTCACCCTGTCCCCCAAACGGCCCCCGTTGGGGTTCTCTGACTGATCATTTGCTTTTTGTATTATCGCCCCCCTTTCGCGTAGTTTAGGAGCTTCGACTATTGAGCTTCCACTATTTATAGTCATTTTTTTCTTTAGACAACAGCTGTGTGTTTGAATGTAACATTCCCGATCGATGGGCTCATTTTTCCCCCATTTATAATATAGCTGTCACGCCTATTGTCTGCTCGGACATTTATTGGTTTGGCATTTTTTTTTCTTCTAAATCGGTGAGTTGCTTGACCAGCGCCTCGTGTTGTACGCGCCCCTTCTTGGCGACGGCTTGCCTGCGCGGCTTATTTCTCGCGCAACTTTTGGGCACAGTAGTAGCTTCGACTAGTGTAGGGCACTTTGTTTCGGTAGGTACTGCCACCCAAGTCGAATGGTTCCCCTTGGACACTCTCGTACGTGCAGGGGGGGTGGGGGTGGGGGGACAGCAGAGCGGGCGGGAGCTTCACTCTTTTCAGCACTCTGACAAATACTGGTCTGCGAGTGGTCTTGACTCCTATTCTCCGCGGCCTGTTTTTCATGGCGCTGGTGCGCACTCGAAGGGAGTAAAGTGTACATTCGAGTCGCACGTGGAACGAGCATTCAGTTCTGTTTTTCACTCATCAAACAGATCATTGATTCGCACTTGGTTGTTCATATTTTAGGGCACTTTTGCTGTATTAGGAGGACGGTAATTTTTGCGCGGAAAACTTTTATTCGGACTACTTGTTCGATCGTGTTTTTTGGTTGTTTGGATTGTTCGCAGCGGAATGATGAAAACCTTCACAAGGAAAAAGGCTTGATCTCTTAACCATGAGAGCCAATGGCTGTAGGTTCTCTGACTGTTTTTACGAATGTTGTCGACGACCATTATTCACGGGGTTTTTTTTGTCGTGGTGCTTTTGTAGTAATCAGGTGTCGGTTCTCCCTGCCCTAATATAACACTGCCTGTCATTTTGTATTCATGCACAGATAGGAGTTTTGCGTGTATCGATCGTACATGGAAGGTTGGCTTGCATGACGGAATGATGAAAACCCTTCACAAGGAATGGCTTGATTTCTCTCCGTGAGAGCCAATGGCTGTAGGTTCTCTGACTGTTTGTGCGATCGCTTTTCCACGATATGTATATATTTAGTTGAAGTTTCCAGACCCTTCGGCCAAGACCACTCCGGCTGGTGATGTAATTACATAACGGTCAGTATACGAGTTGGTGCTATTTAATTTGCCTGAACTCGGAAAATGAACAATGAAAACTAGTTTTTATTTATTTATCATTTTTTGGATTCGTCTGCTTTAAACTTGCAGTATTTGGATTATATTCTGGATCTTCGTAAAGTACTTCGTGAATAGTCGTTTCAGGCATACCGGAATGATGAAAACTCTTGACAAGGAACGGCTTGATTCCTCCAACATGAAAGCCTCGAAGCTTCTACGTTGAGGACGTCCCCGAGCCGGGCAACTCCTTCTCCCCGGGATTATCGGGACGCGGTTACTTCCCCTCCAGCGTACGTCCCCCGCCCGGTGGACTCGATGTTTCTCGACGCCGCCTTGTAGAATTTCGTCGCGCACACCCAGCCTTCCTTCGCAAAGGAGACGCGCACCAACGTGCGTGCCGCTACCGAGCAGCTGCAGGCTACATTTGAGTGTTACGCGGGCGCAACGCTGCGCCAGGTGGTGCGACATGTAGAAGCTGCGCCGGGATCGAGGGAAGTCGCTTCGGCGGTCCACACCGTCCTGGAACTGCTGCGGAGGGCCCACCTGAACGCCAACCGCGGAGAGGCTGTGTGGCCCGACCGCTCGGGACTGTCTGCTGGCGCCGCTGCCTCGTCTCTCCGGCAGCCTGGGCCCTCCCCCCGCCGTGGTCGCCGGGTCTCGACTCGTAGCGGCTTGTTTTCCATGGCGCTGGTGCGCGTTTGAAAGGAGTACATTTTACTTTCGAGTCGCACGTGGAAAGAGCAATCAGTTCTGTTTTTCACACACCACACGGATCATCGATTCCCACTCGGTGATTGTTCATATTTTAGGGCATATATACATTCTCTTGTCTGTATAATCATACGGCTCATGCTGCCGGTTGGAAACGGTAAAATAAATGTACATTTTTTCTTTAATTGAATCCGGCACGTTAGGAACTGATGAATGATCTGCAGCAGTAGACTGTGACCTTTCCGACTTGTGATGAATTTCCACCTGCGGTTCTACGTGCTTGCTTATTTTTTTGCCGTTTCCCCTTGTTCTGCCATGTATTCGCTGTCCTCGTCTTCTCCAGTCTCCAGCGTTCGGAGAGGATGACTACCGGGTTTGCATGGCGTTCGGCGTTATCGACAAGGGGGAAGACATCCCCTGCCCCGTCGACTCGAACGGGTGAGTTGCGCAGCTGCTACTGTTGATGTTCACTCTTCATTTATATTTGTTTTCACACTTAGCCTTCGCTGGAACTTGAGTTTTGCAACAGGGGCGACCATTAATTACCGTAACGTTGCTCGGCAATCACGGCGTGGTCTGTAGTCGTCAAGGCGTTGAAGACCTGTGGTGGTAGTGGCCCCTCCCTCCGCTTTGTCCGTGAAGCCAAGCTCAAACGTTTTGTAGGTTCTTGACGTGTAACGACTACATGTTGGAGCATCAAACCCGCCTGTTACGCTCTTGACAGCTTGGGTTCACCACCTCGAGCCGAAATTGTTTAAGGACAACAACGTGTTGCTGTTCATACTTTTTTTTTAATCGAACGACGCAGAAGAAGGCGATTGCTTCGTCGTAGTGTCGGGAGGTTTTAATAATTCGTTTTTTTGTCTTGAAAAAATGGCATGCGTGTTTTCAGTATTAGGTACCGGCACGTCTATATCCGCCGAAACTGTGTCAAGGTAGGGACGCTCACGTGTGCACCCCGACTCTAAACTGTGGGAAACGGGTCAGCCTCCTAAAGTCAAACATGCCAGGAGACTGCTCTGTCAATCTTTGACCGACAGGAAGTTCGCCCCAATTTCCTCCGACTTGAGTTTGCACCAAAATTACTACGAGTATCCATTAGTTGTATGTAGCATTTCTCGTCTCTACACCCACGTACGACAGACCCCCTTGAACGCGCACGTTTTTTTTGTGAATATAGCTCGACAATATCCCCTCTGCCATCTATCTTTGATTCCAGTTGCTTTTGCCTTGGCTGGGTCTGAACTAACAGTTTTGCCGCATGGCTTCAAACCTCCTTGCTCGTGCCACTCCTCCACAGGCTGTTCACCTCCGAAGTCCACAACTACAAGGGCCAGAACGTGAAGTCGGCCGACAAGGGCCTGTGCGACGAGATAAAGGCCAAGGGAAGGCTCATCTCCAAGGACAGCTACGTTCACAGGTGCGTTATGTATGCCGATTTTCTTTCTTTCGGAGGAAGTTTGTTGAGATAGTTGCAAACGTCTGCTGAAGAACCGACCCGTAATTTTTTTTCAACCCCTTCAGAACTGGTCCCACGAATTTGGAGACAAACTACTTGGAATGTGTGTGGGGCATTTTTTTCAGTTGTGGTCCTACGGATTTAGGGACAAACCACTTGCAATTAGTGTAGATTTTTTTTTTAGTTCTGGATGGGTGAAGCCTACTGCGCCGACACGACCCAACTTGGTCTATATACACACCGCGACCGAACATTCCGGAGACAACCGTGGGCCACGCCCGTCACGAAGTAATGACCAAAAAATTACATGAGAGGAGGCATAGCCACGGCCTCGGCGACTTAGAGCTCGGGCTGTGGGCCCCACAGCCCGTGGCTCGTTTCATTTTATATGAGTTTTTGGTCACGACTCCGTATTGGCGGTGGGCGTTGCGATTTTCGGCTGTGTCTTTGAAAATTTTGGCCGCGGGGTGTGTAAATCGGGGTTATTCGTGGAGAGCACTGCTCAGCCGAGTTGAAGGTGTGGGTTCAGTTACCGTTTTTTATAATATCCAAGGACTTCCCTCTGGAAAGTGCGATAATGTCGAAGCTTCGGGTAAAAGATAATAATTGGTTTACACTTTATGCCGGATGATGGGTGCTACGTACGCTGCTGCTGTTTGTTATTGACACCAATAATAGTAATAATGATAAAATGAAATGGGTTCGTGACGAAGTTGTAGGCAATTATCAATTTCGCCAAAGACGGACGCATTATCCTAAAACTGACCTGTCAACTTTTTTTTTCGGCTGGTCGATGTTGATGTTACGTTCTCTCGCTTTTTTGGTGGCAGCTATCCGTTCTGCTGGAGGTCGGACACCCCTCTGATCTACAAGGCGGTCCCCTCGTGGTTCGTCGCCGTGGAGTCTATCCGCGACAAGCTTGTCGCTAGCAACGCGCAGGCCTACTGGGTTCCTCACTTCGTCAAGGAGAAGCGATTCCAGAACTGGTCAGTTTTTGTTTTTGTTTTTTTTTGTGTATATCGTTCGTGATCTTCCGACCGACGCCAATGGTACATTACACCCACCGCGTAATGCAAGCTATCAAAAATACTAATCAGTTAAGACCACTTCTGTCGTACTATAGAGAAGCGCGATTTTAGAGCTGTCGAGTTTTTTTTTGTTTTTTTTTTTCGGTTGAGGAAATATTTTCATACTTACCGTGATTTGCCGACCAACGCGACTCGTATACTATTATTGTATACCCGACGCGTATTTCAAGCTGTTAAAATCGATTAAGTGATACTCTCGTGTGTGTGTTTTTTTTTCCACACTGGACTCTTTTTTCAACTCTGCTATTTACGTACGAAGTATACGTATACATGAGTACACCCAGTGTCGATTCCTCATGCTCAGGATATGGTACGGGGAACCATAATAAATAGCACCACATATTATCAGTGAAAAATGGAAATATAGTAATAGTTCTCGTGTTTACAGCAGGTTCTATTCACTATGTTCCACCCTAATAATGATGTGGTCAATGTATTTTATTGTGTTTATTTATGTTTTTTTCTTTTTTTCTTTTTTTCTTGGTGTGAATGAATAGGCTTGAAGGAGCGAAGGACTGGGCCATATCTCGCAACCGCTTCTGGGGCACCCCGATGCCGATGTGGGTCAGCGAGGACGGAGAGGAGATGGTCGCCATCGGCTCCATCGCGGAGCTCAAGGAGCTGTCCGGCGTTGAGGTGGGCTCTTCTTCCCCCATCTCTTTGTCTACTAAATAATCGTATACGCTTTAGGTCGCTTTTACGAAGAAACTGATCTCACTTGCCTTTCGAGATTAGTACAGTAAGCGCTTTTGAGACTAGTACAGTAAGCGAATACTACTCCGGGCGGAAATAGAAGGACGTTTTGTCTTCATATTATTGTTGAAACGCTCCTTGTATTGCCGCTTTGAGTTGATAAGTTCCTATCTTCGTGGTATTTGATGCCATTAGCGACCGAGTTTACCAGTTTGATAAGCACCGTACCTCGTAAACTGTTATTTCGCAGTGCAGACTTGAGATTGGTCTTGTGCAATAATGCACCTATACTTGTCTCAGCCTCGTGGAGGCGGAGCTTGGAGGTTGAAAAAAATGGAATAAGCCTAACAAATGGAGTCCTTGACGTGCTGTATATAGAAATTTAAACGCTCCAACTTGTTTTCCGTTGTTGTTGCCGCGAATTTTCTCTTGTGGTACATGCGCGACCGGTGTTAACCAACATCGTTTTCTTTTCCTCTATTCCCCAGGTGACGGACCTCCACCGAGAGTCGGTGGACCACATCACCATCCCGTCGAAGCAAGGAAAGGGCGACCTCAAACGGGTCGAAGAGGTGAGCGAGCGAAGGTTTCTGTACCGTGGCAGGGGTTGTATTTTTTTGTTTCTCTGGGATGTTGGCTGGAATTTTCCAACAGAGGAAAAAAGTGCGACCCAAATACATTTCACGTATAATATGTATGCACTCGGGGCTGAAGAAAGTTGTATGGTGATGTTTCAGCACCATGTTACGCTTCTTTATTTTTCGAGTGCCGACTAGAATCATAACCACATAAGTACGGCAACCTTTTTTTTGTGGGGCATATTGCTTGAAATTAGTGTGCATCGCTTTTTTTCCCGGACAATATCACCTGGAATTATTGCGCGACACTTTATTTCAGTGGTGTATCGATTAGCAAGGATGTGATCAAGCACATGAGGTAGGCGTGTATGATTCCGTCTTGACGTGTGTACCTTAATCCATTCAAAACTGAAAAAAATGTCCCTACACCTATGATGTGTATTCCAAGTAGTTTGTCCCCGAACCCGTGGGACCAGTTCTTGAGGGGTTAACAAGGAGAGGGCGTGTTCTGAAAAGGGTCGGGGGTCACGATTTCAGCACGTTGATTGCTTTCTTTCAGATCATTGGATTCGTGGCTGGTGTAGGTATATAAGGCATGGTTGGTGTGCTCCCGAAGGGGTGAAATATGACCCATCCACAAGGTTCTCAAGGTAGGTATGACATGCGGACACCCTAGCCTCTCAGGGTGGTTGATAGAGGTTGGCCCCGTGCATGCATGCAAAAGGAAGTGCTACTACAGCAGTAGTAGTAGCGTGATTGATAAAGGTTGGCCCCTTAGGGTACCCGCCACGAACGGGTACCCGCTAAATTTTGGAGCCCGGACCCTACCTCACCCGCCGGGTATTGCCATTTTGACGGGTTTACGGGTACCCGGCAGGTACCCGTAAAATCTTGAACTTATATTCTTGTTTCGGTGGCATGATGGAGTGGGGAAATATGTTTCTACTGCTGCTCGACACAGAAACGGTTAATTACAAAGATGTTCGTTTTTTGATTCTATACTCAAGCCGCCTGATTTGCGTTCTATTGTACATAAATTTTGCTGGTAGGCATATTATTAGGGGGCTGGTGTGTTCGGGGGCTTGATTAAAATTGTACAAACACCGGGACGCAGGTCAACGAACCCCCCCCCACATAAGACTGCAGCACTTCCCTGGTGTAAGATGTAAGCAGTATCCGTCAAAGGTGAAGTGTCGAGTGTAGAGTGCTCGTTTAAATTGAATTTCTAGAGTATCATGGAAGAATATTGAATCGGGGTTTTCCGCAAAACGGACGGCTACCCGCTGGCGTTCCCAAGTTCTACGAGCATGTTGCATACCGATTATATGTCCGTCCCGGTCAGAGTCGAGTGTTGAGTGTGTGGTGCTCATTTAAATCAGTTTTCTAGAGATACAACGGAAAAATATTGAACCGGGGTTCGTCAAAACAAGCAGGTACCCGGATACCCGCGGGTACCCGGGTCCCCGTGGCATCATTACCCGCAGGGTCCAATTACCCGCGGGTATTGAGGTCAGACTCTACCCGTTGAACGGGTAGGGTCCGATCGGGTATACCCGCCGGGTACCCGGGTAATAGATGAAAGGGGCCAACCTCTAGTGATTGACCCTTTGAGGCCGTCGGCACAGCGTACATTCCTTGTAGGTCGGCTTTCGCCCCGTATATAGGACGCACCGCCTTGTGTTCGACACAATCGAGCTCAGTAAGCAGACAAGCATTAGGTGGACTACCTGAACGCGGAATACTCTCGGGAAAGAATTAGAGAATGTGAGTTTTGTATGTGCGTAAGAAGTTTGGCAAAGCAGATGAATGCAGCACTACATCGTATCAAGCGTAAGAATCGTAGCCTTTGGTACACACCTGGCTCAGTGCGTAGTTGTGACCTGCACGTGATAGCGCAGTGCAGCGGAGTCAGAGCTACAGGTCCAAGGTGTGACAATAGACTTGTTTTAAGGATGTCCGAGAAAGGCAAGTCGGCGGAGGCTGAGGTTGTTCGGGTTGCTGCTGTGCAAGATGCTCAGGCGGCTTTGGCTGCTGCGCAAGCCCAAGCCGAAGAAAAGGCGCGTGCTGTCGTAGCTGAGGTGCAAGCACAGGTCGACGCACGCCGTGCTGAGGCTGCGACTGCTGTGCAAACTGAGGCTCGAAAGGCTGCGGCTGCTGCTGTTGCTGCTGCTGCGGCCGCTTTTCCGGCACCTCTACCGATGCCAGTGGGGGAAGCTGCAACGCCTGCTACGGTGCTGCACTGGCAAAACCAGGTTGCTGTTGAGTACCCCCGTATCAACGGGGAGGCACTCAATATGAAATCCGTGTTGGATAACGTGCTGGTACCTAAAAGTTGCAAACGCGTCCCGAAGGCCACTCATAGGTACCAGCACGGTATCCAACGCGGATTTCATATTGAGTACCGCCCCGTCGATGCGGGAGAACTCAACAGCAACCTGATTCTGCCAGTGCAGCACCGCAGCAGGTATTGCAGCTTCCCCCGCGGCCGCCGCTAGAGTTGGCGAAACAGCGGCCGCAGCAGCAGCCGCGACCTGTCGGGCCTCTGCCGTGGCCTATCGAGCCCCGGCTCGCACAGCAGTCGCAGCCTCAGCACGGCGTGCGTCAACCTGTGCTTGCACCGCAGCTACGGCAGCATGCGCATTTTTTTTTGCTCGGGCTTGCGTAGCAGCCAGAGCCCCATGAGCATCTTGCACAACAGCAAAACCCGAACAACCTTAGCCTCCGCCGACTTGCTCTCCTCGGACATACTCTGAACTACAGTAGTCTGTATCACACCTTGGACCTGTAGCTTTGACTCTGCTGCACTGCGCTATCACGTACAAGTCACAACTTCGCACTGGAAATCGTCATATATCCTTAGGCTACGTATATATCCCCGGTTCATATATATATATATATATACGAGAGTTTTCCTCGGAGTCGTGGCGTTTATCTCAATTTTCACATCATTGGTTCCCATCCCATTTATTATCTTCGCACCTCGGTCCCCCTCCTTCCATAGTCGTACCTCAGATCTGGAGTCACAGAGCAGGCTCTTCTTCTTCTTCCTCTCCACTACAGTTTGCGCCTTGGTTTTTATCGCGCAGAGGGTTCAGCATGCCCAACGCTCGTCGATTTCCACTGATTTTTGCTAACTCACGCTTTCCGCTCGTAGTCAAGTTTTTTTTGTCGCTAGAGAAAGTCTCCACGAAGCATGACTTCGACACAAACAGGGACGCTATTCACCTGTCATTCCACCGGCGACGCCGACTGGACAAAAGCCAAGTTTTTTTTTACAATATAACAATCGGTTTGCATAAATGTAAGCAGTGGCGCTCAGCTCTTGCTCTTATCGAGGGTGACGCAAAAAGTAAGAAGGCCCAAATCAACCTGATTATTGCCATCGTGCATCTTTATATATATATATATTACTGGTACTTTCGCGTACGATACCTTGCCTTTGCCTCGTATTTTGCGGCGACAGAGCGGTAGGTCATCTCTTACTGACAGTTGGTGTGCTGCGTGTCGACGGTTTAAATGACGGGTCGTCGATTTAAAGACATGTCGCGAAGCGAACACGTGCCGGACGGCAATTTTTCACAATTTACCCAAAAATGAAAGGCCACAGCTATTTAGTACAAACTGAAATAGTTTATTATTGGTGTTAATATATGTTAGTGAAGCGAAAACTTGAGGAGTGGTAGTCTAATCTTTCCCCTGGTACACATTTTTTTATCGTTTAGGCAGATTTGTATGATACGCCTCCAAACTGTCCTCCGAACAAATGCACCGTGCCGCTGATTCCGCACACGGGTGAGACCATTTTTCAGAGCGCGTTTAGTCAAGAGCGGGATGGGTACTATTGCGGGAGACAAGAGTAAATAGGCGACCTACGGTATACACTTTTTTCGGTCCTATTCACTCTGGTCCTCCGTGATAGCGTCGAACATCACATTTTCGGAAGGATCTCGACCAGAGCTTTCTGAAACCACCTTGTTCATTTTTGGCAAAATCAACCCCTTAACCCCTTGAGAACTGCCAAACTTATCCCACACTAATTCCAAGTAGTTTGTCCCCAAAACCGGGAGACCGGTTCTTAAGGGGTTAAGAACTGGTCCCACGTATTTGGGGACAAACCACTTGGAATTAGTGTGGGATTTTTTTTTGTTTAGTTCTGAATGGGTTTTATTCAACTTCCCCGTTTCGGAGGAATCATGCCCTGAAAGACGATCACGTGGTTGTGTGAATTGTCAACGCCTCCTTTGACGAAATACCAGGTATACTTCGTAATCATTTTTTTTCATGTTGGTCTCTGTTTTCCTTGCCCAGGTCTTTGACTGCTGGTTCGAGTCAGGCTCCATGCCGTATGCGCAACTGCACTACCCCTTCGAGAACAAGGAGAAATTTCAGCGAAACTTCCCCGCCGATTTCGTCGCTGAGGGGCTTGACCAGGTCAGTCAACTAACTGCTTGCCTCCGGTTTTTCTACCGTTCACAACCGTTTTTTTTTTTGTGAATTTCTGCTGTAGTGTTTAGTTTTCGCTCCACGTTTTCCTTGTTGTTTCTTCCGTACCACTGTCTCTAAATATTAGACCAGTCATGATCCCGGTTTTTGCTATCATTCACGCCCCTTTTTTTTTCAAAATTCTGCTGGCAGGTGTCCCTCACCGTTTTCACGTTTTGTTATTTCGTCTCCCAAAGCTTGAGGGTGCGCAGGTTTTCCACTTTAAGTTTTCGTTCTACTCAAAGCTTGAGGTTTTGCGTGCAGGCAGCTCTCTCTCTCTCTTTGGTTCCTTGTTTTTTGGTATGTTATTATTTGCCCTGTCTTGTGTTTTGTTGTCCTTTGGCGCGGATTTTTTTTTCTTGTTGACTGTTTTGGTTTTTTCTTCGGTTTTCTTCCGTTTTCCAAGGAATGTTTTTATTCGTAGGCTTGTTTTTTTTGTTCGTGGAATGATTTCGTTGACACGTTTCGTTTCTCGTTGTTTTGTTTGGTTGCCGTGTTTTGTTCTGTTTCTCGTTGTTTTGTTTTCCACGCAGACGAGAGGATGGTTCTACACCCTCACTGTCTTGGGGGCTGCGCTGTTCGACAAGCCTGCCTACAAGAACCTGATCGTCAACGGTCTCGTCCTCGCTTCCGACGGAAAGAAAATGAGCAAGCGGCTTAAGAACTACCCCGGTAAGTATAGCATATAGCTATTGATAGCTGAAGCATCAAAACCCCCGGCGGAAATCGTAATCAAATTTAGTTTTAACGTCGCACAAATTAATCAAATCCTGTTTTCATGGTCTGAATAGTTTGCGGGCAGATAAAGAGTCCTGATGCCGGATAAAAGCTACAGTAGGACGTTTAGATCATGTTGATTTATGGAGGCCGTACCATGTATTTTCTCAATTTTTAATACATTAAAAATAACAGAACATTTTTTGTGAGATCGAGAATTTCGTCGCAGCTTCCCTCTCTGCAAGCTGAGTTGCGACACTTTCGAGTATGCATGATCCCCGCACACAACAATGTGATACCGGCAGGTTTGGAAATCATATCATATCATACCATACAATACCATCCCACTTGGTGCATGCATACCATGCATGCCTTTTTCACGAAAATACAGGAATGCATTTATTCGCTTGAAAGGGGAAGGTAACAGACTATCAGACTCCCGAGAAATCCTAACCATTTCTTACATTTATATATATGTAGGTGTATCGCAACGACATTTTCTTACAAAAAACATATCCCTGACCTCTCCCTGACCTCCCATTGTCCGTATAATAGACCCGATGAACGTCATCAACGCACACGGAGCCGACGCTCTCCGTCTGTACCTTATCAACTCTCCGGTGGTGCGCGCGGAATCGCTGAAGTTCAAGGAGGAAGGCGTGCAGGCGACCGTTCGAGAGGTGCTGCTGCCTTGGTACAACGCGTTCCGGTTCTTCGTCCAGCAGGCGCGTCGCCTGGAGATGACGTGTGCCGAGCGATTCGTGCCCAACCCGACCGAGGCGGCGGCGTCGACGAACGTGATGGATGCCTGGATACAGGCGGCGCTGCAGGGCCTCGTTGAGGTGAGAGACGAGAAGAGACAAGAGGAAAAATTATTACCGTTGATAGCATTTTCCTGGTATCAGTATTAATAGCTTCCAGAGGGAAGCATAGTATTATTTATAGCATTTTCCTGGTATCATTAGTTTCCAGGGAATCATATATTGGTATATATTAGTGATGGCGTTTTCCTGGTATTAATAGTTTCCAGGGAAGCATGTACATATATTCATTTTGGTAACAGGGGAACGGTTCGAAGGATGGTATATAAATTAGATACAGTGCGTAGTTCGTGGGGGTCTTGTAAGAGTTATATCGGGGATACTGCCAGTATACTGGGTACTGGGAATACTGCCAGTTTACTGGATACTGGGAATACTGCCAGTATGCTGGGTACTGGGAATAAATACTGCCAGTATACGGAGATAGTATTGCTTCCCTCTTGGGTTCGTAGTACTCACATCAGTATATAGCCGCAATACTCGCAGGATGCCTGGAACATTTTGCCGTCTGTGTTTCTTGAAAACTGGTTTGCTCTTCCCCCCACCTTACGTATCCCCCCCCGTTGCACGTCCGGATGATACCGTCTGCAGTTCGTGCGCACGGAGATGAAGGCCTACCGCCTGTACACGGTGGTACCGCGATTGGTGGACTTCATCGAGCAGCTGACCAACTGGTACGTGCGGCTCAACCGCAACCGCCTGAAGGGGTCTGAGGGGTCGGACAGCGCGAGAACAGGTGAATTATTGACGTTTTTAGCTCCCGACAAATATTAATGAATCTAGAAGAGAGTAGAGGATTGTTTCGCGTTGGCCAGAAGAGAGTCGAGGATTGTTGCTGCTCGTGGTTCATTTTCGTGTGTTTTTTGTCTTTCGAAAAAATTGGAAGGGGGGTTGCTTTTGTTCATACGATCGCTATGTTATCTGGTACTTGTCTCGAGCAGCCTTTTATACGGTGCATAAGAAGACGGTCGGGCTGCGACGCATGAAATACTGGACTGGGTGCTTTCGCTTCGATGTTTGCTTTATCTTCGCCCTTGCCGGTTCGGTGTTTTCCCGCTATTGCTTGTGTTCGCCGATGAAGATTTGCTCACAAATATGACTTCTGTGACACGCGGAACGCCGCTGATAACGGCTGACTGTCGAAAACTCCAGCAAATTTGTTTCTGAGGCTTTTCTCGCTGTTTTTTTTGTTTTAAATCAATTTCAGGTTTGACTCGGTTCGCCTGTCAAGATAATTTGTGAATCCAGTGTTGCGTTCCTTATTTTTAATCCAGGCAGACACAACATGCCGGTACCCCGTCGAAAGACCACCATTGCAACGCGGTAGTTTTGGCAATATTTTCGTACGTAGACGAGGTACCTGTACGTAATTATTCATGAAAAAATGGCGTTGTGTACATGATTGCACGGCGGGAGTTGGTAGATTTTCATGAAGGGGGGGGTGGAGGGGTTTGTTGTTTTTGCAGTCGATGAAGATTTGCTCACAAATATGACTTCTGTGACACGCGGAACGCCCTTGATAACGGCCGACTGTCGAAAACTCCAGCAAATTTGTTTCTGAGACTTGCGCCTTTTTTTGTTTTTGTTTTCCTTCATATATATATATATATCAGCATATAATCACAGTTTGATGATTGCAGCGTTGTTTGATTTCGTGTGCGTACGAGTACGGATACTTGACTTTACGTTTTTTGTTCGCGGTCGATGAAGATTTGCTCACAAATATGACTTCTGTGACACGCGGAACGCCGCTGATAACGGTTGACTGTCGAAAACTCCAGCAAATTTGTTTCTGAGACTTGCGCGTTTTTTTTTCGCTGATGCACCACACCAGTATTACACAGCTGATCGTTTCGGCTTCGAATGATTCTCCTAAAACCTTTCAAGTCGATTGTAAAATTCACGCCTGACAATATATCGCTTTTGTTGTGTAAAGACGTGTCGACATACACACCTTGGTTGTGTGATGGCATATTAGAGCGGCTACCGTTTTTCCTATGTAATAGTGAGAAGACATTGACGAGTATCTGAGGGAAGCTGACGTTGTGTTAATTGCGTATGATGAGGCGTTGATGGAGGTTTTTCTATGTGCTGGGTGGCATGGTATTTTTTTTTGTATGGATGTGGTTTCTGGTCGATGAAGATTTGCTCACAAATATGACTTCTGTGACACGCGGAACACCGCTGATAACGGTTGACTGTCGATAACCCAAGCAAATTTGTCCGAGACCCGACGATCGTTTTCGTCACGATCATTTCCTTTACATATTTAGTGTATCTTGCCTATATTCATGGTTTCGTACGTGAAGCTTGCGGCGGACTCCCGTATGTCAAAGATAATATATGCGTTCAACAGCAACTCAAACCGAGTACACCAGGTACCCTTCAAACCTGATAAACGTGGTGTCCACTATTAATAGTACAGGAAACCATAGTAAATAGGGGGCCTATGGTACACACAAAAACCTTCACATTTCACTATTGTTACCAACAATAATTGGTCCTATTTACGATGGTTCTCCGTAAACAGTAGTGTATTTATTTACTGTAATTGCCCTCCCGTTGTCACCCCGCCCTTTTCTCTCCTACAAACCAACCCAGGGCTGTTCTGCATGTTCGAGGTAGATAGGGACCTATGGTACACGCAGAACACTACGTTTTTCACTTTTTTCCCCAACAAAATGTGGTCCTATTGTACAATGATCCCCCGTAGACAGTGTCTTGATTCCTGTATTCGCCTCTGCGCTCTCGTCGTAACCCCGCCTTTCTCTCTTCTACAAACCCCACCCAGGGCTGTTCTGCATGTACGAGGTGCTGACGACGATGTCGGTGCTGATGGCCCCCATCACCCCCTTCTTCTCCGAGTACACGTACCGCCACCTTCGGCAGTGCCACCCGGACAAGGACAACGCCTCCGTGGCGGAAGATGCTCCAGGCCGCGCCACCTCCGTGCACATGCTCATGATGCCTGATGTTGATGAGTCCAGGTGAGATTGAGGGTGTATGTACCTTATGTACCTTTCATTTGAGATTTTTGACTTTTTCCGACTTTTTTAGGCTTCCTTAACCCTTTCAAGAACTGATCCCCCGTTTTAGGGGACAAACTACTTGGTATTAGTGTGGGAGACGTTTTTTTGTTACGAATGGGTTAAGAACTGGTCCCACGTATTTTGGGACAGACGTCTTGGAATTAGTGTGGGATGAGTTTTCCCGTTCTGAATGGTTTCACACTGCTGTGGTTGACTGCGGGTACCGTTTCCCACTTTTTCGACTCCATGGTTGAATGAGGGTGTATGTACCTTAATAAGTATCGTTATGTTAGACACTTATCGCTATTTTAGGCTACCTCAACACTCGGCACTATGGCTTTAATTGCGCGTGGGTAGCTTTTCGCACTTGTTCGACATCGTGGTTGCTAGTACTTTTTTTTCCACTTTTTCGAGACTATGATTGGTCAAGGGTGCACCTTCTACGCTTTAGTTGGTATGTAAAGCACATTACCACTCGTTGTACCCTTTTTCTACTTTTTTCACATTTTGTATGGTTGATTCAGACAAGTTTTTTTTTTTTTACCTTCTCTACACGACGTTTGTGGTGAGGCTGGCTACCTCACGATTTTTTTTTACATGACTTCTTGAAATTATCGTTAACTTCACGTCACCACTTTTTCGTCGCGTGTGGACAATTGATGGTACGTTCTCGCGTATTGGATTCCGAGTGTAAATAATTTACTACGTTTCCGACGCTACTGTAAAGTTGATTTAGGGCACCTTGCCGTTTTTTCGACACTTCGGTTGGTTGAAATTGCCTCCGAGAGAGGTTTTCCCCACCATGGTTGGGGGGTCGCTACTAACTGTTGACCGCGGAGTTCACGGATATAACTCACCACAACCCAACCAATACTGTATGGAGATAGTCTTGTTTGTCTCGTGCAGATTGTAGTGAGTGTTGTAACTATTCTACTTGTGAGGTTGACTCTATATTTCCTCGCCCCCCCTCCCCAAAGCAAGTCCAGTTGGCGGTACGCAACGCTTGTTTTTTTTTCAAGCTCATTGCGCTGCCGCCGTCTACCTTTTTTTATAGGGTAAATACTTGCGAGAAAGAAAACCGTCGATAGTTCTGGTGCCCCGCTTTTTCTCTTCCGTGCGGTGCTGCGCCTTTGATACGGCGTAACATTCCCCTACTTTTATTTCGTTGTACCATAATGATGCGAGTCGTTCGGTTGTTTTTGTGCGTAACGTTTAATAATTATATCTACCTTGCTTTTTTTTTTTTTTGGGTGTGTCGAGTTTCCGACAACTGTCGCGGTCGCGTGTTTTGTACATGTGTATACAACGATCGATCGATGTCGATTTTGCTGTCCACCGATTGCATCATGTACCCCGTTGAAAACATTTTTTTTTTTAATGTAACTGGTATTTTGGGGTAATGCACTGGAAGGGCTTCTTTTGTCTGTTTGGTTTCCACTTTTTTTTTTTTTTTGTTCCAACCCGGCGTTTCTTTTTTTCGAACGTCTTCCACCTGTCCGTTTGTCAGGCTTGACCCCTTGGTGGAGTCGGAGATGCGGGCGATGCAGACGGTCGTAGATCTCGGCAGGTCGGCGAGGGAGAGGCGCGGCATCTCGCTCAAGACTCCGGTGAAGGGCATCACCGTCGTCTGCAAGGACCGGGGAACCCTCAAAGCCCTCGAGAAGCTGCAGAGCTATGTGAAGGGGGAGCTGAACGCTTGGGAGGTGAGACAGCCGTGTAGGACAGATCGGAGCAAGCGAGGGAATTGTAGAGAGTACGTGGTGGTCTGAGGGGGAGGGGTGGTGGTCTAGTGTTCACTTTCTTCGGCCTGAAATGGGAGTGCTGCTGACTCGTTTCACTTGAATACATAAAATTAATAACGTGTTGCTGTTAAACATGCCTCGAGATTATATGAAAAACCCCTGAGCTTCATGTAGATGGGGAGCAGGCCGATAATAGCACGGGGACGGTGCTCCAGGAGGCGACGGCAGAGGAGGTACGCTTGTAGGTGACCTTCTCTGCCGTCGCCACCTCGAGCACCGTTCCTGTGTTATTTTCCTCCTTCTCTCCATCCACATGAAGCGTAGGTGTTTCCATATCATTTGAAGGCATGTTTTACAGCAACAGTTAGTATTTAGATGAATGTTGGTAACCGCACGGCGGACCTGCAAACTGCTCTGGGTGGTAAGCTCTCACAAGGTGATACTTGCTCCTGTTTGAGTCAAAGAGGATGGTTGGGGAATTAAGCTCCAATACATGGTCTGTTGCAACGCATTCCAGAGGGATATATGATACATACCTGATACTACAGCAGTAGACGTGTTTGTTTTATGATGTCCCTGGTAGTTGATGTGGTATATTTGCACTTCGCATTTATGTGTCCACGGCGTATATTTACATAGCCGGGCATATTGTTTTTGCAGCTTTTGATTCGAAACACTGTTAGCCCTGCTGTTGTTGTTTTAGGAGTTTTGGTTTTGTACGAACATATTCCCATGTACCGGTGCGTTATTTTTGTAAAATATAAACATCAGCTGTGAAATCCAGGATTACGTCGAAGGTTTTGTATATATGTGCTCATGATGTATTACGTATATAATAGGCCTCCTGATATATTCTTTTTTGTCCTGAAATGCTCTGTGTTGAGGGATATTTTCTGTCAAAAAATACTATCAATATTAATAGGATAAAGTATGCGTATAGTCGATTTGTAGGCTATCCAGTTCAATAGTAAAACCTTACGTATACAAAATAAGCTTCCAAAACAGGATTGTCCGTTGGCCATCTAGGTACAGGGCGATTCGTTCACAGACAGAGCCGATCACAGGCCAAAGGGGCCGACGGGCACGCCAGGTAGGCTCTGCTACCACAAGCACTCGGCCTTCGACTTGTCTTGTTCGCAGCCAGCTGTGTTCTGGATCGTGGACGGGTGGTGAGCTGACATGTCTAGGGTAAATCGTCCGACCGGTCTCGAAAACACACGATTTCTTGCTGAGACCCAAGCTGTATTGGAAGAGAGCGAGCAGCAACCTTCTTGCTCAACACAAAGTAAAACTGGGAGAGGAAGGGAGAACAGGTACCTTCGTGGTAGGGCATCGCCTTACAGCAGACCTTCAAGGACACACAGGGATGCCCTGTACCTCACACGGCATGCCTTCATACCACATACATACTACACGCCACCGCTGAGCCTGTACGTTCGATGTTGTCGTCATCTACTGCTACCTACACAGGCAGGAAAGGCAAACCAGGAGTGCTCACGTTTCAGGAGAACTGCCCACTCCAGTTCCCAAAGCTTAGTAGTCGTACAAAGAGCTTTATGCACACTTCCAGCGGGGTCTCCTACAGCGTGGCCCTCCCCTGCTCAACGCCTCCTGCAATAGCTCTCCGTCAATCGACAGCTGTCAGGTCACAGCTTCGGTGTTGTTGAACCATCCTACTGCTGCTCTTTTTGCCGCTGTAAAACAAAACTACAACGGGCTGAGAAAGCATGAATCAAAATAAAACCAAAGCCATATGTACGTCAGGAAACCCTTTTAATTAAAAAAATCTATTTGGTCGCCCAAGCACCCAATGTAGTCTGCAACAGCACCCCCAAACACTCGACACACCAAAGTCATCGGCTCCGGGCGAGAGGCACACAAGACTCTCCCATACCCCAAGTGTGGAGTAGAGCGGCTCGTGCAATAATGCCGACATGAGCAATGCGCATGGCGTGCACCCACCAGGACATGCCTGATAGCACACACAACTGCTATTTATGCAAGGCGTCGGTTAACAGTCTGTGTTTCCAGACGACAACGGCTGCGGCGATGATTGGGACGGCAAATTCTATTGCGGTACCAACTCGACGTGTTTTTGTTGGAACCTGGAGCCATGCGTTGCGTCGCCCGAGAACGCTGCGTACACAGTACGACGAAAGAGGACCTCCTCTATACGGATAGGTGTACTCATCTGTACGATATGTACTGCGTGGACCTTCCCTGTTGAGCGTGCCACAAAGGTGGTGCCGTGTGCCCTTGCCTAAAGGCAAGGGCACACGGTATCACCTTCGGAGCACGCTGAACAGGGAAGGTCCATGCAGTACATATCGTACAGATGAGTACACCTATCGGTATAGAGGATTTCCTCTTGAGTCGTACTGCGTACGCAGCGTCATCCAGCGGCGCAAGGGGTGATCCTAGGTTCCTCGGGAGACACGCCGAGGCAAGTCGACTTGGGCCCACAAAATAAACTTCCCATTCCAGTCATCATCGCAGACGTTGTACCTCTGACAACAAAGGCTGTGAACGGAGGCTTTACACAAGAAACGCTTGTGTGTGCTCTGCGGCATGTCCTCGTGTGTACACGCCTTGCGCATTGCGCATGTCGGCATTGTTGCACGAGCCGCTCTACTCCACACTTGGGGTATGGGAGCGTCTTGTGTGCCTCTCGCCTGGAGCCGATGGCTTGGTGTGTAGAGAGTTTGTGGGTGATGTTGCAGACTAAATGAGGTGCTTGGGCGACCAAATAGATTTTTTTTAATCAAAAGGGTTTCCTCACGTACATATGGCTTTGGTTTTAATTCTTACTATCTAACTGGATAGTCTACAAATCGACTACGTATACGCATACTTTATCATAGTCATTTTTTACGAAAAATATCCCCCCCCCCTCTCACAGAGCATTTCAGGACAACAAAATATCATCGCAGGAGGCCTGTAACCTTATGTTTTGTCATGATTTAGTCTCCCGTCTTTTTTCGTGCGTCCATATTCCGGTGTGTTCTGAGGATCTACATATATACCTGAACAAAAACTAAAAAAAAAGAACGTTGTCATATTGTTTCTTGCTTCGCTCAGGTGGTTGTTGAGGAAGACGAGAAGGCGTGGTGCACTCTCACCGCCGAGGCGAACAACAAGGTTCTCGGGAAGCGCCTAGGCAAGCAGCTGGCGGGCGTCAAGAAAGCCCTTGCCAACCTCGACGCGGCCGCGCTCTGGCCCGTCCTTGAGGTGGGTTTACAGCAGTGTGGTGTGGTAACGACGATTACGAATCTTGGTGTTCATCATGAAGTATACCAGATATCCCTTGAACGTATGTATCATACGTATTCCAACACCCCCCCTTGATGGAAAGTTGGTCGCTACAAAGAGACAATTGATGACGTCGAAATCTGATACCTTTGACGTATGTACGTATTCCAACACCCCCCCTCCCTTGATGAAAAGTTGGTCGTTGCTACAAAAAGACAATTTACGACGTCGAAATTTGATACCTAAACGTATTTTTTGTACGTATTCTAACACCCCCTCTTAATGAAAAGTTGGTCGTCGCAAAGATACATGGAACGACGTTGAAATCTGATCTAATATGTATTAATACCAGTATTCCGTAAGGTGGGGTGCACAAGCTTACGGTTTGGGCCGGTATTCACAAAAGCGTGTGGGGTATGAAAAATTTGAATGCTCACCGTATGCATTGCTGTACATATGATACGTGTATACTTTGTGGGAAGGCCAATAAAATAGTATCACGACGCTTGTTACTAAACGTTGTGTCGTGTAGGGTACGTACATATCTAGAGCGGGGTATTTACCCGTAAAACAACTCATGTGTGTCTCGAGACATCTATACCCGTACGTACCAGGAACTTCTGTGAGTTCTCGAAGAAACATATTCCCGCACCCGGAACTTCTGTGAGTTCTGTTCGCCCTCCGTCACAGTATCCGGGAATTCTGGGAGGTATGTAAGACTCCAATACCCGTATCCGAAACTTCTGTAAGTTTGTGCGACGCATGCTACGATAGAGGTTCACCATGATTTTTCTGAGCTCTTAACTTAAGGAGCGTCATATCTCACCGAAAAAAACAAATTTGGAGGAAAATAAAAGTGCTGCCGGATGCGAAATCTCATGACCGAAGTATACTCTGAAACATTATTCGTCACAAAAAAATGAAAGTCCGACGAATTTGGGTTAAGGAGCCCGATCGTTCAGAAAACGATTCAGCCAAAAAATGCTACCTCTACCGTAGCACGCGTCGTGCAAGACTTCCATACCCGTACCCTGAATCCACAAACCCTAAAGAACACAACCTTGCAAAATACGGTATCAGCTATGTTGTCTCATACCTGGTGTCGTATGTGTCAACGTTGTGTTCTGTAGGATTTGTGGATTGAGGGTACAGGTATGGAAGTTTTAGAGAACGTACAGAAGTCCCGGGTACGGGTATTGAAGTTTTACAGAACTAATATAAGTTCTGGGTACGGGTATGAAGGTCCTCATAACTCACAGAAGCTAGACACGCCATATAACTCCGTACAATCTGTGGTTGTTGCGTTGCAAGAGGAGTACATACAGGATGGAGGCGTAGCAATCGACGGGGGCGGGGTGTACTCGTTTCATGCATGACCCTTAAGGGGGGGTGGAGGAAATAATATTTTTTGCTCTGGGCACGGATTGAGTTTCGACGTAATCCTTGATTTCCCAGGTGTGGTTTCTTTTAGTCTGCCTTAGAAAATGAAATCTGACTGTATAACGGCGTGGGGCGAACCCGTTTTTTTTTTCGCGTAAATAACCTGTGTGCTTGTTTGTGAAATATATAGGGCGGAAGCGTGGAAGTTGCTGGGTTTACTCTGACTGGCGACGACCTGATGCTGAAGAGAGGTTTCAAGGGAGACACGGACGTGTTTGAGCCGGCAGTGTCAGACGACGGCAAGGTTATGGTCGCGTTGGACACCAGAAAAGACGAGAAGGTGCGCGGGCATTTAGTTTTTAACGGAGTCGTGTTTTGGCTTTTTTGCTCGTGTATTTTTCGCTAGGTGCGTGCGTGTGTAGGCAGCAAAGGCAGGCTTTTGTTACTTGATCGTGGTTGTATTGTGCTTGTGAGGTGATTGCCTTGCCCGCGAGCCCCCCCGCGAACTATATATCATATACGTGCACGGCAGCAATTGTTTCGGGGGAGCTTCCAGCTGCAATGTTTTAGTTGCCCCCTGCGAGCAGGCGACCATGTTCACACAGAGCACGCTTGTCCTTTGTACCGGCCTGGTAAGTTGTACAACAGCAGTGGGTTGGGGTCAGCAGCGATCATCAGTCTGGCGGCGTTTCCATTGCCTCGACGTTGTATACACGTACGTATGACATTTAGGTGCATATACGTACGTATGATTCGAAGGTGCCTTTGAATCTCGAAAGAGGCAGGCGTTTTCCGCAACAACTTGCAATGCAACGACACTGGCTGTACAACCTCTTCTTATGGACTTTCCTTCTTGAAATCTCTCGTGGGGCCCGCTGTTGGCTGTTGATAGTACGCGGGGACTATAATACGTGTCATATGGACCTCGTACGGTATATATAGTACACCAAAACCTATGATACTAGTGTATATTCACCTTTTTTTACTAACAATATTTGGTGCTGTTTACTATGGTTTTCCTCAACAGGTCCTGTCGCAGAAGCTGGCGCGCGAAATCGTAAGCCGCATCCAGAAACTCCGAAAGAAGTCGGGTCTGCAGGTCGGCGAGTCGGTGGAGGTGAGATGCCCGTCCCCGGCTCTGCTTAAGTACCCTGTCTGTTTTATTTCTTCACTGCTTGTTTTTCTGCCCCACCAAAAAATAGTATGTATGTATGTATGATGTACTTACGTATGGAATATAATTTATGTAGTTTTCAACAGAAGGTGCGCGCAAAAGAAGCGATCCGACTGTTTTAGTTGTGCTCGTACCGAGCTATGATATCACCCTGTCCTATGTACGTAGCCTCTTTTAACCCATTCTATAAATTAAAATAATACCCTACTCTAATTCCAAGTATTTTCACCCAAATACTTGGGACCAGTTCTTGACCCTATTAATAGTGCGTCCGGGATATTATATAGGTCCCTTATCAGAGTGGGCAGCAATCTGAGGTCTCTTATATACCGTTTTATGTATCCCTTAAAAAGGGGTTATATCTGTACCAAGGTGAACAAGTAGTAAAGGGCTTTTGACGGATCCGCCCCCATGTGATGCATGTGTGTTTTTGTTGCGCCCCATATGATAAATGTGTGTGTATTTTTATTATTTATTTTTTCAGGTGTTTTTCCAGGACGACACTGTCGGTGCCGCCGCTGGCGCGGCCATCGCGGCAAACGCCCTCCTCGTTGCGGACGCGGTTCGGTGTATGCCGTTGCCGTCTTCTCGGATGCCTGCTTACGCTGTCCCGCTCGGGCAGGAGCGGTTCTCGGCGTGCGCGGAGGAGAAGGATGGGGCACCCCAAGAGCTAGACTTCTCCGTGTTTTTGACACGTCCCTGCCTCTCTTTCGACCAGGTAATGAAATAAACCCTTCGGTGGATGTTGTTTTGAGTTGTTAGTACAGATAAGCGTTTTTTTGTGCTCTTGCGTGTGTCTTGTTGTAAACGGTTCGTTTGCGTTTTGTTTTGTGTTGCACTGTATTGGAGGTGCGTCAGTTCCGGCTTTTTTTTTAAGTCGTACCCTATCCGTTGCTTCGCTGAACTAGGTAATACATACACCCACTGACCCCTCCTCCCTACCCTCCCCTCCCTCCTGTCCTTGCCTCGCCACGGAACTCGCGGTACCCGAACTCGTTCTCCCTTGAACCGGACAACATCGCCAATCGACAATCGACGACGAACACATCTACCTACACACGTCAACGATGCGCGGCATAACCAACAACCATGGTTCCGTGTGTTTTGGCGGCGGGATCAATCAATCAATCATCAATCACCCCCGACTTGAATAAATGCTCAGGAGTCGATGGACGCGAAGTGCGCGGCCGCTAAAGTAGACGCCGCCGTCGCCAGACAGCTCCTCGCGTCGCTCGACTACGCGCGAGTGCGACGAGAAGCGAAACCCTCCACGGTTTTGACTGTGGGGGAGGCGTGTGTAACCGTCGAACTCGGGACGGACTACTTTTTCGACGCGCGAGAGGCCCTGAGGAAAGTGGGTTCGGAGGAGATGAAGTGGGCGTTGTGATCAGGATTAATTATATAGGGGAGAGGGAGAGAAGTGTATTTTTTCCTCCTGGTGGGTCATTTTTGGTTCTTGTTTTGTACAAGGAGGAACTTTGAAGTTTGTAGCGTGTGGTAGGAAGGGGTTGATGGAGCTTGGCATGCAATTTTCCCGCGTACCAGCGGGAGTTGTAGAGAGAAAGGGGGAATTCGTGCGCAGTTGTTTGTCTAACTGCTGAATGATATTATTTCTCGTGGTGCTCCCGGGTGTCTGACGTGTGGGGTGTAGAGGAACTCCTATAATTTGTGTTTTGTGGGAGAGCGGGGGGGGGGGATCGTCAGTGTTCGGTTGCCCCGTATGCAAATGCGAAGCCCCTCGTCCTGCCCCGCATCGCCAACAGATTTCGGAAGGCTGGCATCTCACGTGATGTCAGTACAAAGCGTTTATCTCTCTCTCTCTCTTCATATTTTGGTGCCCAGTGTTGTTATTGTGTATACTATTGTAGTACCGTAAGCAGAGGCGGTTTGACGGCTGGCCCGGAACGGTTTTGGGGTAGTCACCGGTTCAAGTTGACGAGACATCCCCCCTCCCCCCCCGTGTGTGCATTCCACATTCGGGGGTACGAGTCGCACACATGATTTGAGACCGACTAGCTGTGGCATCGTAGCTTGTAGGCGCTTCGTGGAACACACCTTCGTAAGAAGTTGGGCGTCGTGTAGATTGCCGCTGGACTGGTTGCGATGGCAGTGACGGTGGTTTTGCTCATCGCGTTTGGTTCTTGCCACACGCATGTACGATAGCACGCAAGAATCGCCGGAAACACTATTGTATCCCTTCCTTGTACGATTACGCCGAAGTTGGAGAGGGGGTATTCGAGAGACGCCAGCAGCTGATAGCCCCGATCGATCGGCGCTGTTAGTTTTAGACGGGTGCCGTGTAAGAAATATGACGCCGTCGTAGGAGTTCCATTAGCGGGGTAGGCGTGTTTTATTTTTGCTTCACGCATACGTTGCCACCCTGGCGACCGATTTTGTTGTCATGAAGTCGGGAGGAGCGTCATTTTTTTTTTTTACCTGCTGATTTGTCAAATGTGAATGAAAAACGAATCCCTAGATTCGACTGGGGTCAGGCGTGTAAAAACTCGCTTATCCTCGAAGCACGGTACATGCACTATGAAGCCGTTCAATTATATGAATAAAAACGAAGCCCCCAGTTTTAACTGGGTGGTCTGGAAAAAGTCGCTCATCCCCTGAAAAATACGACACACGAACTACTCGGGGGGTGCCGCCGATCGTATGTATAGGAGTTCCATTAGCGGAGGGGGGGTTGAGCGTGTTTTACTGCACGCATACTTGACCACCCTGGCGCGGTTTCATGTGTTGTGATGCGGCTAGGGGCGCCATGCTGTCTGGTGACATGTAGATGGAAGAAAAAATCTCAGGTTCAACTGGGTGGGGTCTCTGGTGTGTGGTAAAATTCGCTCATCCTCGAAATACGATACAAGCAACTACTACATACAGCAGTAAATGACGTGCCATCGTAAAATAAAAGTTTGCACACTGCTGTGTCCCGTCCTCCTGTACACACAAGTATTTACGGCAGCATCCAAGAAGCTATCATTCCTCTCTTCTAGCAACACTCACTTCCCACAGGTGTGCCCATGCCGGGCACTACTAAGAGTGTACTGGTAGTACTGGTAGCTCTTTGACCCCCCACCGCGAGTGGAGAACGAATAATGCGGTACTAACAGATAATTCTTCGACTTCGGGATAAAGAATAAGTGCGGGATCACTTTTTTTCGAAATCAAGAAACAAGTTGGTTCTGAGTTTTGACTTTGAAATTTAGACTGCTCGATAAAGAGGTCCAACTCGATGACACCCACCCAACATGCAGTCACGAGACTAGCGAACGAGTCCGCGTGTGAGCCTCTAGCTGGATGCGCGCGTGGTTGACGCTAGGCGGAAACACTCGGCATCTCTGTTTCTAGCGCCTTGTGGTATTTCTATGCGCAGTTCGGAGGCCGACGCTTCCTCGGTTGTTTCATCGAAAGTTGAAGCAAACCAAGCCTGTGTCGTAACGCTCTATCAGGTACCCCAGATATACTTTTTATATTCTCGATTTTCGCCGTGTTCGAGCCTCTTCAATAAACTCATACTGGTACAGCAGTAGCAGTGTTTTTTGTCTACATCCAGCAAGCATGATTAAGGGGGGGGGGGGGGGGTCAAGAATCGGTGGGACGTGTACACTTCGACGGTGTGGCAACGAGCGGGGGGGTACGCAGTAAGTAGTTGACCCGAAGACAAGCCGTTTCCGCAGTGTACATACATAAGAAGAGCAGATATTAAGATGTACGCTGCCCTGCTGCTCCCCAGTATCATACTGCTCAAATGTGAAAGTTTAACTCTCGCACGAGGTCTACGTACGTACACGGAAATTTCGAAATTTCATCATCAAACGTAAGTTAGCGCACCTCGAACAGATCATGATCTATCTATCTATTTACTGTAGACGATCTAGTTCATCACCTACCGCTGTGAGAGGTGGTGCAGGACCTGCCTGGTAAGTACAAATCCAACCAGGCAAACATGTCAAAGATCGCCCAGATGATACGGCTCTCACCCAGCAACACGAGCTAGATCGTACAAGATCAGGACCAATTATGTGCCCTTGGAAGATCTAGATGGTCGAACGGAAATCGATGACTTACTCGAACTGTGAAATTTTGACAGAGAACGCGACCTTCCTCCTTTAGACCAGCGAGCCAGCTTTACTAAAAGTCGCCAGCTAGGTATTAGCAGTTGGCCAGGTATGGTAGTTACCATACCTGGCCAACTGCTAATACCTAACTATAGTTACTGTAGGTGCAGCGGTGCCAACTATATCCGACTATTTTGCGTTCCCTTGCTTTTCATGGTAGGCTACGACTCCTTTCCTACGTACGGGGAGCGCATTTGCCCTTGAGATCACTCGCCCAGAGAGGGAGCTGAGATGTCTACTGTTGTTATACTTCTACAGTAGTAGTAGTAGTAGTAGTAGTAGTAGTAGTAGTAGTAGTAGTAGTAGTAGTAGTAGTAGTAGTAGTAGTAGTAGTAGTAGTAGTAGTAGTAACACGTACTGCAAAAACCTATATATTGGCGCATCAAAAAACCTATATAATCGCTATCGGCGGTGCCGTTGGCGCTTCTTTTACATCTTATTTGTTTCACATGGAAAAATATGAAGCCTAAAAGTGTTACGACGGTGCACCTAGATAGTACGCAAGATTCGAAGGCGCTGAGGGGGGACCCAGTTCAAGGGCGATGAAGACTGAAAGTGCCCTCGTGAAAGGCCTCCTTACGTGGAACACCGGCTTAATACCGAATCTCGTGAAGGAGGGCCCGCATTACTCGCAAATGAAGTGAGCAAGCACATGACATATCTGAGCCATATCTAAACCAACTGCTCTGCGAGTTGGAGCTTCGTCAGCTGGAGGAGGCGAGAGCAGCAAGGTCAGCAACGCTGGAGCCTGTTCACCACGAGGACCCAGGTGGTGTCAATGCACGAGCTCGGTACAAGCTAAATCGTGTGTCTATCAGGAGTCTAGGATGTTCATGGGGACCCCCGGATATCGGTTATCACAAGCGGCAAGCGATAACGGGAAACAGGTACCACAAACTGTCCTTGACCTATGTTGACCAGACGTAACGTTCGTATCATGGTGTCCAATCCGAGAATCGAAATCGGGTTTCCACATTCTTATAATACGTAGTACTTCCGTATAGAAATGAAATACTATTGCTGTTATCAGCGTACACGGTGTACGGTATCGCGTATATGACCTGTCTCAGGCCAACCGGCTGGGGGGGAAGGTACGACGGCTTGCCAGAGTCATAAGAATAAGATAGATAATTTCAAGCGGTATTTAGGTGGTGATCGAGTGGGAAGTTTACATGGTCACTTAGTGTGCCGGAAAACGACCAGCTCGAGCAGCATAACTAAGCCGACAATCAATAGTGATATCAGCGTACACCGTCGATGGTATCGCGTGGCTGACCTGTGCCAGGCCAACCGGCTGGGGGGGAATGTACGACGGTTTGGTATAGTCATACATATTATATGTATATGATTGCAATCGGTATGTAGGGGGTGCTCGAGTGGAGAGTTGGCATGGTCACGCAGTGTGCTGGCAAAAGGCCACCGCGGTGAGCAGAACTAAGCTGACTACTCAGGCGAAAGTGCAAAGCATCGACAAAAGGTCGACGCGAATCACCAAGCCCAAACAAAGGCGTTCGTATGAAAGCACAGCACACCGGCAAAGTCCCAGCGTGACGTGTGGACTAGTACGAGGCCTCTGGCGACAGTATGAATCACCGACAAAAGGTCGACGTGCAGTACCAAGCCATTCCCCCCCCGCAACCTAACCCCCACCCCCAACTACCCGGGCGAAGTATGAAAACGGCGACAAAAGATCGACGCGAATCGCCAAGCCCAAACAAAGGCGTTCGTATGAAAGCACAGCACGCTGGCAAATCCTAGCGTGAGGTGTGGACTAATACGATGCCTCGGGCGACAGTACGAAACATCGACAAAAGGTCGACGTGCAGTGCCAAGCCACCCCCCCCCCCGCCACCTATACCCCCCCCCCAACTACACGGGCGAAGTATGAAACGGCGACAAAAGGTCGACGCAGATCACCAAGCCCAGACGAAGGCGTTCGTATGAAAGCACAGCACGCTGGCAAATCCTATCGTGAGGTGTGGACTAATACGATGCCTCGGGCGACAGTACGAATCACTGACAAAAGGTCGACGTGCAGTGCCAAGTCACCCCCCCCCCCCCCCCACCTGCTCCGTCGGCGGCATTTGTAGGGGAGCGTAGTGGTCTATGGTCATATGACTATACGGCCGTGCACGACATGAGTACCCCCCCCCCCCCCCCCTCCCCCCGCAACCTATACCCTCCCCAACTACACGGGCGAAGTATGAAACGGCGACAAAAGGTCGACGCAGATCACCAAGCCCAGACAAAGTCGTTCGTATGAAAGCACTGCACGCTGGCAAATCCTAGCGTGAGGTGTGTACTAGTACGATGCCTCGTGCGACAGTACAAATCATCGACAAAAGGTCGACGTGAAGTACCAAGCCAACCCCCCCCCCCAAACCAATGGCAACCCTTGAACTTTTAAGAAGCTATGGACCGTGGGTTGAAAGATAGTTGCCGAAATAGCGTCTTCTGATATAGTGCACCATCGGGAGTGTCGCGTGATTGTCCCTTTCTGGCCACTCAGCTGGGGGGGATGTTACGACGGTGCACCTAGATAGTACGCAAGATTCGAAGGCGCTAAGGGGGAACCCAGTTCAAGGGCGATGAAGACTGAAAGTGCCCTCGTGAAAAGGCCTCCTTACGTGGAACACCGGCTTAATACCGAATCTCGTAAAGGAGGGCCCGTATTGCTCACAAATGAAGTGAGCAAGCACATGACATATCTGAGCCATATCTAAACCAACCGCTCTGCGAGTTGGAGCTTCGTCAGCTGGAGGAGGCGAGAGCAGCAAGGTCAGCAACGCCGGAGCCTGCTCACCACGAGGACCCAGGTGGTGTCAATGCACGAGCTCGGTACAAGCTAAATCGTGTGTCTATCAGAAGTCTAGGATGTTCATGGGGACCCCCTGATATCGGTTATCGCGAGCGGCAAGCGATAACGGGGAACAGGTACCACAAACTGTCCTTGACCTATGTTGACCAGACGTAACGTTCGTATCAAAAGCGCCAGCCGACTAATCAGCCAAAGTCAGGTTTAGTTGGCTTCGCTTCGCCAGCCAACTAAAAACTAGCCGGGTAGTCCAGTCAACTCGCAATCCTACTCTTGGGTCTATGGACCTTAAGCTGATTTTCAACCGTCAACTGGCGAAACAAAAAACGACGGTATATACCGTCCGTGTTGTGGCCATTTTAGCGGGTGACGTTTGGAACAAGACGTGATTTTGCTCATAAAGAAGACCCAATTCCCTAGGTTTACCTATTAAATAGGGGTCACGTATCTATAACGGAAATTCCAAACATGTCCGTATTTGCAACACTACAACCGAGTGAAAAATGTTTTTGAGTTTGCAACACTGCAACTGCAATCGACGCGTGCTGCGGTAGAGGTACGCGTAGCAATTTTTGGCTGATTTATTTTCCTGAAGGGATCGGGCGCCTTGACCCAACATCGTCCGTATTTCCTTCTCGTGTTGCAATATTTTCATTGCGCAGCAGTTACGAAGCCCATGGTATTGTTGTTCATCGGCTTTGTATAATAATAGCACTTTTATTTCCCTCTAAAATCAGTTTTTGGGTAAGGTATAGAGCTCCTCAGGTAATAAGCCACCACCCTCAGAAGGCAGAAACATGGCCTGTATGCAGGTGCACCTCTACCGTAGCCGTAGTATGCGTCAATCAAATGAAGTAAAAAAGAAAAAAAAAGTATGGCCGTTGCACCGTTGCAGTACTACGTACTGCAATCGAGTGAAAAATGCCTACATCCATGTGAAAGCCACGAAAATGGACTTTTTTTGTGAACAGCAGCGGTATGCAAATAGCACCGTACTCGTAGTCACAAGGCAAGCGATACTTCGCAGGGCAAGGGCAGTTTATCCACCCACATAATAAATTTGCTCGTAACAAAAAAAGTAAAACGTAAATAAATGGCGTACAACAACAGTAATTATGACCATAGGAGAGGGCGCGGGACAAGCGGGAGGCGAACAACATCGCACGCGGTCCCCTGTTGCCAATCTCCTCACTACATGCCGCTGCTGCTGCCGCCGCGCCGAATACAACTTCCTGGAAATGCCCGACTCAAGTCCCAACGAATAACAGGAACGGAACGCTTGCAAGCTTATTACGTGCAAGTCTACTTATGGGGTGTAATTCGATGTATACTTCGAAGTATACACACGTCGTATAAAGTGCGAGGTGTACCTGGTGTATCATACTTGCAACAATATGAGGAGTGACTCAGTACGTACGTATGAATAGTCGGTTGCTTACAAGCGAGACAGACGGTGGAATCAAGCTGCATGACCAACAACAGCACTGCCTACAAGCGTGCCACCTCCGTCATAAAATAACTACAGGAAGTACAGTACTACAAGTAGTACCAACAGCGACAAAAAGCTCTGCGTACACCCACGTACAACTACATCGTAACTCGCTCAGCTCCCACAGCACATTCCAAAATCGGTCACGTCCACGTTGTTGATGAGGTGTGTGTCTAGGGGTCGGGTCTAAACACCCGCCACTGCTGTCCTATACACTCGTATCTAACCCCCCGCCACTGCCGCTCTATACATCGGTTCGGCACTGCAGTCAGGAAGCATCACATCCATGTGATCAAATGATCAGACGGCGCCGCTCGTTAACCCTCCGGCATTCCATGAATTATTCCGCCCGTGCTCATATCGATCGCCGCGGACACAAACAAAAGCGACGGGTGGGGGAAAAAAAGAGGCTAAACATCGCCCCCCGCCCTCACCTCCCAACCGACGCCGAGCCTACATAGGCAGCTGGCGTGCACGTGCCAGGGAAACGTTCACCGCGGCAGCTACACACGGTGACCACCGGTCGGTTTAAGACGCTTGACAACGGGTACTTGTCGTGTCCTCAACCATCCACCCATCCATCCATACGTTCAGTCACAAGTCACAAAGAAGAAGCAGGCATGCCGCCGACCCCGGCAAACCGCTGTACGAGCGAGCGAGCTTCGCACCCCCCCCTCCTCTATATGGGGCGTTTGGCTTTCTCTCGCAAAAACAAGCTTTGGACAAAGAGAACGCAAAATAAGTATGTCTGCTATCCGGTAGTAGCCAGTCACCGTTCCTGTTCGAACGAGTGCGGCCGCGGACCACACAGCGGGATAAAAATACCGCTTGGATTGAGCTGATTGCCGGGCTGGCCGCGCAGCAGCATCCCATACAGCCGCGCATGGCCCGCCTGGTGTGTACTCGCCGCGCAGCATCTCATACAGCCGCGCATGGCCTGCCTGCTGTGTGCATAACGCGCAGCATCTCACACGACCGATGGGCTGATATATTCTTGTCCCTGTGGAACTCTCTGCTAGCTTTCCCGCAATCAGCGAAGGGAGACTCTCGTTCTCCCACGTTTATGATCGGTTCTCGTTCGTGCTTCTACCGAGCGACCCCGACATTCCAAATCAACAGGTAGGAATATATATATATATGTATATATATAGGTGCCTGCTAGACTCTCTCTCTTTCGGGCGCTCCGAAAAGCGATACGTACTACCGACGCGTTTTTTTTGCCGTGTATGCCCACCCCTCCACAAGCCTTCCGCGGACCCTCAAAACCACCTCCCACCATGCACAGCAGCCCCCCCCCCCCCGACCCCCGACCCCGCCCCCCCGACAAATACCGTGCAGCTGGGGCGGACCACAAGCAACATGACAAGTACAAACACCTTGCACGTGCCCCTCGAAAACGCGGGCGCCGCGCAGGCGGAGAAACTTGCGGATCCGCTGCGCTGGCCCCCCCCCCCCGCTCGTTGCATACCGCTCTGTACGGAAATATAAGGATCGTTTGGACATTAATATGAATACCAAACGGTCCTTACATTTATGACCAGGGTGGCCTATAGGCAGCACGCCGCCAAGGCGACCAAGAAGGTTCCGGGGTAGCGGGGGGGGGGGGGGGTCACTTCCACCCTATCTAGAGCGAAGTCCCACTCCGACCGCCAGCAGTTTGCCAGGTTGCTGGGGATCTCCAGCGCTAATCTCCGCTGCCACATCGACCGACCGGGGAAAGGCTTGAGACTTTAGACACCACCCGTGCCAGAAGACCGGGCCGCCCGACAGCATCCCCTGCACTGCCTTGCTCCGTCGTGCTGAAGCAAAACAAAATTGAGGACGAAGGTTGTTTCTATCAGCAGCTCGCTTCCTCTTCAGGGCCGGTCCGTCTGCTGGTAAAGGGGGGGGGGAGGGGGGAGGGGCGCATTACCATTTCGGCTACGGCATGGCGGCTCTTCCGCTCCCCTTCGTGAAGGAAGTCGGAAACAAACCGTCCCTGGGCGGCTGCGCCGCCACAGCCGCCGCCATGGCCGCCGCCATGTTCTCGCGCAGGCCCCGCGCGCCGGTACCGCCGCGTAGGGAAAGCTTCGATGGCTCGACGACGACCCCCTTCAGGGCTCGCGAGTCCACCAGCAAGCCGAGGGCGCCGGTGGCGCTGTTGTCGCTGATGCCACTGCTACCACCGCCGCCGCCGCTGCTGCTGCTGCTGCTGCTGCTGCTACCGCTGCTACCACTGCTACCACTGCTTCCGCCGCCGCCACCGTCGCCGCAGCTGCCACTGCTGCTGCTGTTGCTGCTGCTGATAGCGCTATCCCTAGCCCTGTTGCCTCGGAACGACTCCACGGCCGTGCGAGTTCGAAAAGGCGCGCCCGACAGAGAGCGGGGCGTTGCCGCGCCCTCGGTTGCCGCTAGCCTTGAGCATCGCGTCGGGAGAAGAGCGGCGGCGAAAGCGGGAAGCGGGTCCACTCCTCCACCGTCCACACTCTCCACCGCGTGCCTGCCTGCTCGGCACGGGGGGCGTGGGAAACAGGCGCCGTTCCCCACGACAGCGTGACCCAACGGGGTGATGAACGCCGCCTCCGTCATGCGGGACCCTAGGTCGGCGTGTGCCGCTGGCACATGAGCAGCGGTAGCAGCATCAGAAGGAGCAGCAGCATCAACGGGGTATCTTACGAACGCCGCGCGCCTCGACTCGTGGATCTGATGCTGCTCCTGCTGTTGCTGCTGCTGTTGCTGCCGCTGCCGCTGCTGCTGCTGCTTCCCCTGCTGCAACGGTGGCGGCGGCTTTCTTCTCCCCGTATCCCTGCCTTTGGTCGCGCTCAGCAAGGACAGTGACTCTCTCGATCCCCTCCTGTTTTCGCCACCTGCGGGAAGCCTAACCCCGCTACCGAGCGGCGCACGCGGCGCACCCTGCGTCGCAACGGCACCACCTAGGTCTCTACTACTTACGCTGGAACGTCCCGTGGACTGACGGGAGCTGGACGCTGAAGATGCTCGCCACGCTCTCGACGCCGCCTCAGAGACATCGCCGCCGCCGCTGCTGCCACCACCGCCGCCACCGCCACCGCCGCTGTTACCGTTACCGATCCTTCTCGCCGAAAGGGGGTTGGTTCGCAGGGTGAGCAGTGAGGGCCCAACGACAAGCCTGCTATCAACACGGCGTGGCTGCAATCGCGGGACCTTCGGCCCTACTTTTAAAGGCGTACCGCGATTTCCGCGGGCGCCACTGCCGCTGCCATTGCCACTGCCACCACCGCCGCCGCCGCTGCTGCCGCCGCCGACGCTGCCGCCGCTGCTGCTTCTTCTTCCGCTTTGGCTTCCTTCGCCGAGACGCTCATCCGGAACCCGCTGCGAGCCGTTCTCGGCCGCCCTCGCCGAAGAGCTCGCTGCCGTTTCTCGCCACAGGGCCCGTCGAGCCAGGGACGACGAGCGAGACGCGCGGGAGGTCGCGGAGGACGCCGGCCGCGCGCCCGCAGCGCCCGGCCACGGCGGCGGCACCCCCCCGCCGACAAGCCCGCCCAGCTCCAGCCTCGCCCCGCGCCCTCCGCCAGAAACCACCGTCGTCGCGTTGGACGTCGTCTCCTCCCACCTTCCGTCGACAGCGCCACCACCGCCGCCGTAGCCGCCGGCTCCACCGGGACCCGCGCTCCTCCCTTTACCCCTGACGCTGGTGAACGCCCCGCCTGACTCGGTGCTGCCGGCCGCGACTTTCCCCCTCGCGGCGTGGCGAGCACCGCCGCCTAGCGTGGCGAGGCGCTCGGCGATAAGTCCGATGTCCGCGCGGTTGCTGAGGTTCGAGAGGCCTCCCGTGAGGACCCACCGGGCCAGCACGCCGTTCAGGAAGCGCGGGCTTCGGAAGGTCGGCCAAAGACGGGAAACGTTTTCGGCCGTGGGGTAGAGGATGCGGAAGTGTCCTGCCCGGTGCTGCGGAATCGGGAGGTGGGAGGGGGGTGTTAGTGGTTGCTGGTCTGTGCTCGCTGTTGTTGTGGTTGCGATGGTTGTGGTGGTGGTGGTGGTGGTAGTTGTTATAGGGTTGTTGTGTCGTTGTTGTTGCTTTTTTGTGATAGCTATTGATGCTTCGTTTTTGCGGTTGTTGTTGTTGTTGTAGCTGCTGGTGGTGTTGTTCTTGCTGCTGTTATCTCACATGAGCTTATTGTCGCAGTCTATCGCGTGGTCGCAAGAAGATCTAAACCCCGTGTTTTCCTGTTGCCTACGAATGATGCAGGCATAGTCTATATACTTCGAAGTACATGAATAGTTAAGTGTGTATCGACCTCGCTGTGTAGGGACAGACTTGGTTCACGACCTCAATCTCTGCTCCAATGCAGTGGCCAGAGTGATCGCGTTCTCACCCGTGCACGCAAACAGCGGAGCGCAAAAAACACAAAATACAGGGGGGGGGGAGGGGGGCTCCGAAACGCAAGGCGTTCAAAAGTGGCAGCACACACCCTCCCCCTCAGGCGGGTAGCAGAAGCTTCGTTGTTCAGTGCCCGGGCGCCATAAGGGCCGACGAGAGGCTTTGAAACCCGCACCTGCTCGTCCTCTGTGTCTCGGATAACCTCCCACTCGTCCTCCCCCAGCTCCCCCAGGTTAATGCTCGCCGGTGTCTGGCACCGCCGCCACGCGTCCTACCGGGGGGGGGGGAAGGACGGGCACAAGGCGAGAACGGCGTGATGGGGTGAAAGGTGGGAGGAAGACGGCTTGGCGACTTTAATAAGCTGGTATTTTACGATATATAACCCCCGAAAGCAACCCCCCCCCCGCCCTCGCCCCCAAAACGCCTTATCAAAAAGGGCGAGTATATTTTCCCTCTCGCCCCACGCATGTTTTCCGCACGTACGACCACCCCTCACATTGGACGCTGCGACCTCTTTTCCCCTCCCCCCCTGCCCCCAATCCCCACCCCTCGCACGCGCTACGAAAACCATTCCGTGTAAGGGAAGACGTTGTTCCAGGATGCCGGGGTCTCACCTGGGGCCTACCCGCCACCGCTCGGGTTGCTCTTTTTGTCCCTGGAATGTGCTTGGCCTCTATCCTCTCCTCTCTCCGCAATGCCGTGCGGTCGAACGGTCGGAACCCCACGAGGTGGAAGATGTCGGCCACCAGGGTGCCTTTGATGCGGCGGTCCAGCGCGCTCGAGCCAAAGAGGCTGTGGGACAAGCCCGGGACAGGCAGATAGAGAGACAGACAGGCAGACAGACAGACAGACAGACAGACAGACAGACAGACAGACAGACAGACAGACAGACAGACAGACAGACAGACATACAGACAGACAGACAGACAGACAGACAGACAGACAGACAGACAGACAGACAGACAGACAGACGGACAGACAGACAGACAGACACGAACGACAGGATAGGACAGGACAGGTCAGGCAATAGGATAGGATTGAATCGCGTCGGTTCGTACCAACGTCGTTTTTAATTGTGCGTACTTGCGTGTGCGCTTGCCCCAACCCTACAAACCGCAAACATGGCCTTCGACTATGAATCGAAACCGGCAGGGGAGCAAGAAGCAAGTGGCAAATATAAAACGGGTCAGCTGTCGCAGCCGGGGCAAAAAAAAACAAAAATGCGGTGTGTGCTGCTTTCGGGAAAGGAGGGACTGCTGTATGACAGTGACAGAGCTGCCGGGAAGCTTGCCGAAGTCTACGGAGAGCTGCCGGGAAGCTTGCCGAAGTCTACGGGAGGGGGATGCTACTGTAGACCAAAGTGCGTAAGTGCGAAATAAGCAATACGAAAGCCTGAAGGCGGGAAGATCGACCGATTCCCCCTCTGGAAAACGCCTCACTCCCTCTTGAAGCCACGGACACTCAGTACTCGTAGCCGCCCGCGGGGTCAATCTGACAGTACACGAGCAAAACCATTCTGGCAGTCCCGGAGGCTGGCTGAATGTATAAACGAAGCACAGTGGTATGCGCCAGCCTACAATGCCGGCAATGTAGCGGCAACCGGCACTAATTACTCCGCACACTGCCATACTGGTTAATTCATCCCATCCGTGCCAAGTGATTTCACAGGCATTATTCGTAGCGGGCAGCCGGTCCTACTCAACCGGCGCTATAGAGGGACCACTACTGCATGCGCACATCGCTGCACAGGCGCAGCAAAGGGGTCTCGCACAGCAACCGCTCCCCCCTTCGTTAGATGTTACGCTTCAACAGATTCTCTACATGTGTTGAAGCTAATTGGCTTAAGGTTTCCCTCGGATAAAACTGCAGCTGTGGTATAATCCACACACACGCAGACGCCTGTTCAACTGACTTGAAGCACTTGGATCCGTCCTTGCTGGCTGCTACACACGGGTAGAGCGTACAAGTCTACACAATTCCGACACCCTTACCTAGGGGAGATGTTGACCTCGAGTAGCCACGGCTTGAGGTGCTCGTCGATGAGCACGTCGAACCCGAACAGCTCGTAGCAGCAGTCGCGGTGTCGCGTGGCTTGGTGGGCGTGAGTGGTCATGTCGCCGTCCGCCGCCGCCATGGTGCGGAGCACGACATCCTCCACCGACCGCTGCACCTGTTATGACATGTAACCGCGTGCGTGTGTACGTGTTTGTGAATGCGCGCGTGTGCGTGCGTGTATGTGTGTCGCGCCCACAAAACCGCCGGGGGAGCGAGAATTGAAAAGATTTAGCTTGGGTCATGAACTCGAGAGAAACCCGCAGGAGAGGACTTTGAGTTGCAGGATCCTGTCTGCGCATTTTACTGGTAAGCCTCCTCCTATATACCTAATCCTCCCCCCGCCTGTTTGTTCGGGAGGGGGCTGCGGCAGCGAATCAGACAGCTGGGGAAGGCAGCGGGGACTCCCGAGGTGTCGGTCGCTACAGCCGCCTCTTGGCCCACAAAGCGCACACTGACCTCGATAAAACGCGGATAACACCACTATTAATAGTGCAAAACTCGTGTATACGACCAAATACACACGACGTATACCAGTACAAGGTACTCGTACCACGTGCCAGGTCTACAGCAAGGGAATCATGGTGGTAAAATACTATGTAGTCGACCCCCGATGCCTTCGAGCGCACAGGGAAGTCGATGCGCCACCACCCCTGTGCACCACCGCCCCATCCTCAACGCATCTCGGGAACTTACCTTATATATCAACCTCAAAAACATCGTTGCGCGCGCGGAGCGAAAACAGCGAAAGGCGGCACGCGATGCGGCGGGCGCAACGAAACCATGACTACCCCCGACCGCCCCCCCCGGTTGCGGAATGCCCCACACCACGCATATCAATACTCCGCCCTCCCCATCCGTAAGAAAACAGGGAGTTTGCTGTTTGGTGTCGAAGTACAATAACAACTCGAGCAAACGCTGAAAACGACCCCGATGCCCCGATGCGCATGCAAAAATACAGGCAGTGGCTTTGAAAGATGGCCGACGTTCTCCGCTCCGCGGTGCGATGGTTTTGCCCCGACTACCCGGCATGAGCTCCGTCGGCACTTTGTTTGTTTGTTTGTTTCGTTTTTCATCCCATTTTATCATCTTCGTCCCTTCTTTTTATCTCTCCCTCCAATTAATAGTCGTAACTCAGATCCCGAACCATATCGCAGGCTCTTCTCCCCCCTCCCCACCACGGTTCATGCCTTGCATTTTTATCGCCACAAAGGCTTCAGCCCTTTTTTGTTCCCTCATCGACTCGCGTCGAATTGCATGTACACATGTGTATATATATATGTATATATGTATACCTGATCGGACTTGGCTTTGCCCAGGCTTTCCTCCAGATACTTCCAGAAAAACGTCAGCGCCCACTTGCTCGCGCTCGTCGACTCCGTCGCTTCGAGGCCGTCGGAGTCGTCCGGAGCCTGCTGCCCCCGCCCGCCCGTCCGTCGGTAGGTCGGTCGGTTTGACGGTTCGCCGGTCGATCGGTCAGTCGGTACGTCGGTGGAAGTCGGTCCCCAAGTCCAGGTCGGCCGAGTTGATGCGCGGGGGAAAGGCGTAGGGGGTGTGAGGGGAGTCGAAAACATTGCGTTTTTAGTTTTTAGTGGCGGTTTTTCCTTTCATTTTTGGGGGACAGACCAACGAACGTCACAAGCGCCTCTTGTTGCAGATATGCTATGATACCACACTGCTGTGTTCATATTATTAGGAATCCCGTCGTCTTGAAAGTAATTTGTAACGCTTGCATTTAGAGATCTACCAGGCATCGTTTTGGGGCGTTTTTGCGGTATTTTCCGCGGGCGTCAACAAAGTGGTGGATGATACTGCTGTAGGATGGTTTCTGCTAGAGTGTGCACAGCGGGGGGCGGAAGAGAAAGCGGGGGTGAGGTGTGGTGTTTGTTGGTTGGTCCGCAGCTCGCGGTGTTGGTGCAAGAAAAAACGACCTCCATTATTGGTCGAACTGATGCCCCCGCCCCGCCCCCGTGCTTCTTCCCACGGGATGTAAACAGTAAAAACAGCAACAACAACAGCAGCAGCAACAACAACAACAACAGCAACAAACAGCAACAACAACACAATCACTAAGAACAAACACGACGCCAAGGAAACAATCTACCAAAACCAACAGCAACAAGAAGAAAAAAACACACCAAGACAAACTTAACAAAGGTCAAGCCACAGCCACAGCTCGACAGCTAGGCAGCCGCTTTCTTTTTTAATCTCGCTCGCGGCTGCTCTGCTCTGCTCTGCTCTGCTCTCACCTTGAAAGACCCCGACCTCTTGTTGATCGAGTAGTTGGTGAGGTGCGTGAAGCGCGAGCGGAGGTTCCTGAGGCTGTACTTCTTCGTGGACAGGCGCACCAGGCCCTCCTCGAACAGGTACACCCGCAGCGGCTCCATGCTCGTCACCAAGACGTAAAGCCGGAGGTCGAACTTGCGTCCGTCGATCAGCATCGGATTGTGGATGTACCTCTGCGTGTTTTCGTTTTCGTTTTCGTTTTCGTGTTCGTGTTGTTAGATGGGGTTGTTTTCCCGCCGTTTTTTTTTTTTTCTTTTCTTTTTTTCTTCTTCAATCAGGCGATTTTGTTCGTTAGGGCGAGAGAGCGCGCTTGGTTTGTCTCGTATGTTGTTTGTTTTGAATGATCGAGTGATTGGATGCTTGTTCAGTTTTAATGCGTTTGGGGCGAGCGTGATGTTGGGAGCAACACACCGGCAGGGGGCGCCATTTTGTGCGCCGAAGGACATCATCTTTGGGGAGGTGAAAACGTACGGAGGCCTAAGGAGCACACACGGGGACGGGGGCGGGGGGATTACACCCGGCACACCATGACCACAAAAAATGACCGCTGCGTACTCGGACGGTATGCTCACCGAGCCGAGCGTGACCGACCTAGTCCCATTCAACGGCACGATCGCGGCACTGCAATCTGGTAAGCCCTAAGCCCCCCCCCCTCGCTGCGTGAGCTAGACAACCAGGGTGCCGTTTTTTTTTGTTATTTTTTTTGGCGGTCACCAAAGCTGGCGGTCGAGTAGATCATTTGTGCGGGGCGGAGTACCTTTGTTCCGCACAAGGGGAATGGTCGTTTCACGTAGTGTTAATATGGTAAGGCGTCCGCGAGGCAGTTACATAGTAAAACCCATTGCTGTCTCCGGAAGTGGCCACACCAGAAATTAAATTAACTCATTGAAGCTGTCGTCCATATGCAAGTCCGCCTCAGAGGCGGTTCTTAGCAGGATGCAGCTCACCCTCCATGCGACTCGCCCAATACCCAGCGAGGGTCTATGGTCATACTGACTACGGCCATGCACGACATGGGTACACCCCCACCCGACATGCCAGCATGGTAGGGATGCGAGGGTCCATGGTCATACGACTACGGACATGCATGACACGAGTACACCCCCCACTCCCAACCCCCCAACCCCCGACGGGATGCGAGGGTCTATGGTCATACGACTACGGCCGTACACGACATGAGTAGACCCCCCCCACCCCCCGACCTGTACCCTGAACCGACGACAACCACCCTGCTCCAGCTGCTTATTAAAAAAAAAAACTGCATGCGATATTTGTACGGCTATCGCACGGGCCCGTTTTCCACCTCGAGCGAACAGATCATACGGAAAATAAATCAAACCGCCCTGCCCACCTGCACGAGACACTTCTTCGACTTGCTGACGCTGCCGACGCTGGACCTGCTTATCACGCGGATCCCCCTCCCGCAGCTGCTCGCTGGGGGCTTGACGATCCAGATCGCCTTCGGCTCCTCCTCGACCGCCTTGAGCCACGCCCGCCTGAAACCAAGTAAGGGCCGCGGCCGTAAACGACAAAATGAGCTCGCGTTTCTTCGGGTTGCGTAGAATTGGAATCGGAACCGACAATCGGAATCGACAATCGGAATCGACGATCGGAACCGACCATCGGAATCGACAATCAGAATCGGTATTATCGGAATAGAAAATCGGAATCGACAATAGAAAATTGGGATCGACTATCTGAATCAGCAAAATCGGAATCGACAATCGGAATCGACAATCGACAATCGGAAATTGAAAATCGGAAATCGACAATAGGAAATCCGCAATCGAGGTCGATAATCGAGGGGTCCACCGAACACGTCTTGGCCTCTCCTGTCGTCAAGAGCGGGGGAGGGGGGGTGTACTCATGTTGTGCACGGCCGTAGTCATATGACCATAGACCCTCGCATCCCTACAATGCCGGGACGGAGCACGTTGGGTTTTCACCAACCAGGCAGACATTGCTTGCACCAAGCGCGAAGCACCGTGAGGTATTGGGCGAGTCGCATGGAGGGTGAGCTGCATCCTGCTAAGAACCGCCTCTGAGGCGGACTTGCATATGGACGACAGCTTCAATGAGTTAATTTAATTTCTGGTGTGGCCACTTCCGGAGACAGCAATGGGTTTTACTATGTAACTGCCTCGCAGATGCCTTACCATATTAACACTACGTGATACGACCATTCCCCTTGTGCGGAGCGAAGGTTCTCCACCCCGCACAAATGATCTACTCGACCGCCAGCTTTGGTGACCGCCAAAAAAAAAAAAAACGGCACCCTGGTTGTCTAGCTCACGCAGCGAGTGGCGTGTTTTACAGCGTCGTTGCCAACCGACGCCAACCCAACCTATAAATATATCATACATTTATAGGGGGGGGGCGAGCAAAAAACGAATACAACACCAAAATTCGAGACAATTTTTTTTCAGTCGCTGTCCGCGCGGGTGTGTTTTTGGTGCGTTCTGCGTGCGGTGCAAATGCCGGTTACGCGAAATCGACGACGCGCCCCAAAACGACCGACGGAAGAAAAAACAAAAAATTAACGACAGACGCGCTATCGCTGTTTGCTGCCAAAAAAAAAGAAACGGTCGGTCGGTCAGGAATCAGAGCGGGAGGCCACACGACTGCTCGGGGGGGGAGACAATTTGCCGCTCGAGTCTTGTCGCCTCTCTGAGCGGCGCTTATGACGGCAATCATCTTGCCAAGGACGGCATATGCAAAGGGGATATATTGTAAGCGCCATGCCCGAAGGGGGAGGGAGAGAGGATCCGCGGCAGACCACATACGCTCATCGGACGCTTACAAACTCATGCTCAAGGGCCGCCATAGTTAGGAGAACTACGCGTAGCGTGGCCTTGACCAAACCTCCTCACAAAAAAAAAATGTATCTCGCGTCCTCTACTGCTGTACCTTCCTCATTCTCACCTATCTCCGGGGAGGATGAACCCGTCGGGGGTGATATCAAGAACGCCCGCGCCAGACCCCTGCGAGCTCCCAGCCCTGAACCCCGCCCGACCCCCACCGCCTCCCCCGAAACCCTTGGGAACGCCCGTCGTCGTGGACGCCGCTGCAACCGCCGCGGCAGCCGCGGCCGCCGCAGCCGCCGCTGAAGCCGCGCTGTGAACTTCCCGCTTGTGACGGGCCAGGGTGCGCATGAGCCTGTCTTTCCGCCCGATGCACCACGAACCCGGAAAGTGGTTCACCTTCTGGAAGCGGTTCAGGTTCCTTGTGGCAGGTGAGAGGGCAAGACAGGTTAAGGGCAAAAAGACAAGAGCGGGGTCCGTGCGGTAAGGGCGGTGAGCGCACGTGCGGGAGGGGGGGGGGCGTATTCATTTGTTGCTTGCCTTAGTAATTTGACCATTGACCACGCATCCCTTTCGAGACGGAGCCGCGGGAGGAGGGGGGGGTTATGATGGGCACGAGTACCGATGGGGATTATATCTCTGCTAGGTGGAAGGATGGTGTTGACTATAGTATACAGTAGTATTATCCACTAGCCCACCCAGTCAAGTGAGTTTTTACTGGGTAGCGTTGTACTGCATAACAACCAAATAATTAATTTCGGGTTCGTTGGACCTCACCGTACCGCATTGATCCCCAGGGCACACCCCTGTTGAGAACGGACGTGCAATGATGTATAGAGGGACGTCGGATTATGTGGTCTCATGCGCCGTTGTTGTGGCTCGACGGATGCCGTGCGCCGTTCGCGCCGAATATACTACGAACAGCCACGGGATTTCCACTGGATTGGCGTTTTCGAACCGAACGTGAGGTGATATACCGACAGCAACTCGTCCACTCAAGCCACCGGTTGAACAAATGGGCACGAAATAAGAAACAAAAAAAGCGGGAAAAGTTGTTCGGCTCTAACGGTGCGTACACGGGAAACTCTCGGGTACGTACGAGCGAAACTCGGGACGCCAAAACTTCCCCCAACACCCATACCAACTCGAACGAGCGACGGACACGCGGAGCACCGGCTACGACAAGAGCACGTGTCTAAAAAGCATGCCGTCGCCCGCGAGAAAAGCGGCTGATCACGCGCGTACCTAAACCCTTCCCGTGTTGGGTGCTTGCCCCACGATGCCGTCCACGACAGCGTGCTCTTCGTGCGCGAGAAGCCCGCCCTATAGAAGGCGTTTTTGACGCTGTTTCGCTCCCAGTGACACTTGAACAGCAGCCGCCGGCTTCCGAGCGGCTCGGAGTAGCAGACGTTGTCGAAGCGCGCCATGCCGAGCTCCTTGGGGTACTCGAAGAACACCGTGGGCGGGCGGTCCGGGAACATGCTGGGAACGAGCTTCACCTCGCCCGGGATGGGCTCCAGAGGGTCGTCAGCATCATCGTCGTCGTCGTCGTCATCATCATCGATGTCGTCATCTTCGTCAGCGTCTTCAATGCCACCCCCTTCGGACAGAGAAGACGTCGCGCCATTATCGCCCTCCGACGGTATAGCAGCACGACCCCCCCCTCCCCGATATCGCTCCCCCTGCACCGGGAGACCGTCGGTATTATTTCGGTGAGATGAGGAAGGCCTCGCACCTCCCGCGGATGCCGGGGCGGCAGCGCTACTCCTAGTGCCGGCGCTAACGCCACCAATTCCGGTTATTCGTCCCGCGCGTCGGCTTCCACCCGCTCTTCCATCCCCGCCCCGGCCTGCGCCGATGCCCGCTGTCTCGCGGCCGTCGTTGTCGCCGCCGCCGCCGCCGCTGTCGCGGCCCACGACGACACCATTGCCATCGCGGCCGCTGCTCCCGCCGCTGCAATGGCTGTCTCCATCGCTATCGCTGGCGTAGCTCGCCGTGTCGCTCCACTCTCCGCTGTTACCGTCGAGCTGCGTGCTCTCGTCGCCCCCTTCACCGCCGTCCACGCCGGAGTTGGTGTAGCCGCCCTGGCTGCTGTTGGAACTGCAGCCATCGCCGTTGCCGTCGCTGTCGCGGATAGCCCACGCTTCGTTGCCGCCGCCCTCCTCGCCCCCCGTCCTACGGGGAGAGAGTACCCGGCCACCCCGGCCACCACCGCCACCACCGCCGCCGCCACCACCGACGCTGGTAGAGAGCATGGCCTGGTTCTGGATGGCCTGCTGCTGCTGGTTGGCCGCAAGGCGGGTGCTCTAACTACCCTGCGCGTGAAACGTAGTACGCCGTTAGCAGCAGCAACAGGAGAAGCAGCAACAGCAAGAGCAGGAGCAGCAGGAGCAACAGCGACAGCAGGAGAAGCAGTGTCGGCGGCAGAGCATGTGGGGGAAACCGATTGGCGGGAGGGGTTGACCTACGAGTTGGGTTTTAAACATTTGCTGTTCTGGGTGCTGTATATAAACGTGGACGGCGGTGTGTGACGAGAACTGTGGTGTGGCTAGGTGTGGCTAGGTGTGGAGTGGTGTGGAGCAGTGTGAGCTTCTGGTATCGGAATCGTATATATATCCCCACAGACCACTTGTGGGGATGGCAGCTACAGGCGAGTACGCCGGAAAATCTATAGCCTATTGCGTTGGGCGCGTGCGTGTGTTTCGCAATCGGCCTTTTTCTTGTCTTTTCTTCTTTTGGTTTTACGTCTGCCGGTATGTTCGACTTCACGAGGTGGGCTGCCTGGTCGTCATGCTGAGGAGGGACGCTCAGGCCAAACAGTTGAGGCACGCCGACAAGATGCAAGGGGGCACGCGAGCCCATCCGTTTTACTCCGTTGCTGCTATCGACGCAAACAAGCCTGAGGGTTTCCGTCTCCAGTGCTTCGGCGCACAAACGTGGGTATTCTACTCCTACCGTCGTGCTCTCACCATCATATGTGTTTTAGTTCCTTCTTTTCACCGTATTTTTTTACGACAAAAAAATCCGAAGCATACGTGTCGTCTTTCACAGGTCCAGAGTAGAGAGCTGCACATCATTACCATGGCACTGACTGTACTTGGTACCTGATGTGAGTACCAGGTATGATAGAAGCAACGCAGTTCTCGCAAACGTGAATGGCATACCCCCTGCCGAATCACCATGCCTACTCGTTCTCTTTCAGGACGCACATGCGCCCACAGAGACTCGTCATATATCGTGTGTACGCCTGTACGTCTTCGTCGTCGTGCCATCCGATTTCGACGTCGTGTGCCAACAAAGCAGCGTAATTATTGTCGGCGTGGAACAACCAGGAGGTGTGGTAGCCCCCCCCCCACTGTCACGTCTTCCTGTGCCCGTCCTTTTGTCCAACCTTGCACCGGCTTGCCCATTCTGAGGCGTCTCTCACGTGTTAAGCCTTGGCGCTTACCGCTGAGGCTGTGGTGCTCGTAACACCCACGCAGCGATATAGCAAAGGTATAAACCATAAGTCATTTTGGCGTCGACCGGCCATATCTCATAAGAGATCTCGACCGAATCTTTCCCTAGCTTTGCTCTGCGTTCTCGGTCATGTCTGACCCACCCTTCCGAGAATCCAGTCCCTGGCCCCCCTGAGGACACAAGGGTGGAGGAATACAAGAACCACGACTCCAGCACATCGTGGAGAAGCAGCTCAGCCCGCTCACGACGAGGCGGATCCCCCAACTCTCCAAGCAGACGGAGATGCTTATGAATCGTCTGGAAACTATGACGGTGTCTAATTCGAGTGCGAAATTGAGTCAGGCTCTGAGTCGGCGTAGCGGGGGGTCTCGAGGACCATGTCGTCGTCATCCGGTTGGGTAGTGTCGGTGGCTGTTGTCGCGGTGGTGTTGGGGGGCTCGTGGTTTTTCGATTCCTCCACCCCTGTGTCTTCCGTAGGACCAGGGACTGGATCATCGCAGGGGTGGGTCAGACTTGACCGACAACGCAGATCAAAGCTAGCGGTACAATCGGTTGAGATCTCGAACGGCAATATATCGTAAGAGACATCAACTGAGTCTGTTCCTAGCTTTGCTCTGCATTGTCGGTCTTGTCTGATCTATCCCACGGTAACCCAGTCCCTGATCCCACCCTGACCCCAATGAGGACAGAGGGGGTGGGGAGTAAAACAAAACTTCAACTCCTTCAGCACTACAAAGCCAACACCCACCCACACCACCCAGCCGGAGGACGACGACGACGACATGGTCCTCGAGGTCCCTCGCTACGCCGTCTCCGAGGCCGACTCTATCTCAACAGATTCAGGGCCGAACCCTAAGCCAATCAGATCAGAGCAAATCAACCCATTGGTCCGCGTTATTCCCATCGACTCGTACCTTCACAACAAGCAGTGTACATCAACCATTGTATCTAGTAAGTGGTAAGCTCTGCTGCTTATTCGTTATTTGTCGCGGTGTTCATCGTGCGATTCGTGCTCTTTCGGGACGCTCATGCGCCCACAAAGACTCGTCACATATATAATGATATTCCTGTACGTACGTATAAAACATTCGTCGTCGTGTCACCCGATTGGGACATCGTGTGCCCACTAATCACAAATCAGCGGAACTATTGTCCGCGTGGAACCAGGAGGTATATAGGAGCGGTAGCCCCTCCTTCTGTCACTTCTCTCTGCACCCGTCCCCTTGCCCAAGCTTGCGCCAGCTCGCCCATCCTGGGGCTGCTTTCACGTGTTCACCTCGGCGATTAGCGCTGAGGCTGTGGTTCATTTAACATTCACCACGCAGCGATGGAGCCAAAAGGTACAAACCATCAGGTAAATACAATTGCGAACAGTTATATTGCTGCTGCTGCTGCTGCTGCTGCTGCTGCTGCTACTGTTGCCGAGGGGGCGTCTTGAGGAACGATCGTCCTGCCCGCGTGATGATACTATGAATACGTACGTACTGCAGCTGCAGTATACGCTAGAGGCGTTATCCGAAGAGTACCCGTCTTAAACGGGTACCCGCCAGTTTCGAGAAAAAATACCCAGGTACTCGAAAGTATTTACGGCCATTATGTGCGGGTACCCGGGTACCCGTTTAGCGGCGGGTACCCGTTTAACACCCGGGTACTCGGCTGACTCGTCTAACAGCCGAGTACCCGAACGCCCGGGGCCCAAATACTCGGCGAGTATGAAGTTTTGCCCGTACCCGTCGCGGGTAATAGCAAGCCGGGTAATACTCGCGAGTATCCGGGTAATTGGCAAAAGGGTAACACTTTATTATGGTGTGACATGTGAGGCATGAGACAGCATTTTCATTTTGAAAAGGGTTTCCTCGGTAATATTTACCAAATACTACCCAGGGGACGTGATTCAGGGGACGATACGTTGCCATCTCCGGAATTTCTAAGGCAAATCAACGGGTACCCGGGTACCTGGGTACTCGTTTAAACCGGGTACCCGGGTACCCGAGTACCTGGGCCCCAAATACTCGGCGAGTATGAAGTGTTACTCGTGTACTCGGCGAGTATGAAGTGTTACTCGTGCCCGTGACGGGTAATAGCAAGCCGGGCAATACTCGCGAGTACCGGGTAATTGGCAAAAGGGTAACCCTTCTATTAAATAGTATACGCACAACAACAACAACAACAACAACAACAACAACAGGGGCGGCAGAAGTACGAGTAGAGCATCAGGCCAACCCTCCTGGAGAGGTTCAGGCCGTCACGCCAAGAAGGCCTCGAACTCTTATCGCTCCATCATTCTTGGTATATCATACCGTACCTGGTACCCGGTATGCCTTGATTTAGGACTGCCCGATACCTTGCCTCAGCCATCAACCAGATACAGACATATATATAAAATATGTATAGGGGATGGCATAACTGCTGTAGGCTGTAGGGGTAAAACTCCTCGGGTATATACCGTATACGTGACGTATTATATCAATGTGCATACGTTAGACAACATTCGAGATTCCAGATTACCGGATAACCGGTATGTACTGCTGCTGCGACTCTATGCATAGGTATCATACATACGTACCGCTTGCCGTATTTAATATTCTACTATGGAGTCTATGCCACTGGTGCTGCTCTTGCTGCTGGGCCATTGTCCACACGTCCACACTCGTACGTATAAGTACTGTGTGTACGTACGTACAGAGTAGCGGTACGCATTACAGAATTGTGAAGAGTAGTATTGATAGTATAGGCTAGACTACTGCTGTACGTATGTAGACGTCGATGAGTACACGTGAGGAATAGGATTCACGAGTACCGCTGTACACGAGTATAGCTGCTGTAGTACGTAGTACCTGGTACATCCTGGTATATAGTGGGTATGGACTGCTGTAACGTGTTTACTTGTACTACTGCTGCTGTAGCTAAGTGCGTTGGTTGCACCTTGAAGGTGTAACGCAAGGAGCTGTCGTACATAGTTGGCATATAATATAAACCTCAATGTTTAGAGCGACAACCCACACCTACAGCAGCAGTCGCTACTCGCTATATACGTTCAGTAGTACGTAGCATGAGGAGACGAAGGCGCTCGCCGAACCAAAGCTACCTACAGCAGTAGCACAGCAATTGCCCACCCATGTCTCGGAACGTACTCTACTGACTACTGATTGATGTACTAAACTTGTGTCCAAGAGCAACATCGTACCATGCAACCATGCAGTCTCGCAGCAGTCTCTGCTCACCGTTTGAGCTTGACCTCCGCATGCAAAGCTTGAGTCCCCCTCCTTGGCCGAGCAGCGGCTCGCCACGCCACGCCCAGCAGCACTCGATCACAAGAGGGGGGACTCTCTTCACGGCCACCTCATCTAAGACCCGCCAGAGCACGGGGGCTGCGCGAGCCCTGCCGTAAGTGCCGTGCGCCGGCTGCTGTCCGAGTCAGTCCTCCTTGCTTGCCTCGTTTGTTCGATGTTCCTATTAATAGGAGCTATGTACGAAAACGGCAGTTATTTATCCGCTTACGTACCTCCTGGCCGGGTTCTTGCAGAAGGGAAGCCAGGAGACAGGCTGCGATTCGCCGTATTTCGTCGCTCCTTCTCCGGGAGGGGGACAGGTGAGAGTTTTACAGCCAGCAACCTCGGCACGCTCTGTGCACTACTGCCCCTGCTACCTCCCCTTTCCCTGCCCTCGCACACGACACCCTACCTTCCATCCTCCCACGTTTGTGCCTGCACAAAAAAACAAAAATCCTGGAACCAAACGGCGGTTTCAAGAACAATTATTACGCCGCATTTTTTCCTTCTCTCTGGACGATACGATACGCGTTCGTCGCAATATACGTAGAATTCGGAACTCGTGAACAACTCAGACTGCAGACTGCACTGCACGACGATTGTCTCAAGTATGCACGTCATGCTCGCAGAGCCTCATCATGCACCCGTATGACACTCGAAAATAGTGCTGTGTAAACTGTAAACACAACGAGAATGTTCGAGACCGTCCATTCAGATACGAACACAACAAGGCCGACTTATCGTTACGTATCGTGCTCGTATTGATAGCTGGGAGGACGATGTCGACGGAGAAGCGAGGATGGCGACGCTCGCCGATATCGCCTCTCGCGCACGCCATCCGCATGGACGCCGTCCGACAGGCCAACATTTATCCTACCTGTAGGCTGGACAAGAGCGGCCGCGCTGTGTATGAGCCCGAGGATATATGGGCGAAGCGCGCCGCGCTGTTCAAGCCCAATTCGCGATCGAGTGTGGGCGGCTCAAGGTCGAGAGCGATCCTAAAGCAGAAGGTCATAGCGCTGAGCACGACGGGCGTGACGAAGGAGAACATGGAATCCGTTGACCACGTCAAGGAGGTCAGTCACAAGCCAATAATGCGTCAGATATGTTCATGTTATTCCACCGTAGATACTCTGTAGACATGATATAATCGATGGACGTGGCTTGTCTTGGGAAAGGAGGATTTCAAGGTACGGTGTCAATGTACCGAGATGTACTTGGGTGTGTCCTGTTTTCACCAACGACATCCAGCACAACCAGTGTCCGTACTGATGCTTACTACAGAGATACCACACGTACGTATACCCCTGGCACAGGTTATTACGTGCTCACAAACCACAGCACGAGGCAGATATTATATCTGCGTACTACTATGATTCCAACTGCTGTACGTATCGGTATTTCAACGTTTATGCGGTGTGTTTGTTAGCAGCACAGCTGCGGTACGAGTCTCTTTACGCGTACGATAAGTGTTTTCTGCAAATGGCGAGGCCGCGAAGACCGTGTCTGTCTCAACGTTGCTATACTTCGAAGTATAATAACATAGAGATACTACAGCAATATACATATGAGCCACTCTGGGCGGTATAATAAGGACCATTTGAACATCAATATAAAGATCAATCGGTCCTTATATATATGCCCAGAGTGGTATTGGGCCATTAATATCAATATTAATAGTAGACGGCGGTGCGAGTAGCGTTACTGAATGGAGTCTATTGTACAAGCAGTCAGTACGTCGTATATATGAGCGGGACGAAAAAATACCGAGGTTTCCGTCGACGACCGTCGACTGCGGTATACCAGGACGCTTCGTACGTAGATATCGCGTGGCTGGTCCGGCAAGCTGTTGTTACGGTGGGTATGGCTGACAAACGGCGTTGATATTGATGTTCCGTCGGAAACTCGATCGATCTACTTAGTTTGAAGCTTTCGCCCCCTGTTTCATCCGGAACACCAAGAGCTTTATCCCGGGGGTACTTTGAAGCTTTTTGTGGAACCCACCTCGCGTCTCTCGTCTTCATGGCGCTTGCACTCTTCGTTGAAACCAGACGGTCGCAGTCCTGATGAAGAGCAAGGAGCGCGCCGCCGACATTGGGACGGCGGAAAGGCGTGTTCTCCAGCCACAAGTAGCTCGCAGGATGGCCAGAATGACCGCCGAGAAGAGGGCGGCCTTCGAAGGGCGGGTGCAGGAGGCGGTGGAAAGGATTGTCTACGGCGCGAAACGACGCTATACTCGGCGACAGGAGTCGTTGGATCAGACCGGCATCTTCCATCCTGAAGCAAATGCGCACAGGTACGTACTCAAGCAAGCATTCTTCCTCTTGACGAGGGGCAAAGAAGAGGTGAAAGACATGGTAAAACAGGGTAAAACCGGGTAACACAATATTTTATTGTTCCAACACATTGGTCGGAAGGGTAATTTCTTCCCCGAAAGAATATCTCATAGAGTATATGTGCTGTAGCTCGCCCCTCTTATACTATATAGTCTTGAGGGCGCACTTTGGTTTAACTTCTCACCGTACGTTTTCCGTGAGTAGCAAAGGGGTGGCGAGGGCGAACCGTGACAAGGACATTCCACAACGCGTGCGTTGACCCACTTTAACCTGTTGCAACAGGGTGCACACTCAATTCTGGGCAGATCTCAACAACAGGGTTGACATCACCAAGATTGAGAACGCGGTGTGGGCCAGCATGTCGGCCGAAGTGGAGAGGGTGAAGACCGGTTCGCCTAGCACAGCCTCGTCTGGCACCCGCCGCAAGCCAACGTCTTCGTCGGCGGCTCGAACGCACACCGAATCCGGCAGCCTGAGACTATCATCTGACAGCTTGAGACCTTCCTCAAAAGATAGCTCACACTATGACGTCCTGAACAGCTCGAAAGGAACAGTCCCTACCGACGACGACGCGCAGCACGACGGCACACCGCTGAGATCGGCAGGCGACAGCCACACGAGCAGAAGGCACGGGCAGCAGGAAGGGAAGGGGGGCACCGGCGCGATGCAGGGAAAGAGTGGCGAGCGGGCTGCGGTGGAAACCCGTGGTGGCTTTTCTCGCCGAGAAAAGGGAGCGCGCACCAGTGGCGAGGGCAGTGCATTTCTGGGTGAAGAGAGCGACAAAGACGGTGGGTTGTCCACAGATGAGGCGTCTTCGCTAGCCCCCGCGGCGGACAAGTTCGTTGGCATCCCCGGGTACGAAGACGTGGGTCACGTGCCCACGCTGGAGGAGTTTCGGTCGGAATGGCCGAAGATGAAGGCGCGGTCTGATCTGGCTCATCGACAGGAGAGCGGGTACAAGGGAAAATGGAAGCATCAACCCGGGGGGGGAGGGAAAGCCCAACATGGCAGTGGGAGCGTAGTGAACGACCTCTCGAAGAGGGACGAAGTTTTCCGACACTTCAAGAATTACTACGACAAAGCCGGCCACAGCGGGGGAAGGGCGGGCGATGCTCTGTACTCGGCCGGGGTCAACACGACGGGCCTTCTTCAGCCCGATTTCGACGTTATCGACGCTGTCGGGAGGCACACGGCCCAAGCCCAAGAAAGCCGACGCCGGGGGCTCATTGGGGAGGGGTTAATGTCGGCGCCCAGCGCCGCGAGCTCAACCCGCGCGTCAACCGGGGAACAGGTTCAACATTCTGCGTGTGACTCTGAGGGCGTTGATACCCGAACCCGTCGTTCGAAGGAAAGAGACGGGATTGGCGACGGTTTCACCAACGTATTTCTAGAATCAATGCAGGGGGGCGAGATCGCGGCGCGCAGGGCTGCTCAGGGCACCGCCAACGCATTCGCCGGCCGCGGAGGAAAATGTGTCGAAATTTCTGACGAGGCCTCGTACGGTGGAAGAGAAGGAGGCGGTGATGGGGGGCACTTAGGCGGGATCCTCTGCAGTAGCGACGGCCAGAGCGGGTGGGGTGGACCGAGAGGCCGGCAGCTTTCCGGCTCCAGGTGGAGAGCAGACAGTCAGCGCGTCGTCAAGGCACCGTTGGAGGGAAGCTCGAACTCGGCAGAGCTACAGGTGTGCACGTAAAACGAAATACTTCCCGCAGCAAGTGATATGGGCTGCATCTGCGGGCCAGGCCGCTCTCTTACTTCCCTGCAAACTTGTCCGAGTTCCAACAAACCAAACTCGCATCGCCCCACAAAGCAGTAGACGCTCATCGAAAACCTCTACATTAGTGTGTTACCCCTTGAACCAGGAAACTGTTCTGCCCGCCGCTACTCTGTCGTGGCGATTTGAAGATATTAGATGTTTCGTCGTCGACATAACCGGTCGTGGTCTGGCGCTCCGCTCAAATATTTTGGCATTCAACGCGCCCTGTGGATGTGTGCGACACCCTCGTCAGTCGACGCCAACCCCAGGAGTGCTCAGTCCGGTATCTTCCTCTCGAACCCACAACGGGTCCTTGGCATATCGCCCCCGATCTGGCTGCATTGCTACAGCCGTATAAAGAGAGCTATCTATCCATGTAGGGTATTCGCCGATCTAGCAATAACTATCACAATACCACATTTCACCCGCCCCCCAACCCCGCGCATATCATTGGCTACTTTTAGGCGCGACTGGAGGCATCCTGGTGTGCGCTCTTCGTACCCGTCCGAATGAAGCTCGACTTTCTGCAGAAGTACTCTACCCTTGAGCGAGCTCTGGAGCTTCCTACTATGGTGCAGCATCTCGAGACAGCCGGCAAGGCCGTCCCCCTGAGAGAGAAGGTACACCATTCAGCTACGAACACCGCATCTACCCTCTTTACCTCCGTTTAACTCCTCCTGTAAACACCTTTCGACTATACGTACTGTAACTAAAAGTGGTTCGTCCCCAAACATGTGGGTGTGGCTGTAAAAAATAAAGATAAATAAGAAAAAAGTACAGCTTGCCTTGAGTGGCGTATGAAAGAAAACTGTATAATCGTGCGACCAAATTGGAGAGTTTTGTAGCCCGGGTGTATTAGTACTGTGGAGCTCATACTGAGTGCTGTACGCACTCGCTCGACGTACATTGGTTGCTGCCATTTACAGTGCTGCGATGCTTGTCACCGTGTTATATCGATGGGCACCAACTCCGCTATGTACGCTTTGATGTCCAACAAAGGTTACCGATTTCTTGCACCGGATGGAAGACAACGGGGAGCCCATGTCAGCAGCATCCATGTTCTCCGAAGCCGACCAAGAGGCTCTTTTCGGCTTGGACTGCTGGGTCGACTTCGCCGCCACCAGCCTAGCCATCCCCCAAGACAGGGTGGAGGAAGACGACGGTCGCGCCGATGACGGACAACAAGCATTTGGGGGAAGCGACGGAAGCGACACCAGCACCAATGATCGTCCCACCATCATCGTCGGCAGCAATGGCACCGACATCCCCGACGAGGGTGGGGGGGGCGGGGACGACGTCGAGGCGCCGGGGGCAGGGGTGAAGGGGGACGAGTGTAAGGCGGAGAGAATACCTAGCTCAGACTGCGCGGAGCTCGTGCTGGAGTCCGCGCGGAGGCAAGCGGCGGAGGCAGTGCTGGCATGGTTGAGGTCGATCGACTCGCTCCTGGTCGGGAAGTGCGCGCAGGTGTGCGACGCGGCGTGGTATGACCTCGGAGAGACAATCACGTACAAGGGAAGGCCTGTCGCGCACCGTCTGCCGCCGCGTGCCATGGAGGCTGCCGCGCAGCGTCGAGAAGACCGCGAGGAAGGGGGGTGACGCGTGACGTGGTTCCGACGTGTGCGTGGGATTGTTTGGCGTGCTCGGTTGGTGTGTGTGGTCGGTGGGAGGCGTGCGGGCTGTCAAGCGACACGGCTACGAGGGGTAGACATAGAGGGACGCAGCTTTTGTTGCCTTGGTTAAACAGGGCGAAGTATATTGCAATTACGTTGTACTCTGACATAACCTGTAGTGATCGCGGGATAGGGGTATGTCGATCTGCCGTTGTCCTTGGCAGATTATGTTAAAAGAGAAGGCAGCCGGTCTATAAGGGGAGCACTCTCAACCATGTACACACTGATGTAACAAACGAATGTGGGGGGAACCGCAGCGAATAATCTAGACAAGAGGACTTCAGAACGAGGAGGCGCGTGTGGAAGCACAATCGACGGTCAAAGCAGGCAACAACGTGCACCCCATGTTCTACTGCAAGGTGTTATATTCACCGGTACGTTTCCCCCCCCCTCACTGTTGCCAATTCTGGACAACACAAGATATCTCGCGGGTGGCAATCGAAAACGGCAAGTTCCGCGGATGACAGAATGTCTAAGCATACCCTCTTGCTTAGAAAAACAAACGGAAAAGGACCAGCGTGATACCCAAAACGCAGGGAATTGCTAAAACCCATCGTCGTTATTTTTGCCGGGCTAGAACGCGGCCGGCCCCTGTTGACAGATGGCTACCGCCATGCATCGGTCCAGTCGCATCGCCTCCGGATGGAACTCCCCCATGGTAGCACTCCCATCGGGTTTCCCGCCCACATTTGAAGCCAACGCCACTGACCGATCAATCACATGCCTGGCCTCGCTGCGAGCAGGGCGGGCGGCTGTCAGAGGGGCGCCTCGTCCCCCACCCCCTGCTCGCCCCCGCGAGTCGAAGGCCTTCCCGTCGGCAGCAGGGGCGGCCCCCTTCCTGCTGGAACATTCCTGGTCCTTAACACGCTGCAGCACGAGGTTCCGCGCCCGTGCGAAGAACTCGGCAGCCGAGGAGTGATCCCCTGCCGCGAACCGCTGCACACCCATCCATTCCAGGCGAGGGGCCTGGTCTGAAAGGTCCTCCGATATGACGTCCAGGGCGCCGATAGGAGGTGTCAGGCGTACGTCGTTGTGTCGCTGGTGTTTGGCGGCGATGGTTCGAGCCCGTTCGGCATTGTCGGCGGCGGCGACGTGGTCGCCTGCCAGCAAACGGGATTTATCCCACAGCAGTGAGGCGCGGGGCAGGCGGGATGGTTTTGCGGGGATTAACAAACATGCCGCCCGTGGAAATATCCCGTCAAGTCTGCAGTAACTGCACAGGGCAGCAATATATTAATCGCATCACGTATGTCCACCCCACGAGGATCAAATACCCAGTGAAGAATCCGCCGTTAAACCCATCTGCCGGCATTTTGGCAGAAAAATAGATGAATAAAACAAATAATCTACTCGTACCTGCTAGCATGTCGGCGTACGATAGTAGCATCAGGGGGAGTATAAGGTCCACGCTCTCGTTACCCCCCACCATGTCCGACCGGAGAGTGTCCTCGTAGGTCTCGAGGCATATGCGCAGAAGCGGACGCGCTTCTGCCACCCTCCCCTCCGCCAGGTAATGCAGACCGAGGTTTCGAGTTGCAGCATCCACCAAGTGTTTGGGCGTCGTGTCACCGCTGGTACCCCCCCCCCCCCAGTCAATAAGGCATTCGCAAGAGCGGGGATGCGGCGGGGAATTTATTTTTTAGTTAGTTTCGACTGCGCTTGGGGTTATAGGTTCTTCGCCCCGCTGGCAAGAGGTTACGGCTTCGCCATGATGCTGGGTATAGAGGGAAACATGCAGTCGGCACGAACAACTTAGGGTGCTGCAGCACACGACGGCACACTTTCAGGCACACTTACATCTGGAGAAAAAAACTGTTTTTCGGCCTGGTTTCATTATATTGTTCTGATTTTTCAACGCCCAAACAAAACAATAACCTGGCGGCGGCGGACAAAGCAGATTCAAGCGACGCCTCCATCATCCTCGACGCTCCTTCGGCGTCTCCGAGTTCTCGGCACACCACTCCCAGGTTTCCTAGCGCCACGGCTTGGGCACCACAGTTTCCCGGCCGGTCCGATCCATCGGCCACGTACACCGGCGTGCGCATGGGACCCTCGGCCACAGGGTCCTGCAGGAGCTCCACGAGTATCTCCAAGTGCTGCTTTGCGTCCTGGTGACGTCCATGGACAGCCGTGGCGAGAGGGTCTATTTCGTCAGTCTTGGCTTGCGCCCATCGTAAACATTTCATTAACGCCGCGTGAGTGATCAAGTTTCTTCGATGCAGGCATTGGAACGACGAGTTATCGGCTCGTACCCCGTCTGCTACGGCCACAACCTTCGGCCGCTACCACTATCGCTGCTACCGTAGAAAAACGCCAACACCTCTACAGCAACAAGGAGGGAGCCCCCCCCCTCCCTCCCCCCACCTCCTCCCCTTGGCCGCTGTATACGACGTACCTATACGTAGTGGACTAAGGGTACTTGTAGATATGTACGTCTCATGCTACAGCCCCTGTTGTTCGGCTCCCACCTCAAGCCTACCCGCCGCCCGGCACAGGCCACCGAGTTTGCCGAGGGTTATCCGCGTCCCTGCATGTTTTTCCCCGAACGTCGCCCTTTTCATGTCAAGCGCCCTCAATTGGGCCCTGATCGCGAGGTTGGTCTCGGTCTCCCATGGACTGGCACGGGTTGACGAGGTGGGCGTATTTTAGAACTGATTTGTGGGTGTTTCTTGCGGAAAAAACCCTATTGTTATAAAACAGCCAGAGGTAGTGCTGTGCTATTATGGGAGATCATGACGACAGACGCGTATCGTCATGCGCGTTGCTTAAATGGTTGTCGCTCTGCTCTGAACCAACGTTGGTTGATGCGACATATGTGCGGCCTTCGTCGACCTTGCCCTCAGGGCACCCGCACTACCTCAATTATACAAATGTTCAACCCCAAAGCATCGGCAACTTCCGCTTCAGTATGACGAGACAACAAGATGGACAACTCCGAAACGGTTCGGCCACATGGTTGATTGAGCGCTCTCCGCACCGTGTGGGCCCTTCTTCTCGGGACATTTTTATTTCCTGCGTCTGGGTGGCCGTCAGTCCCAAGGGTCTCCAACGTTTGAGGGCTGCAACGATTTTTTCTCGCCGTCTAGATTCGGCGAGTTGTTGCGGAGTTTCGCCACTGCGATCTTGCACGTTCTTGTCCGCCCCCGCTTGCAGGAGGGAAAAACACACCTGGTGCCGGTGACAGAGTGGACAGGGCCGCGGGGGACGGGAGGGGGCGGTGGGCGAGAAGGGACCGGGTTTAGCTTGTTGGTCGAGCGAGCGCTTCAGTGGACACTCTTTGTCTGCAGCAGAATTTTAAAGGTGGATGGTATATTGAGAGCTCAGCTGTTAATACACAGATGCCTTATGACGAGCTTACCACAACTGAGTCTCGATCGGGACTTGTATCGATCTGTGCCCGGTTTCTTTCAGGAGCGGCTGCAAACCTTCTCCGTTCTGGAAAGCGAATACTCCTCGCGGCCCCTTCGTCGTACGAGCACCTGCGTACTTTCTCTCGCATGTGCTGCGTCGCACCGTTCTCTTATTAATAGTTTTGAGCTATACGCATTTTCGTGTTTCTCGTCTTTTTATTTCAGCGACGAGAGGAAGGTATCAATGAGTGGCCTAAGGGAGGGGCTCTCTCTCTCTCCTCTAAATTATGCAGAAACTAAATAGGTGGCTGCGTCTGACTGAGCGACACGCCTACCGTTCATCCACATGCCATTCCAACAAGATGCACGTAACGCGTAGAATACGCGCCTCGTAAGTTCCCCACCCTGCGGCGAGGTGAAGGGGGGTTCTCCTGTCTGGTCCGGTCGCGCCTATAAACGCCTTCCGTTTTATCAAAACCTCGACAGCTTCGAGCTTTCCTTGCCGCGAGGCAAAGTGTAGGGCCGTCCAGCCCGAATCGGGGTCCGGCGCGTCCACATCGGCGCCAGGCAGCGACAGCATACGCGACAATCTGACGGCAACAGAGAGGTGTGGAATTCGCGCAGTGTGGTATTTTTGCCATGCTTCTCATCCCCACGCTCGGTGGCGTGTGTGCTTAAATACATCTGATCATTTTTGCATGATGGTCAAGGGGCCACGGGCGTTCTGGAGCGGATAAGCGACCGTTTCGCCGGCAATCGGCAGGAGGTTGTTCGCTGTTTCGGTTCCGGGGTTCAGGCTGCGGCCTATGAGTCCTTCGTGTGTGTGGTTGCAACCGACATCGCATCGGTCGGGGCTTCCGCTTTCGCTCGTCTTCGCTGCGTGTCGTTGCTGTGTCGCCTCTCTATCTCTCAGTTGTTCGGCCGCTAAAGACTGGCCCTGGAAGAGACACGGGAAGCGGTTACCACGACACACATGTAGACCTATGACGGAGCACTTTCCTGCGACAGACACCGACCTGTCGACTTCTCCAGATTTTGCGGCAGACCAGACGCTCCAGACGTCGTCGCTGCTGCAGTGGTTCTTGCGCCGCTGCGCCTTCACTTCCGCGTCCCTCGTCTTCCTCGCTAGCTCTGTTTCCCTTGCAGACATCACGCATGGCAAGCGCGCGCGTCAGGTTTCTCCCGGGGCCGTGAAGAGACGATACGTACCGTACAGATATCTGCACGCTACCTCGATGTAGAAAAAATCAAATCACAACCGGTGGTGAAACGTGAAGACCGGAAGGTCGTTGTCGTGATTCCCTCGTGAGTCAGAGGTGTTGAAAGCGAGCTGCGCAGTTTTACAGAATCCTTGTGGGCATCACCTCCTGAGCGGGCGAAAACGGTTGGAAACCCGGGTTGTAATATCACGCGCGCATCCACAAAAGTTCAACCAGCACGCCCACAGCAGCGGAGCGGAGACGGGCATTTCATCGGCTCGAGTCACAGATACCTTCGTAGCGTTTGACTCAGCGACCCCAACTCGGCCTGCTGCGCACCCAAAAGCTTGTCCTTTTCTCTCCTGGTCTGATCGCGAAACCCATTTGCCGCCAAGGCTTTAGCCCAGAAGCCCTTCTCGAGAGGTTCCAATTTCTTGCGCACCTGACGGGCGACGAAAAAAGTGGTTCATTGGAGTCGGACCGATAAGAGCCCACCCTGGTCGCCTGGACTGTATAAGGCCTTCGTAGCGCAAACCTGTGTACGGTGTGTACTCGAACGACTTGAAACCGCCTTGCACTCGGAACGCCTCCGCCAACGATGCCCGAAGCACATGACCGAGAAGAACGGTGACGCGGTGCATGCTGGCGGATAAGAGGGCTTGCTTTTCACGAGTGCGTACGACGTGCGAGTATCCGCACCTTGTCAGCTTCTTCCAATCTTCCCAAACGGATAAGGTTATCCCTCGAGGCCTTCATGCCCACGAGCCTTCCGTTAAGGGGGATGCCTGCCTTGGCCGCATCTTGCGACTCCCGTAGGCGCTGCTTGCCAGAGAAAAGGAGGGGGGGTGGGGGGGGGGTCATTTGTACAAGCGCATGCGGGAAAGGGGGTGTTCGGGAGTCTCGTGTTGGTTACCTGCGTATGGGTAGCTCTTTTTGTTGGGCGTATTTTTGGATACAGTATTCGATGCAGCTCGCATACGTAGCGAACGGGGGGACATTTCACAAACTCCGTGTTCGTATTAATAGTGGGTCGAAAACGTATCATACATGCTCCTATAACATCTTGATTCACGTGGGCCGTCACAACCAAATGTTTCGGTTTACGTAGACTACATCTTGGTCAATTGTGTATTCTTGAACGCACCTGCGCGAGCTCTCGCCGTTGTTTGCGATGACTGATCTCGAGTTCCCGCACCGATTCGGCAGCCTTTACCTCCAAGTTTTGGATTGTACTGTCCCAGTGTCGCTCAATCTTGACTAGTCGCCTAAGGTGGGAGCACATATATACCACAGGCACAACACGGGCAACGCAAAGCTGTTCACGCATGCTACGAGTACGCACGTAGCCGTATGCATTGATTCGCTCATGGGGCTATACGAGATCGTTGGAGCATATCCGCGGTGTTAGACTATTAATACAAGCAGCATATAAAAACCGATGATCATGTAGCGCATACAGCAGCGAGACGCCCCGAGCGACCACACGCCAAAAAAAACAAAAACAATGGCGAAATGAGTGCATGGACCAACTCAATCCACCCGCCACACTGCTAACTACTGCTGCTGTGCGTTCCTGCGTTCCTACGTTCCTGCATTCCTGCGTCCCCATGTCACGGGTCATGGGTGCGTGCGAGGGTGAGAGTAGAGTGCTCCCAACTCAGTGCTCCGCGCTCAGCTCTCAAGCAACGGTCACGTTTCAGTTTTTTTCGTCAGGTACAGCGGTCTCACCAGTGGAGTGGGGCCAGCGCAACGACATCGCCATTTTGATGTTCGCTGATCATTGTGGGGTTTCCTGTTCAGCCGCGCTCGCCGCGCCCGTGCCTCAACCGGCTGCAGCCACGCCAGCGAGCTGACACGCGCGAGGAGCACTGACTGGATCACTGGAGGAGCACTAAACAACAGCAGAAGAGCACTGCAGCAGTAGAGCCCTAGGAAGCACGGAGCGCGCCGGCGGTGCTCGTGAAAGAAAATGTGTCAGGAGTTACGTCAAGGAAGGCAAAGCGTACGCTGTCAAGGGTATAGGGCCGAGTGTTCCAGACTAAAGCCTGTGTACCAGGTACTGGTACGAGTAGTAGTTTTGGTGCCAGCCAAGGCTTGGTCAAATGTCAAAGGGCAAAGTTCAAAATTTCAACAGGAACATAAAATGCGGAGGAATTATGATTGGTCAGTTACTTCCCCGAAAAAATATTGTTACCCCGTTAATTTTAAGTTAATCCGAGGCTGCAAAAAAAAATGCTGCTCTTGTTGCGGTTTGCTGGGTTTGCTGTTTGGTGGTTTGGTGTACGAGGCTGTTTGGGTGATCGGGTACATATAGAGACCAAACAAGAGGGTCGAGGGCCTCACCTCCCACCCCCTGCTGTGCTTCAGTACGACTACAGCTACAAGCAGTACTCGAAACACGGCTTGGTCATAGAGGTCTTCGTCGTTTCTAAAGGCCACCACCACCACCCCAGCTCAGCTTGTGTATTCATATCCCTCCCTTTCCATCGCTTCGGGTTGGTTCTACAGTACGTATAATACGCATACGTAGATCAATTCCGCAGGGTGCTCTTCGTTTCTTCTTGTGAGAGGAGTGCGCGCCAACACCGACAGGCAGCGCGTGATCGCGAGGCTCCACATTTAGCGGCCTGGCCTTGGGGATGACCCAACAGAGCGGCGGGGACCCGAGCGGGCTGGAACTCACGCAGGATGGAGAAATCTGCGAGCCGAGGAGGACGTCGATTTCGCTCGCCATCCCTGTCGGCGCGAAACAACTGGGTGCCTCGGTCGAGATAAAAGATGATCAGGTGTCGTTTGAGGCCCATGGTGTCGAGATCAATCGCGATGGCCTGTTTATCAATGGCAAAAACGTGAGTGAGATACATCAGGACGACCTCCGCATACTGGGCGAGTTGGGGCGTGGCGCGTGCTCGGTCGTCAAGCGGGCTCAGGTATGAAGGAATGAAGTGGCTAACGGTTGGGCGGAGGCAGGAACATGTATATAGCCAGGCTTGAGGTTCTGCCTCCTACTCGAAGTTCTTTTCTTGGAGGTATATATTTCCCAACGTGTGCAGAAAAGGACCAACGTTGTTTTTCTGTTTTTCTGGCTCCCACCCGAAGCAGAGCATTCGCTGACCCAAGAGGACCAACTACTAGCTAAAGTAGCGTCCGCAAAGAGCCACCCGAAGGCCAACGGGCATGGCTCACGGCAAGCGCTCTGTTGGTGCAGCCGTGCTCCAGCCCGCTTCAGGGAGGATCGGCGTAGCGAGCGATGGAACTGCTGCTGCTGCTGCGGCTTGCTGCAGCAAAGAGCGTTCGTGTACTTTTGTATCATGTGTTTCTTGCGTTGCTTGCCCGAACAAGCGGGGTCTCCACGTCTCCACGTACTCGTGTCCGACATATTGCTGCTGTTGCTGCTGCTGCTGTCTACGTAGGTGGAGTATAGTGTGCCCGTACTCCTCCCCGCTACAGCCGGCAATGCCGATGCCTTCTACGTACGCCTCGTGTACTCGTACGAGGCATGCGAGATTCTAAAGCGCGCGCTCGCTGCCTCATGTACGTACTCGTACGGCAACAAGCAGCACTGATTTACGTACGTACTGCTCCTATTCGTTATCATACTTATCATAGAGGAAATAATAGGGTCAGGATTACACACCCCACGGACCCACCCCGTCCAGTAACGAACTTGGTCAGGTCTCTTTTTCATATATATTTTTGTAGCGGTTCATCATAAAATGGTTCGTACTCTCTCAGGTCGTTTTTATTTTAGGTTTACCCCCTGAACCGAGCCTGAACCACCATGTACTGGCACCAGGCAGTACGTTATGTGTGATGCACGGGATGGCAGACGTACGGGACAGTCAGACCAGGCTCCTTGCCCACATGTAGTCGCGAAAGCAGCAGGCGGCGTGATACACTTACCGCGCATGATACATACCAGCGTGGAGTACGAGTTCTCGTATGCGGCTGGTAGTTTTTTATTTCCTTCCTTGAAATGTAACCGGCGAGGGTTTCGGCTTGCCGCGTGGAGTACTGTTGCATCCTCCGAAAAGATTTCCACTTTCCATACGTACAGCATACGACTTATACATAGCAGTACAGGCAGTACAGGACACCTACGAGTATTAATAATAAGAAACAGGAAATATGGTCCAGGCTGGATTTCTTATTCGAGAGAGACTTATTTCTGCACTAATTTCAAGACAACGAATGAATGTCGAATTTCGTATTTTCCTCTAAATGCCAGTCTGGCTTTCTTATCGTTTATCGGCCTGTTTCTACATGGAAGGTTTAATGTCAAGAACACACACATGCCGGTCGCCACGGTGGTTCAGCAGGTAACCACGAAGCCTGTTGAGTTAAGCAAGTGTCGAGTGTCGAGGTTCGAGTCTCGTATATATGGAGATTTTTGTTCTCAAAAATGTCACCAACTGACTGTCGAGAGCGCATTTTGTAGCGTGGGTAATACGCACAATTATTCGACGAGAGTTGACGAGGTAAGAAAGTGCTAAAATCTTCTCGCGATAAAAATGCAAGGCACTTACCGTAGTGCGGAGGGGGGGGGAATAGCCTACTTCGTGACCCCGGATCTGCGTTACGACTAAAAAGGGAGAGAGAATAGAAGGGCGACGATAATAAATGGGATGGACAAAAAAAACAAAACAAAAACATAGAGCGTGTGCGATGGTTGGGTTGACCGTCGCGGGTCGCGAGTGACGCCATGGGTGTGCCGGTACGAGTTATTTCCGAAGTTACGGACCTCCTCACCTATTATTAATAATAGATGTCGACGGAGAGAATGAACGGTTTAATGTGAAGAGCACACACCACACCTGCTCCTACCTGTACGATACCTGGTAGGCAGGTGGATTCGTACGAACGTCTACGAGTACGGGAGTACGACGTACGAACCCGGAACCTTCGTATGGGGGATGACGCTCCAAAAAAAGGGCCATCCCCCATTTTTTTTTTTTTTTTTGTCCATCCCATTCATTATCTTCGCACTTCCGTCTTCCTCCCTCCCTAGTTGTAACTCAGATCCGGGGTCACGAAGTAGGCTCCTCTCCCTCCCCCCCCACTACGGTTCTTGCCTTGGTTTTTATCGCGAGAAGATTTTAGCACTTTCTTCCCTCGTCAACTTCCGTCGATTTTTGCTTACCCACGCTACAATATGCGCTCTCGACAGTCGGTGTCATTTGAGAATAAAAACCTCCATGGAGAGAATAGAACCCCCTCGACATCCGGCCCTACAGGCTTCGTGGCTACCAGTTAGACCACCGGGGCGACCGGCATCCATAGCCCGGAACATCCCCGAGTACAGCCTGTATGAAACATTATGTACTTTCACATTGACAACAAAGAGGAAGGAAGACATCTATCTGCAAGCACCATGTCTTACGCACGTACGTAGGCTACGAGGGAGCGGGGATGCTTCGCAGCACAGACGAACGTACCCCCAGCTTGCCGGTATTTCGTGTATGTGTGTATGTTCTTTCTGCCCGTCGACATCCAGCACACCCACTCTGTGCCGATTATTTCTCCTGGAGAGATTCAAGCTCTGTGGTCACAAAGCCACGACACATATTCTAAGAGATTCAGAGATACTCTACTATTATACCACGCTTTGAACGAAACGGCGGCGCTCCAAATACTTCTGACCGCTTCAGCGCTCGACTGATCGACTGGCCATTACTCCGCCCCCGTCGGTAGTATTTGCAATCGGACTCGCTCTAGGTGAACGTGTTGTTGTTGTTGTTGTTGTTGTTGTTGTTGTTGTCTTCACATTAAAAGCCGTGCCGGTCTCTCTATCTAGGGTTAACGTGATGACACTCAAAACAGTATCTTCTTACGAGGTGTGTCTGTATTTCATTTCTCATGGGATTCCACATCGACCCCCGCCTTTCCCATCCCCATCCCGTTTCATTCTCTGCCGAATCGGCACCATGTCCGCCGCGTTTATTAACGGCGTCGTATTGCAGATTGCAGCAGTTTCGTAATATCATCGCCCCCCCCCTCCCGTCACCCCATTCCGCATCCCCCATCCATCCCCCATTCCGTTCCAAATCCGCTGCGTTCATTGGATTCACGAAGTCACATATTAATAGTCGTTTTAGAATGACATTAACTACCCCCCCCCTGCATATGGCAAGGCACCCGCGAGGCAGTTACATACTCGTAGTGCTCCCATTGCTGTTTCAGGAAATGGCCACACCATAAATTAAATTATCTTATTGAAGCTGTCATCCATATGCAAGTCCGCCTCACAAGCGATTCTTAGTAGGATGCAGCTCACCCTTCATGCGACTCGCCCAACACCTCACGGCGCTTCGAGCTTGGTGCTAGCAATGTCTGCCTGGTCGGTGAAAACCCTACATGCTCCGTCCCGGCATTGTAGGGATGCGAGGGTCTATGGTTATACGACGACGGCCGTGCATGGAAATAAAGTACCCCCCCCCCCACGCCCCCCACGCCCCCGCACAGCAACCCCTGCCGAATCGGCACCATTTACACCGCTGTCTTCACCGCATGGAGTCGTAAATTCATCGATGACCCCCCCCTCCCCCCCCCTATCCCCACCGCCCTCCCCCTCGGCGCAGCACGTCGAGACGCGGCTGCTTTACGCGGTCAAGGTTTTCAGCGCGTTCGACCGCAACAAGCGGGCGCAGCTGCTCAAGGAGGTGGAGACGCTATGGGGCATGGAGTGCCCCAGCCTCATCAGCTTCGTCGGCGGCTACCTCAAGGTGCTTGCGTGCGTTGTTGCGTGCTTGCGTGCGTGCTTCCATGCGTGCTTGCCATCAGTGCTGTGCGGTGCGGCTGTTGCATTAGGCGGACCAGACAGGCCAGGCCAGAGCAGGGCACGGCAGGGCGAGGCAGGGCAGGGTGTGGTAGGTAGGGCATGGCAGTGCCGGCTGGCCGGGCCTGGCAAGCAAATAAGCAAGCTACGAGTATATTTTAATAGTCGTCCGGCTCGGCCTTTGCGTGTTGTCTCCCTCTCTCTCTCCCTCTCTGCAGCCGAACCGCGCGCCCGCCCACTCGCGTCCCCGCAAGGAAAAACTGAGCGAACCCTTTTACCACGGCACTACGAGTACGCAGATATTTTCCTTACGAATATTGAGTTTCAAGTGGTTTGTTCTGGACCTCAGGGTTAAGGCGGAGTAGTGTCAAGGGTAACGTGGGAGGCGCCGCGCGGGAGGGTGTAGGGATTGGCTGCACGGGTGTCGAGCCTACGTCGAAGACGTGTATTTTGCCTGCATACATACCCCTGCGCCCTTGCGACAACCCATTTGTTTCATCTTGAGGGCCCATTTGTGCCATGTAGGTAGCGGCGTCTACCCTTTCGTTTCGTTTCTCTTTTTTTTTTTTTTTTTTGCTCCCCCGTTCCGTTCGACTGCAACTTCACCGCGGTGGAAGAGCTGCGTGTTGTAGGGAAGTACCCCCCCCCCCCTCCGACCCCCTTCCCGCCTCCAAGCGTTCCGCGAAAACGCTGGGTTGACCCTCCCTACTTCCGTCGCTGTTCGCCCCTCTGCATCTATCTACTCGTAATCACGAACAAAAGGATGGTAGCATTCACATCATCCTCGAGTACATGGACGGGGGAAGCCTGACCGACCTAATCCACAAATGGCGCGCTGTGGACTACGAAGAGGAGCTCATGTCGGCGGTGATGTTCCAGGTGAAAATATCGCGCGCGAGCGTGCGCGCGGGCGGGCGTTGGTTCCGGGCGTCGAATATCACCTTGTCTTGTGTTGAGAGCTCGGCCTTGTTACGTTTCGCCTCGGTCGCTGTGACTACAGCAGTAGCAGTAGTAGTACGTACCTCTAATATTCGAGTATGCTGTGGGGGTCAGACGAAAGTGACGCTGCTGTGGTGAATTGGTGGTGACGGTGTCCAGCAATCAAAGCGTGCCCGAGCCAACCTCAACCTCAACCTCGCGCGTTGTGTTTGTGCGTTTTGGTGCACGAGAGCCCCCCTTCGTCTCGATAGGGATGCGTGGTCAATGGTCAAATGACTGAGGCAAGCAGCAACACATTAGTACCCCCACCGCGCTTGGTGCAAGCAGTGTCTGCCTGGTTGGTCAAAACCCAACGTGCTCCGTCCCGGCATTGTGGGGATGCGAGTGTCTATGGTCGTATATACGACTACGGCCATGCACGACATGAGTACCCCCCCCCCCCCCCCCTCCCCGCGTTTTGCGCCATCTGCGGTCGGCGCAAGAGATAGTTATCTCCTGTGTCAATAGAGCTTCGTCCGACCAACTTATGGCGGTTCGTCTCTCCCCCCCCCCCCCTTGCCGCTTCCCCCCGGCCCCCCCCCCCCCCCCCCCCGCGCTTGTTGCGCCATCTGCGGTCGGCGCAAGAGACAGTTATCTCCTGTGTCAATAGAGCTTCGTCCGACCAACTAAAGGCGTTTCGTCTCTCCCCCCCCCCCTCTGCTCGCTCTCGCGCGGCGCACCCTCCCTCTTATTCCGCTTTTCCTCTTTGTTGGCGGCTACGGCGGCGGCGACATCGGAACCGTGGGGCCCTTTTTCGGAACCACCGGCGGCGGCTTATAGATGCTATGGGGGCTGGGATACCTCCACTACGAGCACCACATGCATCGAGACGTGAAGCCCCAGAACGTGCTCCTCAACAGGCGAGCGCTGAGCGATACGTAGATGGCTCATTTCTCCCGGTAGCATAATAGGGGGCTTGTAAGTTGGGTGGGTTACTAAACGCTGCCGACTTGTTATTAGTTGGCCGCCAACTCGATAGTTAGTTGGCCGCCGACTAGTTGTTTGTTGGCCGCCGACTAGTTAGTTGGCCGCCGACCAGTTGTTAATTTGCCGCCAACTAGTTATTAGTTGGCCGCCGACCCGACCAGTTGTTAATTTGCCGCCAACTAGTTATTAGTTGGCCGCCGACCAGTTGTTAATTGGCCGCCGACCAGTTGTTAATTGGTCGCCGACTAGTCGTTAGTTGGCCGCCGACTAGTTGTTAGTTGGCCGCCGACTAGTCATTTAGCTGGCCGCCGACTAGTCATTTAGCTGGCCGCCGACTAGTGGTTATCTGGCCGCCGACTAGTGGTTATCTGGCCGCCGACTAGTTGTTAGTTGGCGGCCGAATAGTTGTTAGCTGGCCACCGACTAGTTATTAGTTGGATAGGGTGTTTCAGTTAGTTTCTTGCAGTAATTAGCGGAGTTCTTGCGGGTTTTGCGCGTGTCTGTCTGGTGCGTTTGTGATTGGTAATATTTAAATTTCGATTTTTTTTTTTTCTTGTCAGGTGTTTGGTTCACTACCTTTTCGCCGCCCCATTTGATAAGTAGCCGTCAAGTCCAGCAAACTCGCAGACCTACCCGATAGGGAGCGGCGACCTCCATGTGCGACCCTGGTACAAACAATAGTGTTAATTCTTGCAAGCGAATGCGAGTTATGATGTACGATATCGGCCTTCTCGTAAGAAACGTGAAATCAGATCGTTAGGTTAACATCCGTATACCATTATTCTGGCGGAGCGAGAATGGGGAGTCGTAGTTTTCTTCCAATTTCCTGCAGTAGACGGCCAGCGCCTAGGCTAACACTACATATTGTACTTCGAAGCCCTTCCTTTTTCGTTTTATTTTTGCTTGCCCAGATTTCTTACCGTCTGCTTTGTCACGTACGAGAAGGTTGATACCGCTGCGCAATAATTTACACCGCGTAAAAAAAAAGGCCCTTGTGCCCCTTTCGAGGTGGCTGAAGCCGCATTGTTCGAGCGAGGTTATATGACCGACCGCCGACCGATATTCAAACAACACAAATCTCCGAGTTCTCCAAATCAACGGACTCACACAAGTTGACGGCAGTTACTATTATTATCTTGTTGCCTGAGTTCCGAACGACCGTTAAACCATTATATACCACTATTAGTAATACAGTACCGGATACCTAATGAGAAGCAGGCTAATATAATAATAAGAAAGACAGGCTGGAATTTTGGGGGAAAATGAGAAATTCGGGAGTCGTTATCCTGAAAATGTAGTGTAAAAAACACCCTCTCTCAAATAAGAAATCCGGCCTGGACCAGATGTACTGGTTCTTGTTAGGTGTCCTGTCGTATTACGGGGGAACGTAGTTAACAGGACCAAATATGCTTACTAAAAATAATGTAATATATAGGTTTTAGTGTACCAGATGGGTCCTGTTTTCTATGCCCCCCCGTAATAGTACTACTGGAGTGATATGTGTATCGGAGTACCGTAAAGAACGCTGAGTTTGCACAGACGTGCGGTCGTTTTCAACGTTTTCTCGACAACGGTATGGGTGATATTATAAAAAAAAGTCGAACATCCTTCTTTTCGGAAGGTTCTCGACCGATTTTTTCCCGAAAACACGTGGAAGTGCGGCGAGCGTAACCCCTCAAGAACTGGTCCCACGTGTTTGTGGACAAACTACTTGGAATTAGCGTGGGGCAATGTTTTCAGTTCTGAATGGGTTAAGCTCGATTTTTACCATTCCGCCGGAGTAGTGAAAAAAAAAAAACCAGAAAAATAACCTTTTTCGGTATTGGTAAAAACTTCCTGGTCTGGAAAAATCGAGCGCTGAAAAACGATGGCACCCCTGTTCGAAGTCAAACGGTTTCTATGGTGGTAGGCGGTAGGCAGTCGGGTTTGCCTCCTTTCGAGACCAGCCGCGCCGTTCGTTGGGCACCCATTCCAAACCTTCGACCTTGAGCGTGCTGAAATTCGCAGCGAGGGCCGCTGGTTGCTAGTTGTTTGCTTTGGGTGGAGGGGTAGGCTACGTATACAGCTGTCGCGCGCGCTCGCGCCAATTGCGTTCCCGAGCGTTATCCCCGCCTATGTTATTTTGACTGAACCCTCCTTTATCCCTGGTCCTCGACCTCATGGCGAGACGCCTCCTGTCTCGTGTTTTCTTTTAACACCTTTCTTCAGCAATGGCTGAACACCCCCCTAACCCCGGCCCTTGGCCTCATGGCGAACGCCTTCCGTCTTTACGTTTCCTACCTTTCTTCAGCAATGGAGAGGTTAAGCTCAGCGACTTCGGGATTGCCCGGGAGCTGGATGGCGACATGGTGAGCCCCAACCCCCCCCTCCCCCCCCCCCGCCGTTGTTACCGCCTCGGCCGATGGTGTTGATTCGACTAAGATGACCGTGTACACGTGTCGCGGCGCCGAGTGTTTTTTTTTGTTTTTTTTCAATTATTTCCTCGCTCCATGCGATCGTTTTGTGTTCGTAAGTGTTTCGTGTTTTGTGTTTTGTGTTTTGTGTTTAGTGTTTTTTATTTCGTTCGTTCGTTTTTAGTTTGAAGGGAAAGGGATAAGTACGCATTCGGAATCGTCCTCTGCTGCTCCAGCAGTGCATGTTATTATGAATATATATTCCCCATCCCATTTATTATCTTCGCCCTTCCTTTCTCTCTGCTTCCCATTAATAGTCGTAACTCAGATCCGGGGTCACAAAGTAGGCTCTTCTCTCTCCTCCCCTACTACGGTTCTGCATACACACAGCGCAAATGACCCTCCTGAACACGTTTACCACTGCAAGAATGAGTCCTCGCGAATTCCAAGCCAATCATCCCTCCCCTCGAAAGGCTTGGATGCAGCAGCTCTACAGGGGCTATATATATCACGTCTTGCCTCGCTAAATGCTTCTCGGAGCCTTCGTGCGTGTTGGAAAAACTGAAATAACCAGGAACGCGCTCTCACGCTGCTATTTTTTAAAGTTTGTGCGTAGTTCTAGGTATTTATGGAATATATTGTGTCTATCAATTTGGCCTGCCGGCATAGGTTTAGCAGCAGCAGCAGTGGTAGTAGTCGCTGCAGCGTTATCCAAGCCGAGAGGCCTTGAGGCCAGAGAGACACATCACCAGAATCCCGAACGGTCCTTGCGAAAGCGACATGGACCTGCTTTGGCGAGAGCCGTTCGTGGTTCTCGTGGCGTATCCCCTCTGATTACGAGGGCTCGGCTCTGATACTCCTGCGGCTGCTGCTACTGCTGCTGAAAGTATGCACGGATGCCAAATGGTCAGACACTAACTACATTGGCGTTTTTTTAGTATTGTTCGTTTTTTTCAGTGCCTTTTGATGGAAGCCCTTGTTTTTTTATGGATCTCGTAGACGCGGGGTCAGGGTGTCAACTTAAGCGTAGGAAAGGCTACGCACGACAAAGTTGAGGTTTTTAATCGGACAAATGGTTTGGGGGGCGGGGGCGGTGAGGGGTGCCATAATCGTTTTTTGTTTTTTGGCGTGTTTTTTTTTGTATTGTCATTGGCTACACTCGAGGCTAGCACACGTGACATATACTACTTCCCGGTGACTGGTGATTGGGAACAGCGTCTACTCTGAGCGGAGATAAGATATACTGGTAACTGTTTTTCAGGGAATAGCCACGCGTGAGTCTTGTGGGGTTTCCTTTGGCACCGAGAAATGTCTACTGGGGGGGGGGGGGGGGTCGATTCCCCGACCACCCACACAACCCCTCGGCGCGGTTGAGCACGGCAATTGTTTGAAGCTCCCCTGCCTATCCCTCGTTCGCCTCCATTTACTCTACAGTCACCCCATGCATGCGTGCACGCTCGCACGTATAATGCTGTATATTTCGTCTGATTAGTGTACGTCGTATGGTCTTCATAAAATTGTTATAAGTACGCATATCCGTCAGCTGTGAGTTCGACTGCTGATACTCAACTTTGCAAGCTGCGTAAAAAGTTTGTTCGATATGTCATGTGTGATCTGTGTACATCGTACGTATGGTTCTGTTTTTTGCACCCAGTACGCTTTCGTGCATTGCATTGTTTCGGCGCTGTCTTGTGAGACTGACCTATGGCAGTGCCGCCCAACGCTGAGGCAACAAGAGTATATTGGGGAAACCCGAGAAACCTTTGGGAAGCTTTGGAGTCCCTTGGCAAGCTTTTACGACGTAGGATCCTTGAAAAATCAGGGAAAGCCCGAACACCCCTGCGAAACCTTGGGAAACCCTGCGAAACCTTGGGAAACCCTGCGAAACCTTGGGAAGCCCTGCGAAACCTTGGGAAACCCTGCGAAACCTTAGGAAACCTTGGGAGTCCTTGGGGAACGCTGGGAAGTAACCCTTGGGATTCCTTGGGAACTTTTGGGATTCCTTGGGAAACCACGAGATTCCTTGGGAAACCTTGGGATTTATCGGGAAACCTTGGGATTCCTTGGGAAACCTTGGGATTTATCGGGAAACCTTGGGATTCCTTGGGAAACCTTGGGATTTATCGGGAAACCCTGGGAGGTAACCTTGGGCAAACCCTGGGAAGCCTTGGGAAGTCTTGGTTTTCCTGGGTATTCCTTGGGAAACCTTCGGATTTATCGGGAAACCCTGGGAGGTAGGTAACCTTGGGCAAACCCTGGGAAGGCTTGGGAAGTCTTGATTTTCCTGGGTATTCCTTGGGAAACCTTCGGATTTCTTGGGAAACCTTTGGATTTCTTGGGAAACCCTGGGAAGCAACCTTGCAAACCCTGAGAAGCGTTGGGAAGCGTTGGAGAGCGTTCAGGAGCGTTGGGAAACATTGGAAAATTATGTATCTCTCTCTCTCTCTCTCTCTCTCTCTCTTTCTCTCTTGTTTGTTTGCTATTTTGTGTGCATCTTGTGCGGTATCCTCACGCCCTCGCCACCCTTCCCGCCGACGGCTATTTTGGCAGGACTTGGCGCAAACGATGGTCGGGACGATACGGTACATGTCGCCCGAGCGGCTTGCGGGCGCGGGGTACGGGGTGGCTGCTGACGTGTGGTCGCTGGGGTTGGTGCTGCTGGAGATGGCGGCGCGGAGCCTCCCGTTCGACTCGACCGTTTCGCAGATTGAGCTCCACGACATTCTAGAGGTGCGTGGCGGTTGTGGTGGTGTTGTTGGTGTTATTGGTGTTGTTGTTGGTGTTGTTGGTGTTGGTGTTGTCGTAAAGGTGTAGATATCGATGTTATTGTACTGTTGCTGTTGTTAGTGGTGTTGTTGTCGTCGTAAGGTGTAGATATCGATGTTATTGTGCTGCTGTTGTTGTTGTGTTGTTGTCGTTGGTGGTGGGGGTGGTGGTGGTGTTGGTTTTGTTGGTTTTGTTGGTTTTGTTGGTGTTGTTGTTGCTGTAGTTGTAGTTGTTGTGATACTGCTGTAGTTAGTTGTGTTGTTGGTGCTGTTGGCGTTGGTGTTATTGGCGCTATTGCACTCTAGTTTTCGATTGTGGTGTAGTCGTCGTAAGGTGTAGTTATCGATGCCATTGTACTGTTGTTGTTGTTGTTGTTGTTGTTGTTGTTGTTGTTGTTGTTGTTGTTGTTGTTGTTGTTGTTGTTGTTGTTGTTGTTGTTGTTGTTGTTGTCGTCGTTGTTGTTGCTGTTGCTGTTGCTGTTGCTGTTGCCCGTTTCGCAGATTGAGCTCCACGACATTCTAGAGGTGCTGTTGCTGTTGCTGTCGCTGTTGCTGTCGCTGTTGCTGTTGTTGTTGCTGTTGCTGTTGTTGTTGTTGTTGGCATTGCTGTTTTTCGCGTGGGGCTATTGATGCGGTCGGTGCTTGTCGGCGTTGGTGTCATCGTACTGTTAGGTATTGTCGGTGTTGTTGGCAAGTTGTTTCTGTTGTTTTCGTTGCGGCTGTTGGCGGTGACGTCATCTAAATTGTTGTCCGTGGCATTTCCGGTGTTGCCGTTATTGGTAGTGTTGCTGTTGTGTGCAGCGCGCAGATGCGGATGGTGCTGGGGCTGTTGGCGTTGGAGGCATCGTCCCGTCGTACGCATATAGCTATTGTGAGTGCTGCTAGTGTTGGTGTTGGTGTCATCGTCTTTTCGTACGCATATAGATGTTGTGGGTGCTGCTGGTGTTGGTGTTAGTGCTATATATAGGTGTCGTCGGTAGTGTCGTCGGTAGTGTGGTTGATCTTGCTGGTCTTGGTGCTGTCGCCCTTTTTGAGGTTGTTGGTTGATAACGGTCGGACCACGCCACGTTCATTCCCAATGAAGAGCGTTCGTGGTCTTCTGCCATACGGGACGGGGTCGGTTTGCCAAACCTGGAACTCACCCACCCCTCCTTTCCAAAGCTGTTGCACCACGGCACGTGCATTTCGAAGGCTTTTTTTTGCAGTGTTCTTCACGGGCTAAGGGCCATTCTTCTCGAGCAACTTTTTTTCCAAAAATTCCAATGTTTTTTTTCCAAGAAAAACAGGAAAAACAGAAAACAATTCCATAGTTTGGAAATTTAACACATGGCAAAATGTTTGGAAGGCTTCGCATTCCAATACTTGAGAAAAAAAAGGGAAAAAATGGAAATACAGAAAATTGCGCGAAATCAATATTGGAATTTTTGGAAATTCATGGCTCCGATATAAATGGTCCTAATTTAAAACCTTACGAAGTATCACGAGCGCGACGTCGTGGCGCGTACGTACGTAGTCCTGCACTGAATTTATTTTTTTATTTTTTGTGTTTTTTATTCATGTTTCCGTTCACGATCGGAATCAGGTTTGTGTGCTTGTGTGCCTTGTGACTGCGATGTTAAAGCCGCCGGAGACAGGACAGCCTCCGCAAAATAAGCTACGAGCTCGTAACATTTTATTTTATTTTATTTCGTGTTGCTTCTTTTTTTTTTGTTTTGTGATTGCGCTGCGATTAGAGCCACCAGGGACGGACGGCGTCCGCAACACAGCTCCCTTACCTTCTTTTTTGTTTACTGTTTTTGTTTTGTTTTGTCTTGTTTTTTTGAGCAGGAAGACCTGGTGGTGGACAAGCTCATCAGCATGGCTCCCGGACACTCGCCGCAGTTCGAGGAAGTCCTCCGGGGATGCTTGCAGCCGCGCCCCGAGCAGCGCCTCCGGCCTGAGGAACTCCTGGAGCTTGATTGGTTCCAGCGGTTCCGCCGCCCTGCTGGCGAAGAACAATATCAGGAACAGGAACAAGAGCAGGAACAAGGACAAGAACAGGGGCAAGAGCAGGACCAGGAACAGGACCAAGAACGGGCGCAAGAACAGGACCAAGAACAGGACCACGAACAGGGGCAAGAACAGGACCAAGAACAGGACCAAGAACGGGCGCAAGAACAGGACCAAGAACGGGAGCAAGAACAGGAGCAAGAGCAGGACCAAGAACGGGCGCAAGAACAGGACCAAGAACAGGACCAAGAACAGGGGCAAGAACAGGAAGAAGAGGACGACGCAGCCGTGCCTGTGGTTGTGGAGGAGGGGGAAGGAGAAGGAGTTCAGCAGACGGACGCCGTGGCGTCGGGGGATGCTGTGATAATCCTCCCCGCGCAGGGAGAGGCGGCGGGCGGGGGTGAAGCGCGAGGAGGCGGAGGAGGAGGAGGAGAAGTGCCCAGGGATGGTATGCATGAGGCATGGAAAGGATTCGATGCTGAGAGCGGGCAGAGTGGGGACGAGGGGGAGGAAACATGCGAGACAGCTGATGAAGATGAAGATGATGATGAGGATGATGATGATGGCGGCGAGCAGCACGTGAGTGACAGCAGCGTGAAACTACTTATGGATGCCCTTTTGAGCAAAAATGCATTTTTTCTTTTTTTGTTCGTTTTGTTTTTTCCCACCCCATTTATTTTTCGCCGCCCTTCTTGCTCCTGCCCCCTCCTAGTCGTAACTGAGATCCGGGGTAACATAGCAGGCTCTTCTCCCCCCTCCCCACCTCGGCACGTGCCTTGCGTTTTTATCGCGAGAACGGTTCAGCGCTTTTTTCCCTCGTCGACTCGCGCCTAAATACAAAATATTGAAAAAAATAGAATTGTCTAAACATTTTTTTGAAATATATTGGGAGACCGCGGGTTGATTGACCCTCGGACTGACTGCCCCCCAACCCATGTCGGCCTGGTCGGTCGAAACCCTGCGTGCTCTGTTCCGGCATTGTAGGGATGCGAGGGTCTATGGTCATACGACTACGGCCATGCATGGCATGAGTGAACCCCCCCTCTAGACTACAGCTACTGCTAACCTTGTAGTACGTATAGTGGGGGCAAAACGAAAATATGCATTGACGTACCACAAAAAGACCCCGTTTCGTGTATAGAGTTTGACCGCCTGGACTGACCTCCCCCTACACTAAAAATAGCTTAGTAAGGCCAAGAAGAGGGCTTGACGCCTGGTTGGTGAAAACCCAACGTGCTCCGTCTCGGCATTGCAGGGATGCGAGGGTTTATGGTCATACGACTACGGCCGTGCACGATATGAGTACCCCCCCCCCCCCCCCAAACAAATAGGTCCGCTACTTATGTACTGCTATACAACATTTTGCCCATATGAGAGTAACCCTCGCCGTCACAAAACTCCTGTCTTCTACTCCGACACAGCATATTTGCCCCGTGAGGGCACTCTCCCTGGTTCGTTGTTTTTCCTTTTTTGTTGTGTGTGTTGGGGCGCATTTGGGCATCTGGAGAGGATCGGACCAGGGCACGGACGATAAGACGTCGATAATAATGAGTTTGGTGCGTACGTACGTGCGGTATACTCGTGCGAGGTAAAAAGGAGCCTGGACGCCGACACAAGCGGGCCGGACGCTTTCAAGCGGCTTCTTCGCTTGATGGGCAGTTTATTGTCATCACGGAGACGGAAATGCCTCGTTTGATAGACGTCGGGCTTTTGGATTGTCGAATGCAAGTCTTTTCTCTGATTGTATGTTCGGGCTTTTCGAGTTGTAGTTTCTAGCGCTTCCAGGCTCCGAACATGTACACAATTGCAAGTACACGTGTACAGCACACAGCAGTCCCTTCTCTTTGACCCCTCAAACACTTCAACGTTTTTTTTTGGGTACAAACTACTTGCAATTAGCGTGGTCCACGTTTTCAGTATAATAGTTAAGACCTTCAGGACTAGTATTATTAGTACGGGGGACCGTAGTAGAGTAAACACTAGGGGGCCTACGGCACACGCAAAAAAAACTACCAGGAATATCAAGGGCGCACAAAAAAAAAAGTTATCGACACCACCCCCCCCCCCCTATATTGGAGGGAAGAACCGGACCGTTGTGATCCCAGAAAACAATATGTCCACTTTTATTTTTTTAAACCCCAGATCATTTGTGCGGGGTGGAGAACCTTCGCTCGGCGCAAGGGGAATGGTCGTATCACGTAGTGTTAATATGGTAAGGCATCCGCGAGGTAGTTACATAGTAAAACCCATTGCTGTCTCCCGAAGTGGCCACACCAGAAATTAAATTAACTCATTGAAGCTGTCGTCCATATGCAAGTCCGCCTCAGAGGCGGGTCTTAGCAGGATGCAGCTCACCCTCCATGCGACTCGCCCAATACCTCACGGCGTTTCGCGCTTGGTGCAAGCAATGTCTGCCTGGTTGGTGAAAACCCAACGCGCTCCGTCCCGGCATTGTAGGGATGCGAGGGTCTATGGTCATATGACTACGGCCGTGCACGACATGAGTACACCCCCCCCCCCCCCCACCKSCGGAAAAAAAATAGGGGGGGGTCTCTAAAACCAAGTTAAAAAAGGGAACAAAAAACGAAAAATAAATGGTTTTCGCTCATTTCGTCCTGTGATCACAGCGATCCGGTTTGTTTTTCATTCTGACCTTCCTACGTGTGTTGTGTCGTTTTCTCTTTTTTTTTTACGCCCCTGGGAATATATTTACCTATTTTTACTGACAATATTTGGTCCGGGTGGATACTATATGTTAAAAATAAATTAAAAATAACAGCTGTGAGATCGAAGATTTCGTCGAAACTCATCTTTGCTAGCTGAGTGTAATACTTCGATCGCGCGTACTTAGGGGTCTTATATGTCCTCATGCAGGATGTACATCCCGTATGAGGGGGGATACACTCTGAGGCTGTGGAATTCAGTAAGCGTGTGTCTATTTGTGGGGGGGAAAAATAAAATGAAATACGTAAAATAGTCTGAAATAAACATATGCTATCGTAGTTATATTGGATTCTCTTCGGCCCGATTGTCGGTCCGACCTTAACAAAAAAACTAGTTACGACACGGGCGGGCGTCTATTTTATGTTCGCTGCCGATCGGAATGGTAAACGTTGGGCGCAAGTACCGGCCAGCCGTTACAACATATGCCACACATAGGATAGATCACGATCTACTATTAATACAGTTGTATGATAGGCCGTCTAAATCCCATGATCTGATATTTGACAGTTTTTAGATGTTGTGTGAGAGCCGTACGTATAATAGAGATGCCCACCCCAGGAAACCCGGCAAACGCTTTCGCAAGACCCGTGCCAATCAAACAGATGGCACCAAGCAAACGTAGTCTACAAGTAGTGAGTGGTAGATAGTAAATATACTATTATAGCCATCGGAGGTGTCTATTTGCCTCGAAAATGTCTAGATAATGAAATGGGGCGGGAATATGATTTGTCCAACCATGTACCTGAACCACTCCTCTCCCCCTCTTTATGATATTTTTTCTCAGATGAATTAACTAGTTATACGTAGAGCGTTGCAATTAACCCTCTGCTTGCCCTTTTACCGACTGATCTGGCGTTGTCTTTGTCCTATACCAGTATCCTTTTTGCTCGTGTTTTGGTGTTGTTTTCGTTTCTACGCCACTTCTCCCGCGTGTGTGGGCAGTGCTGCTGCTGCTGCTGCTGCTGCTGACCAGCGACGACGTTTTTTGCCGTCTTGCCAAAACACCAGCACGCCGTCAAATATTGCATACTACTCCTGAAACCGATTGCTCTTATCTGATCTGGTCTGATCTTCCCCCCTCTGCTTGTCGTCGTTTTTCACTTTTGTTTTTGCTTATATGTATACCCCCCCCCCCTCCCCGTGTGTGGACACTGCTGCTTCTGCTGCTGCTGCTGCTTTTACTGGCACTGTTTTTGCTGCGACCTCTGCTGCTGCGACTTCTGCTGCTGCTCCGCTGCTGTCCTGCTGCTGCTGTAGCGATGGGAGCATGAGCGACCCAGACGCCGACGCAGACGTTGGTGGGGATGGGAGGGACTTCGACACGGACGTTGGTGGGGATGGAAGGGACTTCGACACAGACGTTGGTGGGGATGGGAGGGACTTCGACACAGACTTTGACGTCGACTTCCTGGCGTTTCCGGACTTCGAAAACAAAGCGCAAGCTGAGCAGAATCGGGCCGACGCCGCTCTTTTGTGAGCGGCACGTGGTGTCGTGACAACGGACCGACAGGAAGGAGGGATGTACGGGGAGGGGGGGGGGGGGTCAGGGTCAGGGTCGTTTTCTCACGTCCTCACGCAGGTTGTGGGGACTTTTTGTGTTTATAATGGGCGGAGTAACATCTGCAATCACTCACGGTGCGTGTTATGGTTTTATAAAGTGAAGCTACGTATGGCGTTTGTTGTTCTCGGCGACGTTTCGTGAAGCAGTCGGCGTGGACGGACGTAATAATCAGGTAGAGCTATGTACGTATATACATACCATACCTCCCGTCGCCAACGCGGACGTACGTAAAAATCGGGTAGAGCTACGTACATACCTCCCCTCAGATACCCGATGCGTTTTTTTTTTTTTTTACTGCTTGTTTTGTGCTGTTGTTCTTTGTCTGTCTTTGGTGTGTGCGTTGCTGCGTTTTTCGGTATGGACATCTACCTTCGGCCCTACGCCGTCGTTTCAAGCCCCCCCCCCCGCGGTCGGTGCTCCGTCTCGAAAGGGATGCGTGGTCAATGGTCAAATGACTAAGGCAAGCAACAAATGAGTACGCCCCCCCCCCCCCCCCCCGCGGTCGGGGCTCCGTCTCGAAAGGGATGCGTGGTCAATGGTCAAATGACTAAGGCAAGCAACAAATGAGGAAGCCCCCCCCCCCCCCCCCCCCCCCGCGGTCGTATTTTAGGCTATTAGCGCCGCGAAATAATTACCGCCAAGGCTACATAACTTTCTTGCGGAAGTAAGGGATAGCAGTGTTTGCTTTGAGCGCGCAACCGGCGCCCTTGCTCGACCAACGCGACTGCTGTCCCCCCCCTCTCCGCGATCGCATCTCGCCTGCAGTGCTGCCCGCAGCTATATCGCAGAGATGCAAAGGAAGGACGTGTACCATAGCTACGTTCCTTTGTAACATTATCGAGCTATTAGTATCAATAGTACATAGACCAGGTATAATAATATAATAATACGTAAACGTATGCAGTGGTGGTTGTGGTTTAAAGAAAATAACCGCTGTACTAGCCTCGCGTGTCGACCCTTGGGTTGGCGGAAGCGGCGGCAATTTTATGCCGTTTTTTTTCAATTCTCGATTTTACGCCGATGAGGTTTGCCAGTGTAATGTGGCTGTGGCGTCCTACTCGATGCGAGAGCTGCCGCTGTCTCGACCGGGCGCCCGGCACCTCTTGGACTCTCGAGCAAACACTTGTTTTTTTTTGTTTCCGTGTCTACGATGCGGGTGGTTGCGTGCCCTGCGCGATACGTTATTTTTTACGTAGCGCCTGTCCCTTTCAGCGACGATCGGAGGGGGAACGCAGGGTAGGACGGTCTGTTTGGACGCCGAGCGGTGTTATTCGAGAGGGACTGGAGCTGCTGCTGCTGCTGCTGCTGTGGTGAGGCTGCCGAGGCGTACATAGTTGTCAGTGTGTGGATGGAGATGGGGGTGGGGGGGGCAGGGAGGGAGGGAGGGGGGGCTTGGAGATTGTGTGTGTTACGTATGGCCTTTGTTTTTGTTGTGGCTGGCTGATGCGGATTCGAAGACGTGGTTTAAGTTGTTTTGTGGTTGTTGTGTGTTGCCGACTGGGGAAGGTAGTAGCGCAGACGGAGGCACCTGGCGTTCGTGCCGGAAGCTCGGGTTCAGTCACAGGAGGCTGCCTGGTGCTGCTACTGCTGCTGCTGCTGCTGCTGCTGCTGCTGCTATGGCTGTTGCTGCTTCTGCTGCCGCCGCTGTCGCTGCTGCTGCTGCTGCTGCTGCTGCTGCTGCTCTGCTGCTTAGATGCTGCCGGAAATTTAGCGAAGGGCTCAACATTTTTTGCGGTTTTAGAGTTTTTTGTTTCTAGGCGCCTGCCTGACCTTCTTTTGGTTCCTCCGCCATGACGTGCTCGACACAGAATGGTTGACGAGTGAAAACCCCCCAAAAAAGAGGACGGTGACGCAGAAGGGCAAGTGCTGTGACATGTGACATGGGTAAATATAGGACAGTAACAGCTTCGAGACGGCGACGGCGGTGGCGGCGGGGGCGGAGGGGCGTGCGAGTCGCTTTGGCGGACCGCGCTTCTTCTTCTTCTTCTGCTGCTGCTGCTGCTGCTGCTGTCAGGGGCAAAATATGAATAGTCGGCGCCGTGAAAAACGGGCAGGCCTGCTTTTTGGTAGGGACGAGTTTTCAAACATTTTCATTGACTGCGCGATGAAACGGTGGTTCGGCGAGTGGGTGCTTCGGTTGGCCGGCCCGCTATTACGGCTCTTCCAAGGATTGGTTGTCCCGGCAGGATTTTTTTTTGTCTTCCTATCTCGGGGTCTGAAAACGGGGCGAAAGACGTCGCCCTGACGCTCTTCCTTGTATTTTACGCTTTTTTATTTCAGGGTCGGGGTGGGGATGAGGGTGGGGTGGAGTGGCGGGCGGGCTGATGTATCTGGTTCCGGCCGCCGCTCCGGTAATCGACTCACAGGACCCACGACTCAGACAACTCAACATAGCGTGTACCCAGTACGTACCCGGGACGAGCGAGAAACACTGTGCAAACCGCCTGCATCGATAGGGATCCGGCACTGTGTGTCGTGAAACGGGAGGCCAATCAAAGGTTGACAGACGGCAATGGTTGAGTGCAGATGAACATATGGGAAGCACTCTCATCCGATCGATTTTTCGTCGCCAACATTGCGCGGTGGGGGAAGGAGGGCGGGTCTGGGCGGGTGGGTGGATAGGTGGGTGAGGGGGGGGCTGTTTGACCAGCGGGGCAGCGGTTGGCTGATCTTGCCGTTCTCGTGGACATGTGTGTGATCGATTTATGTCGCCCGGGATTGATCGCTAGAAGAAAGGTACACTGGGGAAGCTCTTTATCGCCAGAAGGAAGGTACACCGGAGAAGCTCTTGTTAATGGGTGAATTATGGTGCGCGACCCACGAGTGCTAACCGTACCAATTGTCATTTTAATTCACCTCTGTACCGCTACATAAGCGGACGTGATTATTCAAACACACAACAAGCAGACCGACTTGAGCGTGCATTTTAACGATCTCCTCGAAGTTCTACGCGTTGAGTTGTCCTCAAATAAATGTGCTGGGTCTTGTTGTAGTGATCTCGTCCTCAAAGCCCCTGCGTGTTGTGATGGCACGTTCGCCGCCCGCGAATTTATGTGCTTCCTGCGCGACATGATGCACCCCCCCTGAGCAACGCCGTCTAAGAATGGGTGTGCTGGTAAGCCAGGCAGCTGGGCGCGTTGGTGAGGATGATCTGGGGTCACCCGTAGTCCGTACTCGCTCTTCCCGCGAAATCGGCGTCTACTTTGTTTGCACTCTTAACAACGTATCCGCCCGTGAATCAGTAGCAGCAGCAGCAGCAATTGTTGTATTTTTTTCGTTTTTGGCGTTGTTGATGCCCTTGCACCTATTTTCCCCTTTTTTCGAGCTGCTCTTGCAACATGGGGCTTGCTCTGATAGGATGCGCTCACTTAAACCCCGCGAGTGGTCTTACGAGTAACTTTGACTAATTCATTATTTTCCAGAGCCACAATTGCCATGCGCTCGACTCGAGCATGCCCTGGTATACCTTTACCCCCTACTATACGCGCGTTAAAAATCAATCCATATGCAAGCACATCTACCATATACCGGGGTGGGGGGAGTCAAGACACGTGCCCATGGCTCGTTCAGGAGGTAACTCCACGCGGGTTGACCTGTTGTTGGAAGGTAAAGTGCCGACAAAAGCAATCCGAACCATACGGTAACTATATAGAAATATCTATAAACTCGTGTGGGCTGGTGGGTGTTACATGGGGCCGCCAGATATCGCCATGGAGGTGCGATGGCGTCGCCATGGAAACTCCATGTCGACTCCATGGAGCAAATATGTCAGGAGACGGCACTTTCACCCCTTGACTGACGGCAATTTGTCTTTTTTTATCCTTGACTGACGCTAAACTACTAGGTTTTAGTGTGCAACACTCGGATCCACACCCTTGACCGATGCCCGTTTTTCCTTGACTGACCGTCTCCTGACATATTTGCCATGGAGGCTCCACGGTGACACCACGAAGTCGCCATGAAGTCGCCATGGGGTCGCCACGGGGTCGTCATAGCGATTGCTGCAAAACAACCATGGCATCGAGACAAACCTGTGCTTAATAAATAAGTAAGGGCCCGAATTAACGAGTATAAAATAAATTCAATTTGGGAAAAATAAAATTCAAATTCGCTTTTCATTGGTCAACACACGCACCAGCACCAAATGTTATGCCCCAAGATCCTAATCTTTGGTGCTGGTGCGTGTGTTGACCAATGAAAAGCGGATTTGAATATTTGTTTTTCCTAATTGAATTATTTCTTCGTTAAAACGGGCCCTATTGTAGATCATCGCATTTGTTTTCACATGACGATGGAGTCGTGCTACGATGGAGGCAGCACTTTGCCGAAATGTTTTCGGGATCACGGGGCTCCTTAACCCTGGATCGTCGGAAACGTTAATAATTTATTCTTGCGTTTCGATATTTTTTTCATTTGATTCTTATTCCATGGGATTGCTCATCGGGTGGCCCTTTTATTTTCCTCCCAAAAATCAGCTTTCGAGTGAGGTTTAGAGCTCCTCAAGTGACCACCCTTATATGGCAAAAACATGGTGCGCCTCTATCGTAGCTTACGTCAATGGCACAACGCCGCGTAGTCGCCATGGATCGATCCTCCATGGAGTCGCCGAATCGACTTCATGGCATCGCCATGGCGGCACCATGGCGGTACCTCGGGGGCCCTATGGCGGCGCCATGGCGGGATCAATGTGCCGTGGTGCTGCCATGGCGCTTGGAGTCGCCATGGCGGCACCATGGCACTTTGAGTCCGCCATTGCGGCTCCATGGAGGCGTCACGGTGGCGCCCTGGAGCTCAGAGCCCGCCATGGCGGCACCATGTGCCGTGGGGCCGCCACGGCGCTTTGAGCACCCCGTGGTGGCTTCATGGCGACTCCATGACGCGTCCATGGAGTCGCCATGGCTACTCCTAAGCGCCATGGTGACACCACGGCGCTGCGACCCATTTATGGCGATTCCATGGAGCCTCCATGGCTGCCCCATAACGTTGTGGCGGCACCATGGCGCTTGAAAGCAGCCATGGCCGCACCATGGAGATGCCATGGAGCCGCCGTGCAGCCGCCGTGGTGCCGCTATGGCGCATCGAGCCCGCCATGGCGCCTATCGAGCCCGCTATGGCGCCTTCGGCACCCCGCCATGGCACCTTCATGGAGGCTTCATGGCTGCCCCAAAACACCATGGCGACAACACAGCGCTTTGAGCCTGCCATGGTGCTTCCGTCACCCCGTCATGGAGTCGGCATGACGCCATGGCGACTCCATGGCGCTTCGATTCCACCATGGCCGCACCGTGGATTCGCCATGGCGGAGTGACGGAGCCGCCATGGCGGGCTTAATGCGCCATGGCGGCACCACGGCGCCTCCATGGTGTCGCCATAGTAGGTTCAGAGCGCCATGGAGTCGCCATGGCGCTATCATAAACGCGCCATAGAGTCGACATGGTAGGTTCAGAGCGCCATGGAGTCGCCATGGCAGGCATAATGCGCCATGGCGGCACCACGGCGCCTCCATGGTGTCGCCATGGTAGGTTCAGAGTGCCATAGAGTCGCCATGGAGTCGCCATGGCGATATCATAAAGGCACCATGGTGTCGCCATGGCGGGCCTTAAGACGTCAAGGCGGCACCGCAGCGCCTCCATGGAGCCGCCATGACGGGCTCAATGCGCCATGGGGGCACCACGGCGTTTTCATGGTGCCGCCATGGTAGGTTCAAAGCGCCATGGAGTCGCCATGGCGCCACTATAGAGGCGCCATAGAGCCGCCATGGCGGGCATAATGCGCCATTGCGACACCACGGTGCCTCCATGGTGTCGCCATGGTGGGTTCAAAGCGCCATGGAGTCGCCATGGATGCCTCTAAGCGCCATGGCCCGCACCACGGCGCCTACATGGTGCCACCATGGCGGGCTCAAAGCGCCGTAGAGTCGCCATGGTTGGGTGACGGAGCCGCCGTGACGGGCTTAATGCGCCATGGCGGCACCACGGCGTCTCCACGGCGCCTCCATGGCAGCGCCATGGTGGGTTCACAGCACCATGGAGTCGCCATGGCGAGATGGCGGAGCCGCCGTGGCGGGCTTAATGCGCCATGGCGGCACCGTAGGGCATCCATGGTGCCGCCATGATGCCTACATGGTGCCGCAATGGTGAGCTAAAGGCGCCACGGAGTCGCCATGGTATCGCCATGGAGGTGCCATGGGGTCGCCATGGGGTCGCCATGGGGACGCCATGGCGATTGCTGTTACACAACCATGGCGTCAAGACAAACCTGTGCTTAAATAAGGTAGATAAAGTAGATCATCGGGTTCCCTCGGTTACTTTCCCGGTGGCTACGAGTACTCGTACTTGTGTGCCCGTGTGTTCTCCATTTTCAGCTTGCGACACCCCCGAGATTTCATGTCAACCACAATCCCGAAGGGGAGCGTTGTAACTAACTATAAACCCGTTTGGGCTGGTCGGTGGTACTTGCCCGGTGGCTAGTTTGTTTTTATTTATTAGTAGATTTCAAGTTTTTTTTTTGTTTAATGTTTTTCGTTTTTGCCCGGTGGCTAGCTATACGTACGAATACGTAGCTGGTACGAGGAACGAACGCCTGTCGTGTTCTCCCTTTTTCAGCCTGCCACGTCTCTAAATGTCAGACGTCTGTACCTGTTGTGTTGTCGTCGGTCCCCGGCATCATACCTACCATCATCTGCCGTTTCAAATCGTGTAGCAAGTGCTACAGATGGGACCCGTATACATTTCGTGGAGGTATCGAGCAACTACAAGCTTGGGTATATATTCCATGTAGCTCTCGACACGGGAACGAGAGTTCAGCACACCGCAACCTAACCATCTGCCATACATGCCGGTGCTCACGTATCCGGTATATCCTTCATATGCTGTTGTCTTGGACGCTCTTATCGCCTCTCATTATGGACTATTACTGTGTTTTTGATGTTCAACGACGGCAGGCAGTAATTCAGCAGAAATAAGACCCCCGACAATTGTGCTCGACGACGGGGAGACTACAGCATATACATACGGATCGCAACCTTAACGATGTGATCCAAGGATCAAGGACTCGTCACCATCAACAAATCAGTATGTTTTTTTTTGTCCGAACGGCCCACCCAAGGCCAGGTGTAAGAATAAGGCCTCTGTCATCGTTCTCAGTTTTCGTTCGTTTTTGTTGTCTTTAATTCTTGCTGCAGTACAGTACGCACCGGTATTGCTTTTAGTTTTGTGTTGAGGGGTTGTCGTTGTTGTAGTACCCAGAGAAAAGGGAACGATAAGTCGAGATATACGGCTAGGTGGGCTGTTGCTGTGGTCGAACCGATACGGATCGGATGAATGGCGACCGAGCGAGTGCCATTTGTGCGATGAGCTTGGCATATCATGAGCTTGGTGCGGGATGAGGGTTCTGAACAGGAGCGCGGCGGTCGTACAGGACAGCCAATAAAATATGGTCGACTGACATACGGGCTACGTACAATATAGGCCCACGGACAATGAATGGCCTAATACGTAGCCTAACGATGATCGCCCTGAGAAAATCAATAATAAGATAACTGTGTCGCACATTGTACGCAAATTGAAAATCTTCGACACTAATAGGAACATACGACTCTCTGTATGAGGGACGCTACGTAATCAATTTTGGATCAAGACATCGTGCTCAACGCAACAGAAACAACACCAGGTCGTGGCATATGAACCAACTCCTTGGGATATAACCCGGTGTATGCTTATTAGTTGTACTGGTACGCCAACCTCGCCCCTGCTCGGCTCGAGTGCCGTTGCGAGCGTTTCGCAGCTGCCTCGATAGGCGCGACCTCGTAGCATCTCTCGACCTCGCCGCCTATCGGCTCGAGTGTCGATACGAGCTTGTAATATCGACAAACATAATATTATTAAGAAACAGCGCGCGGTCTCTATCACCCTGAGCACACTCTGAACTCTTACAACGGTACGACTTCACCATTTTACGATTTCACTGAAATATAACTCTACACTGATTCCAAGCAGCGTGTTTCAAACAAGCGTGGTGCAGTGTTCTAAAGACGGCGTTGAGGACGTTCTGAAGGCTAAAATATGGGTCTTCGCACGTAATTCCGCTGATCGTACACCGGTGTCGCCTGTTTTACATCCACCCGACCCGGAAAATGGACGAGGGAGCGACGCGGGCAGCGGAATCCGGGCGGAACCGAAGGGGGCGCTTGTTAGGACGGGCATTGGTGAGTTGGGGGGGCGAGGGGGGTCGGCATTGCCCTTGTAGCTGCGATACAAGGGTTAAGGCTGCATCCTACTGTAGTACAACCGTATCGCATCAAAACAAAATAAAACATGCGTCAAATATAGAAGTTGGGATGAATACAAGAAAAAAACTACCCGTATCCAGTTTGAGACGGCCGCCTTGCACAGCTGGGCTCTTTGACTGTCGGATTCAGGATAATATGTACGCATGTGCGTGATAGACGACCAGGACGGGCAGATATTCGCGGGTGCGTGTTTATTTCAGTAGAGCTTACCGCATGTTCGTTGCTATGGTTGAGATACACCATGTGCGAGACGAAGGGGACAACGCTCACCAACGAATGGTTGGTTTGGTCTGATCTGATTGGCTTAGGGTTCGGGTTCTGTTTCGGGTTGGGAATAGTGTCTGTTCTTCTTGTACACAGTGAACCTCGACCATTTTCTCGAGCAAGTGGTAAGCAACCCTTCGTTTGTTTGCCCTCGCCGTGTCCACCTGTGCGGTTGCTGGCAGTTTCGTCTGTTCGTTTGTTCGCTCCTTCGTTCGTTAGTCGTATCAAGTGGTGGAGTGATGGAAACAATTTGCGAGCCGTACATATATCGTAAAATAGCCAAATAATGTACGTGCACCACTAATGTTCACTATTTTTCACTTTTCAAAGCCACCATGAAGGTGCCATGAAGGTGTCGTACCATGCAGGTCTCATGAAAGCTCCATAGCAGCACCAAGAAGGTACCACGTAAGCACAACGAAAACACTTCGTAAGCACCATGGAGCCACCATTGAGCCACCATGGAGCCACCATAGAACCAACACGGGACTACCGTACCATGGAGATACCATAAAACCCCCATGGAAGCACGATGAGAGCACCATATTTCGATGGAAGCACTATTGAAGCACCAATATAGCACCGTGGAAGCAGCATGGAGAAACCATGGAAGCAACACGGGAGCACAACGAAAGCACCATAATCTCATGGAAGCACCACGCCAGCACCATGGAGGCACTACAGAAGCACCATGGAGGCGGATACACCATCGTGGGAGCATCGTGGAAGCGCCATGGGAGCACCATGCATGCACTATGTCTCCACGACAGCACCATAGCAGCACCATGGGAATGCATACGTCACCATGAAAGCACCGTGAAGGTCCATGGTGCTTCCATGGAGTTAGTGCATTCATGGTGCTGTCATGGTTCTTTCCGTGGTGCCTCCATGGTGCCTCCATGGCGCTTCCTGAGTGCTTCCATGGGTACTTTCGCATAAGCTTGGTGTTTCCATGGAAGGTCAGTGGTGTTTCCATGGCACATGCATGGACTCCCATCGTGATGCATGCGCTTAATGGTTCTATGGTGCTTTCACGATTATTCCATGGTGTTTCCGTGGTACCTCCATGATGGTGTATGCGCTTTCATGGTGATTCCGTGGTGCTTCCATGGTGCCTACATAGTGCTTCGATAGTGCTTCCATGGTGCCCCACGGTACTTCTATGGTGAGTCCATGGTGTTTCCACTGCGCTTCCATGGACTTCCGCGGTGCGTCCATGATGCTTAAACGCGATCAAGCTGCTTGCATGATGCCCCCATGGTGACTCCGCGGTGCTCGCACGGTGGCGTATGCGCTTCCACGGCGCTTCCACGATGGTTACACGATGCCTCCATGGGTGCTTTCGTGAAAAAATGGTGCTTCCATAGTGCTTTGGTAATGCGTTCATGAACTCTCATGGTGCTTCCATGGAGGCATGGTTCTTCCGTGGTGCTTGCATGGTGATTTTTCATGGCGTTTCCATGTTTTTTTATGCGCTTCCATGGTGGTTCCGTTGTGTTACCATGGTGCCTCCATGGTGCCTGCATGCACTTTCCATGATGCCTACGTGGTGCTGCCAACATGTTTCCATGATGCTTCGATTGTGTTTACATGGACTCCCGTGGTGCGTCCATGGTGCTTCCATTGTGCCTTCATGGTATCTGGTACTGTTTATCGTCACGTTCTTCATTCGCGAAGGTGCAATCGGCTATGACAGTAAGTATTATACCGGCCAGGTCAAGTTGCACTCACGTATATCGGCTTTCCAATGTGCGTGATGCAGACGCCTCCGAGGCCCACGAGTGCCGCCAGCACCAAGATCAAGACGATCACCAACCTCGGGTAGAACGTCTGGTCGTATTCCTGGAGCAAGAAGAAGGAAACACAAACATTTTTTTTTAATATTTTTTGTGAATGTCGGGGCTCTCTGTCCTGGCGTGTGCTCTATCTACTGTGACTATGCATGCATATGTACGACGCACGGTAGAGTATTGAATCATACTGCGAAGCACACACCACGATTGCCGGGTATGGATGCAAGACATGCGACGCGTGGGACGAAACCACCGGAAGCAAGACCCAGCTACAGTACAGCCTTCTTCGTCGCAACATCTTCGTCGCGCCCTCGTGCACGCAACAACCGCAGATGATAGATATATCGATTGGTAGATGCAATAAGGCGAGTGGCGATCGACTCGCACAACGGTGAAGTCGGTCGGTCGCATTTATCTACGGCAGTTTGCTGATGTTGGTGTGCACGATATCGATACACAGACATTTCTGCCCGACCGAACGCATCCGCTCTCTGTACACCTTTGATGGGTACTCTCCCGCGCTCGGAGAAATACCCGTAAGTACGTTGTCCCTCCATTTAAAGCAACCCTGCGTATAGTTGTACTTTACAGGGCGTTATTAAAAACACGGATGTACAAAACCTCGGAAGATCTACCACTACTATAGATACTGATTATTACGTGGCGAATCCTATGTTTATTTGCCATCCACATCCTTTTCCGACGAAGCTCCCGCCTTGAAAGACCTATCATATCGCGAATACATCGTTGCTCTACACGCATTCCGTAGCAAAGCCCCTACAAGTTATGGTAGTCCGCAGCTGGCCGTACGCGCGTATTTCATACACACGTTCACGGTTATATACAGTACCATACCTGTAATTGGTCGCTCTTGTCTTGGACGTATCTGGAATCTTGTTCGGCGACGAAAAGCAGGAGAACCACAAAGCCCAAAAGCCCAGCCCCTCCGCAAGCAAACGCCCTTTCATCGACATCGACACCCAGACACCGAGGCATAAATACAAACGCGTTACGGATATATAATGCACTTTCACACATGTCTCGTACATGGTCTACTACTGTTGTACGTCTATAGTAGAATGTACACCCGGTCGTGTACGCGAAACGCAAAAACGGGGCGCCATCGTGTGTGTGGGCCGCTTTGGATGGCGTATGCTTATCAAGACAACAGGAAGACTAGAAAATCGACACGACGATGCGGCAGCAGCAGCAGCAGTGGATCTAGGTACCGGCACGGAAAAATGATGGACGAGTCTCTCAGGACCAAACAGAGTGACAGTAGTATTGATTTGCTCTGACTGTTGTATTGGACGCCCTCAAAGCGAACACCCTCTATCGCACTTGTTGTGCTCCGTGTACGAAGGGCGGCACTCACTCGCATCTAGGAACCCCGATAATCACATCTTCAGAAGAAGTCAAGGCCTCTTTTCGTTTCTGCAAGGCGCGCCACTCTGATACGGAGAAAACGTAGGATCTACGTTCACGGATCTTGCTTGAGTCTGACGTCATATTATTATATGTTTTGCTACTGGGTTGGATGCACCTCTACAGCTTTGCAATCGCAACTTTTAGTACTGCTGTCAACCTGGCATGGATCACGATTGGCATCGGTGCAGCATACCTGGTACATAACGATGGCAGTTGGCCGCTACCGACCCCTATCATAACTGCCATCCCTGTCTCGCTTCGGCGTTTCAACCAGAACACAGAGGGTGCCGCCCCCTTGATTAACACAACTGCTACTGTGCTGCTGTGTATCATTGTGCTGTACCTTCTTCAATACAAGCAAACGGTGAAGTTACTGCAGTATGCACTTGTACTGCTGTGCAACCCATAATAATAGCAACGGTGAAGTTACTGCAGTATGCACTTGTACTGCTGTGCAACCCATAATAATAGCAGTAGTGCGGAGGCTTGGTCGGATGGTGTACCGCAAGCTTAGAGTAGCCGCGAGTGTCGGCTAGGGGGCTCATCCAATGCCCGTGTGATACGTGGGGTACAGCATGCCAGATACTCGTACCTACAGGTAGAAGCAATTCGGCTGATATTTGCCCAGTGCCTCGTATGATATGGGGACGATAAATAGCAATCCTACAAATCTTCTTTGGAGCCCAACACAGGGAACAACAAAGAACCATCGTCTTACCCGGGTCTCGGAGTGGTGGCCCCAACCAGGCAGACGAGTGCTGCGAGAAGCGAGAAAAAGAAGATGAGAAAGACCCCGACGCCCAACCCCATGACACGCGTCTCCCCCTTTTCCGTCAAGCCGTCGGCGGCGATAGCTGCTGAGGACATGCTGTTGTACGTACGATATCTACGACAGCAGTACGTACTCGCCGTAGCGAGAAATACCCGTTCTTTCTCAAGGTGCTGGGGTGCAGCTGCGGTTCTTTCACCGACGATCTCAACTCGATGCGTCGACGCGCTTCCAAGCGAATCCTCCAATCTACCCGGGGATTTGTCTGGCAGAGTGCCGCGATGAGTGGTACATGTAGCTCTGACGTCGAGATAGCCTCGCTGCTCTCTACCCTGAACGCCGACAGTTCAATCAACAGCTCTAAATTCCACCGCATATATTAGGTCGATTCCGAGCAGGTTCCATGATTTCCCAGCATCGTGCACAAGGCAAGGCGCGTGCTTTGTCAAGACCACAACGAGACTCTATCAGAGCGCGGCAGCAACAAAATGCCAAACGCCGGTTGCTGCAGCAGAAGGCGCGAACCCTCTCGCGCTGCAGCAGAGGAGACCCAAGGATATCTTCCCCCCCCTCCTCGACTTTCCCTCCGCACGGCGGTGGCACCCTACAGGACCTCCGCTGCTCCCACATTGCCAGCATTTTTAATTTCGATGATTCGCACGAGAACTTGGAGAACACGCCGCATTTTCCGGCCTTCTTACCCCTACGCTGGGCGACGAGCGTCGTGCCGAGCTAGCCACCGCGGGAGGCTGCGCCTGGCCGTTGAGGCTACGGCTGTACTTTTCCTGCTTATGTCGATGGTGGGCATGGCGCGGGCAGCGACGGTGGAGGACGGCGTCGGCCTTCGTCCCTCTTGGATTCCGCTGAAGGACGGCGTTTCTGCTGCAACAGGCGACTCCATAAAGGAGGTCTTTCGGAGCGGCGAGGTCTTACAGATGTACCACCTTCAGGTGAGGCGTGAGGGGGGACCCGAGCCCCAGCGCGATTGGTAGGTTTACCCTTGTGTGGCCTATCTGGCGGGGAAGGTGTCGGTCGTATTTGCTGCTGCTGCTGCTGCTGCTGCTGATCAGATGTATTCGTTTTGTCAGAAGCGCTTGCTTTTTGGGAAATGTGACCTACTCGTACTGGTGGTAAATACATCAGCAGCACCTTGCGGCGTTGTGTACCAGTTCGCACGTAAACTTCTATTACACGACTCGTACTGCTGTACTCGTAGTCTGCTGCTGTACTCGTAGTCTGCTGCTGTACTCGCAGTCTGCTGCTGTGTCTTACAAAGTCGAACTCGCACCACCAGCAACGATGGACGAGATAGTCGCAACCGACCAAGCACGCCCGTTCCTGTTGCTGTCGGCTCAGCTCCTGCGTGGCTCCGGAGGTACTCAGAAAAAAGAAAAAGCAGCCTATATACGAATACGTACCTCTGGTATATTCGTCCAGCACTCGTTCGGTGTTCGCATTTTCGCACTCCACGATGTACGGAAATATAAGGATCATTTGCGTATGAATATTAATACACATACGGTGCTTATATTTGAGGTCAGAGTCGCACATGGTACCTGGAACAAGGTACGTGGAACAAAGTACGAGTACGTACGATCATATATACGTGGAACCTTGGTGGAACGAGCATACGTATTTTTGTATTTTTCGAGTTCGAGTACGAAGCTACTGCTGTATTTTGTATTTTCAGAGTACGAAGCTGAATATGCCCCACGTGTCCATGTGCCCCATCGGGAGACGAATAAGCGGACGCCCGGGAGAGAGATACGAGGGGGGTAGGGTAGGGGGTGGGGAGGGATTGGGGGTGGTTGGACGACTGCTGTGCGGTGGAAGCTGTGCATGTCTCGCCTGTTGCTATCGTACGCTGTACCAGGCACCTGGTATTAGCTATATAGCGCGGTATACGTATACGAGTACTGGTACTTCCTCTTTCTTTCGGGTTGTTCCGCACCGCACCGACGTTTTTGGGGACGAAAACTACTTGCAAAGTACGCCTCGTGGGCGATGGAACTCCTCGAATGCCACACACATAAAAGCTGACCGCACTATAGCCGTTACGTGGCAGTGCTGGCATGCCCTGTGTGTGCCCGGTGCTTGCCATCGCCAGCGACCATTACTTCGTGCGGGTGCAGACAGTAGTGGTAGCAGCGTCCCGGGGGGGGCACTGCTTGCGACTGTCGCTGCGACAACACCTTGCGGTGTCCCTATTAATAGTACCAGGTGACGTACCAGGAGGCAGAGGCTAGGCCCAATCTTCTAAGACTAGCGAAGCGAGCCGTAAGTCAGACTTGAAGCGTAAAAAAATGTGCGTGTTTGCTGTTTCGGTAACGTTCGCCCCCCTCCGGGCGAGCCACGTACGAGTACGAGCACGGCGGTGTCTTGAAGCATCCACTGGCTCGGGCAAAAACAATCTGGGGAGGGAGGGCGGTTGCATGATAGCACCAACTGGTAATCGTTTCCGGCTAGTCGACCCTCCACTACCACTGTTTCTACACTACAGTAGATACGTATTATATTGTAGTCGAAAGCTGCAACCTTCATTGCAACCACCAAAGTGATCGCTGCGGCAGGGATAATGCCGCCGGTAGTTTCACTCTATATACAGTACCGACCGCCTCTATTACCGACGGGTGACGTTCTCAATCGTTTCGTTTCGTTTCGGGTGTACTCTGTCGTCCCCCCTCCCCCCCCCCCCCCTCCTCCTCCTGCTCCTCCTCCTCCTCCTCCCCATTTTCCTGCCCCCTCCCCCCGCCCTGGTCCTCCTGGTCCTGGTCCTCACGTGCCCGCACCTTCAGGCCACCGCGGAGCTTTACGAACAGGGCGGGCTCAACCACGACATGTCCTTCTTTTTAACGGCGGTTGCGTTTCACAGCATGGAAAGACCGGACACCAAGGTGCGCTCGTAACGAATTACGGTGTGGCTTGCTTTGCTTGCTTTAAAAATGTTACCACGAAGTTTTGCTTTCAATAGTGTGCTTGGAAACACCGGGCATCGGAGTTACTATGCTGTTGTGGCGTGTTTTTGAACTTTCAGGGCGGTGTTATCCGCGGGGGGAGGAGGGGGGAGGTGGGGGGGGGTGGGGGGGGGGGGGGGGAGGGGTCGTACTCGTTTGTTGCTTGCCTTAGTCGTTTGACCATTGACCATGCATTCCTTTCGAGACTGAGCCCCGGTCCTACTCCTAATAGAGACGGGAGGGGGTATCCACGTCTGTGCGGTCTGCATTCCCGCATGCGCATACACATACTGCTACGTAGGTTCGTGGGAAGTGTTGGGTAACAATCTTGCCCTGAACAGGGCTTTATGCAACTTGATGGGAAGTTGTTTGTTTCGTTTTCACTCAAGAACCGGGTTACGTCAGGTTGATAAACGAGGGAAGGGGAGGCCCGGGGGGGGGGGGGGGGTTTGCATGGCCGTAGTTGTTCGGCCATAGACCCACGCATCCCTACAATGCCGGGACGGAGCTCGTTGGGTTTTCACCAACCAGGCAAACATCGCCGCACGGGAGGCACCTGCCACTGTCCCTCAGGCGAGGTGGTCACCCGCCGGTCATCCTACTAGAAAACAGGATATTTCCCCTAACTTTGGCTGTCTTTAGGTCGCGCAGATGGGTGTCACCCGTCACCCGCACCCGTGTCATTTTTTTTAAATCCCGTAAATGGTTGCTTATTTACGCGGTCGTCCAAAATCTAGAGGCCCCTTTTGAGCTGGGTGGGGGGTGGGTCAAGCTGGAGATTTGCGCCGTCCGACTGAAAATCTCCGAAAACAAAAACGTTTTCGTTTTTTTTTTTTCTACCCTATCTGGTACATACCACCGTTTGTACCAGGTATTATGCCTCTAGGCCTTTCTTTCACCAGCGCTTACAGTCGCCGAGAGTTACAAACATCCAGACCTACATATATACACGTACCACATCTGACTATATTCAGAACCTGCTCCGCGCGCACCCCCGGCGACCAACATCCCCCCTGCTCGAATCCGACCGAACCGACGGCAGGTGTCCATGGCCTACCACCCCACGAACATGACCATCTCTTTGCTGCCCGTCATATCGGAGGACGGTAGCGAGTTACGCTGGGACCACCAGGCGGCGTCGGCGAGCTACGTGGAGGGTCTGGACCAGGTACGCCCTTGGTAGTAAGAGCTCTCCCCCCCGCGCTACGGGACGCCCCCTGTTTATGTGGAGGTGTTGACCCTCTCCCCCCATTGGGCGACCTCGTCTATTTAGTTTTGTCGTATATACCTGGTACGTAGTACCAGGTATCGTATTTACGGCAGTGCAGGACACCTGCTATTAGCTATTCCTGAGAGAAAGCGCTTTTTTTTCTTTTTTTTTTTGTTTCGTACTCGTAAGAGAGATAGAATAGTGAGCAGTATTTCGTCGTCGCGGGACACATTGCAATTCCGACGCATTTTATTCTGCCTTTTTTTGGATGTATAGAGGACATAATCGTTTCCCAAGCAAGGGATAAAGCCTCGGCCAGCACTCTCTGTTTCTTGTCAGCTCTAGTTAAAGGTATCCATACCCACCCTGTGCTGTAGGTGTTGCCGCGTTGTGTGTATAGGTGTTGTCGTGTGTTGTCGTGTTGTTCATAAGTGTTGTGGTGTTTCCGTAGTGTTTGTTGTATGGACACCAGGCCTGGTACACATTGTCGTGTTTTATAGTGTATACCGCCGTGCGTGGGTGTGTTGCTGCTGGTAGAGGGTTAGGCCTCTCGCTCGCTCGCCTGGCGGACTTTGCGAGCGTGCCCCGGCTCGGCGGTTTCGATGAAAACCGCCGACCAGCATTACTCGTATACAACTGTTTCAAGCTTCAGGGGACTGCGGCCCGGATGCACCGGCGTGGTTCGCCGCAGCCGTATTCTTTCGCTCCCGCCCCTCCCCAACAGCCGCGTTTGGTCGGCGGTATCGATAGGTTGTTTCTGCCGTCTTTCGGCCGTCTCGCTGGACGAACAGGCGCGCACAAAGAGGCCCGTGGGGCCAGCCCAGCCGCGTTGGGGTTTGTGCTTGAGAGCAGAGCTCCGCGAGGTGTGGTAGCGGGGAAGGGTGGAACACGTCTCGCCTTCTGCAGTCAGAACTGCGATCGATTGCGTTACAACCCCCCCCCCCCCCCGCGCGCTTGGTGCAAACAATGTCTGCCTGGATTGTGACAACCCGACGTGCTTCGTCTCGGCCTTGCAGGGATGCGAGGGTCTATGGTCATAAGACTACGGCCATGCATACCACGCACCCACCCCCCCAATCCCCCATCTGCCTCCCCTCTACTTGCAACTACCCGATGGCAAGACGTACTGGACGGCGGCTTCGTACATGGGGGAGACGACCGGAGCCTTCTTCAGCTACGCGGTCGAGTTCAGCGTGGGCTATCACCGGGACAACCCTCGGTATCAGCCCTTCAGCGTCTACGAGGACTACCCGGGTGAGTTCACCCGAGCCGTCGCGCTCGTATTGGGGGGGGGTGTGCAGGGGATGGTTGTGGCATGGCTGTGGCACGGTTAGTGGCATCGTTGTTGAGTGTCCTTGTGCCGCTATCCTTCTGGGGCGTTTTTGTGTGTGTGTGGCATTTACGAGTAGTTCGGCGTGATTTCGTTTGTTTTGTTTGTTCCGCTGGTTGTCGCGCTTGCGACCTCCGTGCTTTTCGGCTCGATCGTTGCGTCGGCATGCATGGCCGTCGTGACGCTCGCCAGCAGATGATTACGTCGGGTGGGTGGTTGATGTGGTGCGAAACACTCGGGCGGTGAACCGTGACGTAATGTTCGGGCTGTGTATACACCCTGGGACACGGCGTACTCATTTGTTGCTTGCCTTAGTCATTTGACCATTGACCACGCATCGCTTTCGAGACGGAGCACCGTTCCTACTCCTAATAGAGACACCTCCAACATTTGGGCGCTCATCACGTTGTTTCCATATATGCGAGGGGGGGGGGGGTGAAGGCACCCTCTTCCGACTTTATTTCGCCGCGCATAGCGCAACTTTGGAATTGCTTTCGCAGAGTCTTCTCGGGCAATGGTCTGGGTCAGCGCGTCGTCCGTCTAACGAACGCCTCCCCCGACCAGAGGCCCCTTTTGATTCCCCTTGGGCGGTGTAGTTTATTATCGTGCGCAAGAGGGCGGGAGGAGCCCTGCGCACCCATTCGCCCTGCTCGCCTTGCCCGCCTTGCCCGCCCCTCCGCCCCGCTCTTTCCTGGCCCCCCACTCATTCATCCCTCCCGTCCGCCCCGTCCCCCCCCCCGACCCCCCCTGCCACCGCTGCCGCGCTACATAACACTCTCCTCTTCGACTCGCGCACGCTTTCCCCAAAACGTACAATGCAACACAAAACAAACGCGGCTCAACGGAACTGCAACGTAAAAAAAAACTTGCACCAAAACAACGCTACGCGTCATGACGGGAGCCAGGGCACGCGTTTTTGCCCGCGAGCAGCTGCGACGAGTACGTGTGGGCGCTGCTGTCCGCCGCCCAGGAGAGGGGTGTCAGTCTCACCCCCGCGCTGATGCCCCAGAAGCACAAAATCGTCATCTACACGGAGACCGAGCCGGAGGTCATTTTGCTTGACGGTGGCGGCGGCGGCGGCGGCGGTGGCGGCGGCGGCGGTGGCGGCAGCGGTCCCGCGTCCGCCGGGGCCGGCGTTATCCCGGACGGAGGCAGGGGCAACAGCAGCGGCAGCAGCGGCATCAACGGCATCAGCAGCGGCAGCGCAACGGAAGCGTCTTCGCCGCGGTCCTCGTCGTCGCTGCTGCCGTCGCCGTCACCGCCGCCGTCGACCCCCCCGGGAGGCTCCGCGGGAGCGGGAGAAAGTGGAGGGGAAGGGGGAACCGGAGACGGGGGTAGCGCGGGCGGCGGCAGTGATGCCGGGGCCGGGGCCGGGGCCGGGGGGGAGGGTGCGGGGGATGACGTCGCGGGTAACGGTAGCGGCGACGGCGGTGACGGTGACCCTGGCGGGGAGACCGGCGTGCGGCGGTCGCTACGCGGTGCGCCGGGGGTTGCGCCGAAGGTTGCGCCGGAGGTGCGGCCCCCTCGAGCGGCACGCGCGCCAGAAACCGGTTTGATCACGGATTCCGGTAGAGGTAGGAGTCCCGACGGCGCGGTTGTTGCGGTGGCGGACGGCGGCGCACGACAGGGGGAAGGCGGGCAAGGTTTGGCAGCGGCCTTATTGGAGGGCGGTGAGCATTCAGTGTCGGCGTTGCTCCAGCACGCAGACCGGGTGTTGGTGGCGGGTGATACCGGTGTGAGACAGCGAGAGGTGAAGGAGGCGGACGAGGCAGGGGGCGGAGGCGGAGGCGGGGGGGAGGGGACAGGGCGGACGCTTGGTCCAGGAACGATTCAGCCGACGGTGGCGCCGACGGTGATGCCGACCCAGGCGGTCGATCCGACAGAGCCTGTAGCCGAGAACGACTGGCAGCAGGTCGTGGCGTACTACCAGTCTCTCCAGCTGTGCTTGCAGGAGGTGAGGGGAAGGTATCGATCGATGCGCGGCCTGGGCGTGCGCGTGCCGGGGGGGCGCGCGCGCGCGGGGGGGGGTCTACTCATGTCATGCATGCCCGTAGTCGTATGACTATAGACCCTAGCATCCCTGCAAATGCCGGGACGGAGCACGTCGGGTTTGCACCGACCAGACATTGCTTGCAGCCGCGCGCGGGGGGGGGCGTACGGACTCATTTTTGTTGCTTGGACTTTAGTCATTTGATCGTTGACCACGCATCCCCTTCGAGACGAAGCGGGGGGACGGGGGGCCAAACCGCGTTGTTTTTTCGGCGCGGAGCGGTGTTCGTGCGTGCGATGACATGGAAGGATTAGCCGCTTAGTTGCTGCTGTATGTAGCCGTCGAGAGGGGGGTGCTGCGGTACCTTTCGCCCGTGCCGGTTTGTATCGTCGTCTTGTGGTCGGAGGGGGGGGGTGCGCGACGTCCAGCAAAAAGGACTGCCTGCCGTAAGCGGTTCCTAAAAAATAACGCCCGTTTTTTTAGCAACCGTATTCAACCATATAACCCGTCTAAGGAGAGGGGAGAAGTGCCTGCTGTGTGACCCCGGATCTGATTTACAAAAGAGATGAAACTTGAGAAGTAGGGCGAAGACAGAAATGGATGGGATGGAAAAAAAACCCGATAAAAATGTAACTGTCGGGGTGTTTCAAACCCCCGGTAGAGCTGTGCGGCACGTCTTTGCGGCAAGCATCAATCAAGCGTGGAGTAGGGTGGGCATACGGACGCCACCGCCGCCCCTGATACCCCCCCCCCCTGCTCCGTCTCGAAAGGGATGCGTGGTCAATGGTCAAATGACTAAGGCAAGCAACAAATGAGTACGCCCCCCCCCCCGCCCCCGCCCCCGCCACCGCCCCGCGACCCCGCCCTCATCTCTTCAAAGAGAAAGTTCAGTTTCGTGACGAGCTTGAAGGACTTCGCCCAATACTTCGACTGTCTGGACGATGTGGCCTTCATCCACGTCGCCCCCCACGAGTACAGAAAGGTGAGGGGTTAGGGGTTGGGGTGCAAGCGGCGGAGGGGAAGGGGGGCGTAGTCATTTGTTTGCTTGCCTTAGTCGTTTGGCCATTGACCACGCATCCCTTTCGAGACTGAGGGGATGGGGGAGGGGGGGGGGGGGGGGTGTACTCATATCGTGCACGGCTGTAGTTGTATGACCATGTCGTATGACCATAGACCCTCGCATCCCTACAATGCCGGGACGGAGCACGTTGGGTTTTCATTGCATGCCCGNGGGGGTGTACTCATATCGTGCACGGCTGTAGTTGTATGACCATGTCGTATGACCATAGACCCTCGCATCCCTACAATGCCGGGACGGAGCACGTTGGGTTTTCATTGCATGCCCGTCGTCATATGATATATGACAATATACCCTCGCATGCCTACAACGCCGGGACGGAGCCGTACGTCGGGGTTTCGCCGACCGAGCAAACATTGCTTGCACCAAGCGCGAAGCGGCGGCGGCGGCGGCGGGGGGTTATCTTGCGTGTTTTACGGTATCCATCGCCTCGTCCTTCGGGCTCCACAGCGGATTTTGTTTGTTTATTTTTGTTCTGACCGCGGTCTATGATAACGTTGGTTTTTCTTTAACGCCTGATGCTACCTGCGCTGTGATTTCACTGGGAGTATGGTGTGCTGTGCTGGAAGAGCGCATGTGCATCAGTCGTCCTTTGGGCTCCACAGCAGTAGTCCTTGGTCTGACCACGATGTATGACACCTTTTTTTTCGTTTTTGGTTCTGTTTTCTCTCTTTCTTGGCTCGTTTTTTCCCTGCGCTATGATTCGCTGCGGTGTCCTATGCTGCTCTCTGCTCCGAAGGTTAACCTGACATCGACAAAGCTGGACCACATATCTCTGCCCGAGGAGCTGCCCGCGTTGACAAAGACAAGGGGAGGTTTCACGTGAGTTTCTCAGACTATACACAACACGATGCCCCCCCCCCCCTCTCTCTCTCTATTCTCTCCGACACATGGCACGCTTGATAACCTATTTTGGTGTGTGTTTGCAAGAGGGGGAGGTGGGGGCAGTGGTGTTTTGCTTTGGAGGGGAGCTTCTAGCCACCAAAACAAGTGTGTTTCTTCTCGTGTGTGCGTGTGTTCTGATGTCGGTCAAGCCGGCGGCAGTGTCGTAGATACAATTCGTCTCTAGGAATATCGCCTGGTTCACCACGGCACAGGGGTTGCTGTTTTAGTTTAGCACTGCAGGGCAATGTAGGCGGGGATAGCGGCAGCAGGACGGCGGTTCTGAGACTGGTGCCTCCGAGCCATTGACTTTTCACGTTCCAGCTGCCAGCGGCAGCGACGGCGGCGGCGGCGTTTCTCCTTCCCGCGTTCTCCAGGCTTAACCAAGGCGACATGCCCCATCCTTGTCTCTTTTTTCTTGCTCTATTTTGTGCGTCTCTCTGACTCTCTGTGCACGTACCGTAGCTCTATACGTACGGGTGAACTGATTCACACATCTTTACGGAAAAGAAGGGATGATGCCAGCTGACTACGTTTGTAGAGACGTTTCACGCTCGCCCTTGAGCACAGTTTTTGACCCGCTGTGTACGTACTTGATTCATGTTCTTACGTGTGTGCGCGCAGGCGGGTCGACACCCTGCTGGCTATCTGGATCTTGTTGATCCTGGCGTGCGGCGTGCACGGGATGCTCTGGCAGGCGGCGCTGATTCAGCACTGGATCAAGTCGTCCGGCTGTGACCAGGTGAGGCGTTACTTGTATAGTGTATACGTAGCATGCCAGACAGCAGTTTGTTCTCGCCAGTAACAAGGGGGTGGGGCCTGTTTTCAAGTGACGCAGTGTTAGCGCGGTAGAGCAATACTCCGCCACCCCCCGGCCCTCCCAGCCCTTTCCTTCACGTCGCTCCACCCCGACCCCGATCCTGCAACCCGCGCCTTGATCCGCATTGCGTCCGTTCCTTTACCCTCCCCAACCTGATCGCACCTCACCCCCCCCGCCTCCCCGCAGACATTTCCACGCTAAACACACCCCCATACAACTACAGGGGCCGATTGCTATGAATTCGAGATACCCCCCCCCCCCCCGCCCCCTGCTAATGTTCATACGGACTAACGGCCAAGCATGAAACTGAGTACCCCCCCCCCCCCCCCCCTGCCCCCGCAGGAGGTGGAGGACCTCCCGCCGGATAATCCCGAGCTCGAGAGGCACCCGTCCCTCGCTCGACAGGTGGCCACCGAGTACCTCCGGCTGGGGGAGCGATTCCTCGGCAAAATCGACGACTGCCCCTCCACGTTCTTCGCCTCCTCCTCTTCCGAGGCCGGCGCTACGCCTACCCTGTCCTCGGCGGGGATCAACGGCGACGAGGTGGTGTCGCCACGCTCCCCTTCCGACCTCACCAGCTCAGGCATCGTCGACATCGGCAAGAACGCACCGGGTGGGAGGGGAAGAAGGAGCCGAGTCGGCGGTGGCCTCGACGGCGGCGGCGGCGGCGGTGGGCGCAAAGGTAACCGGTACTTCAGAGTCGGGGCGGCCGCCGAAGGTGACGATGGTCGTCGCACTGTCCCCGGATTGGAGGAGGAGGAGGAGACGGAGGAGGAGGCGAGGTGCGGGCGCGGGCGCGGCGGCAGCGGTTTCGGACGAGGGCGGCGGGTTGGAAAAGGGGACGGGGAACGGTACGGGGCGCGGGGCGTGGGGGAGGAAGAGGAGGGGGTGGAGATGCGGGTCGCGGAGGCGTGGCCGATCGCGTCGGGGGCGTCAGAAGGACGAGACCAAGAAGGACAAGGAGAAGGAGAGGGAGAGGGAGAAGAAGGGGAGAACTTTGTGGGGACCTTCGTCGGGAGCGCGAGAAGCCCGAGGGCTCGAAAGGCGGGGGTCCCGGGGTCGAGACGGCCACCGCCGCGCGGGAGCGAGGGGAGGGAAGGGTCGCCCTCCTCGTCCTCGTCGCCCCAGTCGGCATCGTGGGCGGTCGGAGAGGCGCGAGCGAGCGGCTTGAAAAGTCGGAGGACCCGAGGGGCCTTAGGGGGTGGAGGGGGCGATAGGTGGATAGGGTTCGCGGGTTCCCCGCGATTGCGGACGACGGATAACCGCGTACACCACAACTTTGGTGGAAGCAACGCGCGGCCGAGGGACGTGGTGGGCGGCGGCGGCGGCGGGGCAGGGTCCGACGGACCGGCGACTGATTTGCTGCGCACATCAGAGTCGGAGGACGACCGGGACCTTGTCGCCGGCTCAGAAGCCGCGGCTGCTGGGCGGGGGGGGGACGGAGAGATAGGGGGGCGAGAGGAATCGAAGGCGTCTCGGGACGAGACTGAGGGGGCAGTGTCGCTCCTGCCCCGGTGACACGAGGGCGGGCTGACAGCTTGTTTTTGTTAATATTGTTGCTGTTTTGTTTTTATTCTTTCCCCTTTCGCGTGGTGGTGTGCGTCGGCAACGACAGACGGTTTTCTACGGAGTGATCGGTCAGAGTATTGTTTTGTGTTGTTGAGGTGCGGCGGCGAGGCTACAGGGCGCGCATGAAGAGTACAGGTGTTTATGCCAGCGGAGGTCACGGACGACCCGCACCTTCTTTTTTGGTTTTGTGGTGGACGCGTGCGGGCGGGCGGGCGGGCGGGCTGGTTCGACCCGTACAAAAACTAGACGCTGGGGGCGTGCGTGCAACGTTGGATGCCTTCCCCTTCGAGTGGTGTTCGTTCGTTTGTTTGCGTGTTTTGTTTCTGAGTTTGCTCCTTTGGCGTTGACCACGAGTTTTGCTTTTTGCCGTTTGCTAGAATGCCGGCAGTTGAGGTGTGATTTTTTTGTTTGTTTGTATTCCGGGACGCGCCTCAAGGACGGAGGTACATGTTATGTTGTATGTTTACCGCAGTTGGTGTTGAACCTCCTCCTCCCCCCCCCCACCCCCCCCACCCCCCCCCCCCTGCGCGCAAATGCGAATACAAGTAGGTAAACAGGGTTGAGCCTCTGCAGCGTGAGCTCCTGTTGGTCCCTCTGTCACGAGGGATATGTAGTCAAACCCTGTGGTGTGTACTCGTGTGCTTTGTGAATGGTTTTAAATGCAAACTTTTGACATAGTGTTTTACTTTAGCCCTGTGTTGCCGATGTGGCGAGCGCCACTCGCTCGCAGCCACGGCACGTTTCCCCATGCCTGATTGTGTTTGGGCGACCCCCACCGTGGTTAATTAGGCACCGGCTATTTGCGAAGGTGATGCTTTGTTTCTATTGTGTACACACACGCTTATTTCGGCGGGGGTCCGTAAGTGCGAATATGCACCTCCACGCTGTCCCGTATCAGTTGCCCGCGTGGGCCCCCAACGACGAGGTGCCGGAGGGAAAAACCTAAAAAATGTGCCTCGTTTTCACCAACTCTCGGGAGATGTGTCTACTTCCCACATACGTACTGTATTCGCACTCCGGACACGTATACTATGGCAAACACTTACATGCCCCTATATACACCCCGACGCATGCTACGATAGAGGTGCGCCATGTTTTTTCTGAGCTCCTCACTTAAGGAGCGTGATACTAATAGTAAGTAATAAATGATATTTGAGGAAAACAAAAGTGCTACCGGATGCGAAATCTCATGACCAAAGTATATTCTGAAACATTATTCGTCACAAGAATGAAAAAACGACGAATTTGGGTTAAGGAGCCCGATCGTTCAGAAAACGATTTGGCCAAAAAGTGCTACCTCTACCGTAGCACGCGTCCCCCCTGCACACCGCTGCTGGGTCTTGTCTCCATTCGGCCGCATGTGCCATCTACAGTAGTGAAAACCGACAACTTTTCTACATATAGGTATACGAGCTGGTTCCAGCGAGAAGCACCGACATCTCACCTTCGGGCAGTACAATAAAGAACACGTCGTTTTTCTCGACATTGAAAATGTCTACATGACCGCTTGGACAAGGTCAACAAGGCGTGCAAGTTGTGAAAACCGACAACTTTTCTACATATAGGTATACGAGCTGGTTCCAGCGAGAAGCACCGACATCTCACCTTCGGGCAGTACAATAAAGAACACGTCGTTTTTCTCGACATTGAAAATGTCTACATGACCGCTTGGACAAGGTCAACAAGGCGTGCAAGTTGTGAAAACCGACAACTTTTCTACATATAGGTATACGAGCTGGTTCCAGCGAGAAGCACCGACATCTCACCTTCGGGCAGTACAATAAAGAACACGTCGTTTTTCTCGACATTGAAAATGTCTACATGACCGCTTGGACAAGGTCAACAAGGCGTGCAAGTTGTGAAAACCGACAACTTTTCTACATATAGGTATACGAGCTGGTTCCAGCGAGAAGCACCGACATCTCACCTTCGGGCAGTACAATAAATAACACGTCGTTTTTCTCGACATTGAAAATGTCTACATGACCGCTTGGACAAGGTCAACAAGGCGTGCAAGTTGTGAAAACCGACAACTTTTCTACATATAGGTATACGAGCTGGTTCCAGCGAGAAGCACCGACATCTCACCTTCGGGCAGTACAATAAAGAACACGTCGTTTTTCTCGACATTGAAAATGTCTACATGACCGCTTGGACAAGGTCAACAAGGCGTGCAAGTTGTGAAAACCGACAACTTTTCTACATATAGGTATACGAGCTGGTTCCAGCGAGAAGCACCGACATCTCACCTTCGGGCAGTACAATAAAGAACACGTCGTTTTTCTCGACATTGAAAATGTCTACATGACCGCTTGGACAAGGTCAACAAGGCGTGCAAGTTGTGAAAACCGACAACTTTTCTACATATAGGTATACGAGCTGGTTCCAGCGAGAAGCACCGACATCTCACCTTCGGGCAGTACAATAAANCAACGGTCCGGTTTGTCCCTCCAATATAGGGGGGGGGGTAGTGGGGTGTCTGGGATTCAGATCCGCGCGCACCCTTGGGTCCGATACTATTTATATATATATACTGAACTACGTGGTTTATGTCTACCTCGAGGAGCGCTCCAGCACTTAGACCCTGCCCGCCTGTGTAAGGGCCCGTCATGCGCCCGAGGTTGAATCAACACGCTATAGCGAGTCGTCGATAATCCCGGGACGCTAGGGGCATCAGGTGGTACAGCCCTCGGAGGGTGGGTCTTTCCACATCAAGGTGGTTGATGTGGAATCAGAGAGTGTTGCTGCGAGATTGGAAGAAACAGCGAGGCGGGAGGTCGCCCTTTATACGGAGATGACGCTAAGAGGGGTGAAGGAACTGGAGGCGCTGCGCACGTGGAGGGCTGAACTGGCGAGCGACCACGAGTCCTGTGTATCTATCTGCGTTTGCTGCCGGCGGCCTGGATTGGCGGACGGATGAATGCATGACTTTCGGTTTGGACCGTATTGCATGGATTGATCTTCAAATGTCCGAGATCCAGCTTATCGTGGAGAGCGTGGAGAGAAGGCAAGAGGAGACGAGGAGAGAACGAGCGGCAGTCAAGCTGGGAGCCGCGACGAGCGAGGCCCAGCGAGCTGATTTGGAGAGGATAACGACAGACAGAGCAGAATAGGACAGCAGTCAGGACGAATGTGCCGCAAGAAGGACAGGAGGCCCAAGCAGACACGTTCACCCGGTCTAGTCCACTATTTTTTTTTTCCATGAACTTCCGCGGAAGCTTCCATGGAAGCTTCCATGGAAGCTTCCACCGCTTCCACGGAAACTTCCACCGCTTCCATGGAAGCTTCCATGAAAGCGGTGGAAGGTCCCGTGGAAGCGACGGAAGCGTCGGAAGCTTTCATAGAAGCTTCCGCGGAAGTCCATGGAAATTTCCGTTGAAGATTCCGTGGAAGTTTCCGTGGAAGGTTCCATGCTTCCACGGGGACGGTGGAAGCTTCCACGCAGGCCGTACGTGCTTCTGTGGAAGATGTATGTCGACGCTGCCGTCATGGAAGCTTCCGTGGGAGTATTCGTGGAATCTTACCACCACTCGTCCACCAAAGAAAGGGTGATCCCATCACACCCCTGATCCCACACAAACAGGCCCCGCCAGGATGTGTTCCCATAAGAGCCTTCTTAATAAAAACCGCGGAGGGAGGCGAAGCCGAATGGAGCCATCCTAGATTTGTCCAGGTGCGAAGCACAAGGCCAACTCCTAGCCTCGCTCTTTCCACCACGGGATCAAAACGCGGAAGTTTCCGTCGCTTTCACGGAAGCTTCAATAACTTCCATGGAAGCTTCCAACACTTCCATGGAAGCTTCCACGGAAGCGGCGGAAACTTCCACGGAAGCGATAGCTCTCCATGGAAGTTGTTAACCTTTCGTGGGAGTGACGGAAGATTCCGTGAAAACGTCCACGGAAGCGTTGGGAGCTTCCGTGGAAGCTTCGCCAACTTCCGTGGAAGTGATGGAAGCTTCCATGAAAGTCCATCAAACGTGTGGACGTTCGTGGAAGCGACTACAGTCCACGAAAACTTCCATGGAAGCTTCCACCCATACTTCCGTGGAAACTTCCACTGTAAACTTCCACGGAAGTTTCCACGGTGGAAGTTTCCACGGAAGCTTCCGTGCTTCCATGGAAACTTCCGCCTCTTCCGTGGAAGCTTCCGCCTCTTCCGTGGAAGCTTCCACCGCTTCCGTGGAAGCTTCCGCCGCTTCCGTGGAAGCTTCCGCCGCTTCCGTGGAAGCTTCCGCCGCTTCCGTGGAAGCTTCCACCGTTTCCATGGAAGCTGGAAATGATGGAAGCTTCCGTGGAAGCGGCGGAAGCTTCCATGGAAACTTCCGTTTACTTCCACTGAAAAAACCATACCCGCTATGAGACCGGCGGTTGTAGCGATTTGTGATTTGGTACGTAGGGCGTATAAGCGAGTGTGCCGTAATTTCCAAGTAGGCGGTTGAGCGTAGTCACCTGCAGCAAACCTGTACTGCGACCGGCTGCGCAGAAACACAGGTTTCCCAGTCGGCAAGAGCGAACAGTCAAATACGTACAGCGATGGACTCGCTTCTCCCTCTTGGGCAGGAGTCTTACAGATGTCGACCTACTATTCAACTTCCGCGGAGTTGTACTTTACGGTGAACCACGGCACGGGATGTACGTTTGGGCCGACAACAATCACGCTTTTCCCGGTTACCGGGGTTCCAGTCTGGCGCATCTTCCCACTGGGTTAGGGTTTGCATTTGACTTGGCATATTTTGTACGGATCAGGGCAATAACGGTATGGTTTAGACGACACCCAGCCATCCACGGTACTTCTACTATATTTTAGGTATGATGGGGACTGGCCACCGCGGTACCTCACTATCATATGTTTGTTTTATAGGCGGAACTGAAAACAACATGTCAGGGTATTTCCGCTTGAAGTTTGGCACGGGAGCCAGCGGCCACGTTGTTTTTAGTACTGGAGCCAGTTACGAGTACTCGTATCGCTGAAATTGTTTTGTACGCTTGCATGTATGGTAAATGTTGGGGAAATGGTTGGAATGGTGTTTGTTCGTGGACTGTGGTAGATAAGCGCCATACCCCCTGAGCTATAAATCAGCACCGCCGTTTAGCTCAGTGGTTATGGTGATTTTCAAGCAGAATAGTTGGATCTCTACAGTAAGTAGTGTTACTGCTTCACTAGTGGGCACACCATCGCTACCAGTTGTCGGCCATGGTTAGCCCTACACCACCAAGATAACTAGGAATTTAGACCTACTAAAATTCCGCCCAGTGACATTTTGCACCGTGCTGTTATAGAGCAGTGCCACTGCTGTAGGGGATGTTCGTTTGGGCTGTAGAGCCCCAGAGCATTCCTCGGGACAGGGGTTCTTCATGTGATGCCCGTTGTGGGCGTGTGTGCGCAGCTGCTGAGTTAGAGACAAGCACTTCAGCCGGTGTCAAACCGACTGGGTTTTATTCAACCTTCAGGTCTCAGAAGATCATATTATAAGATGAATGGTGCTCAAGGCCAGTGTTTAGTATCGGTATTGTCTAAAAGGACAGGAGGAGGAGGAGGGGGAGGAGGAGGAGGAGGAGGTGGAGGAGGAGGAGGAGGTGGAGGAGGAGGAGAAGGAGGAAGAGGAGGAGGAGGAGGAGGAGGAGAGGAGAGGAGCGAGGATAATAGAAGATTGAGGGGGTGCGTGAGTGTGCGTGTGCACGGTCGATTGATCACAGAGCTCCCAAGCCACCCTACCCCTAGCATGCGGCATGATCCTACGTAAACAGCCAGGAACAACTATACCGTCTACTCGTAGCTCAGGTAAACTCGAACCGGTCATTTGGGGTACCGCCGCACATACGGAACTGTAGGGACTGATCTAAACTGGTTCCACCGCATACATACTGRTATCAGCACTGGACATACCGCACTGCTTGTGCTGCCGTAGCCCTTTGTACTGCTGCTGTGGCCTACTCGCTACAGACGACTGTGTTGCCGATCAGCGACTCGGTATTGACTACTGGCTACTGCTGGGTAGCATGGTAGATATCCTTAGTACAACCCCTCGATGGAGGTAACATACGTAGTCATTTGCTAGTAATACATTCAACTATCGAATTGGATTACCCAATATCTATGTAGATTATGATGTACTCTTGATAGTATCTTCCCGGAAGTTTCAACTCTCGTTACTTGGTTGATGTACTTCTCTGTACTACGAGTACATGTTGGCATATTTTACGTGTGCAGGCGTTGCTATCACGTGTCGCAACAAAAAATNCCTGGGACCTCGGCGAAGAAACGCTTGCTTGAAACCGAGGTCGTCGAGAATGGCGCCGCTCCCGGCATCGTTTCCCAGGTGGAGGTGCAGCCCCGAGAGGAAGACGAGGAAAGCTCAAGCAGCATGCCGGGGATCCCGTGGGCCTTGCCTCCAGAACAAGAGCCTGTCGCCTGGGCAACAGCCGCAGACAACGACGAGGAGGAGGAGGACGAGGAGGAGGAGGAGGAGGAGAAAGGAGAAATGAAGGAGGGTGCGTGAGTGTGCGTGTGCACGGTCGATTGATCACAGAGCTCCCAAGCCACCCTACCCCTAGCATGCGGCATGATCCTACGTAAACAGCCAGGAACAACTATACCGTCTACTCGTAGCTCAGGTAAACTCGAACCGGTCATTTGGGGTACCGCCGCACATACGGAACTGTAGGGACTGATCTAAACTGGTTCCACCGCATACATACTGTATCAGCACTGGACATACCGCACTGCTTGTGCTGCCGTAGCCCTTTGTACTGCTGCTGTGGCCTACTCGCTACAGGCGACTGTGTTGCCGATCAGCGACTCGGTATTGACTACTGGCTACTGCTGGGTAGCATGGTAGATATCCTTAGTACAACCCCTCGATGGAGGTAACATACGTAGTCATTTGCTAGTAATACATTCAACTATCGAATTGGATTACCCAATATCTATGTAGATTATAATGTACTCTTGATAGTATCTTCCCGGAAGTTTCAACTCTCGTTACTTGGTTGATGTACTTCTCTGTACTACGAGTACATGTTGGCATATTTTACGTGTGCATGCGTTGCTATCACGTGTCGCAACAAAAATGCCTTTACTCGTTTACGGCGTCGCAACAATAGCAACCGTTCCTGCTTCGTTCACGATGGGTGGCCTACAACTATTGTAGTGCAACAACACGCGTAACCTGGCAACGTAAAAGGCATGTCACTGCTGTGACAGGTTTGCAGCATGGACGAGCATCCAAACCGCAAAATATCACACACAGACTTTCGAACCCCGCGGGTCTCACTATAAATGTGCCAGACCGACATACTCGGCACGACATTACTTTGTACGCTAACTACTACAACGCCTTTCCTGGCCGTAGGTTGTACTTCTGAAAATGTACGAGTCGACCAGCAGTGGTAACTGTCATACTTTGCGTCGGAAACACATTCCTAACTTCCATGGTGTTGTACTGCTCAAAAGGGTGAATTAACAGTTGAAGACAAGACGTATTACTGCAAAAACCTCACAACTGCATCTCAAGAATATACAATATTCCTCTGATCAGTTTGTTGACCAAGAAAGTTGCAATAACTATGTTGCAGTCTACCACGTTTCTGCCCCTCCCCCCCGTACTTATAAATATATGATATATTTATAGGTTGGGTTGGCGTCGGTTGGCAACGACACTGTAAAACACGCCTCTCACTGCGTGAGCCAGACAACCAGGGTACCGTTTCGTTTTTTGGCGGTCAATAAAGCTGGCGGTCTTGTTAGATCATGTGTGCGGGGTGGAGGACCTTTGCTCTGCACAAGGAGAATGATCGTATCACGTAGTGTGTATATGGTAAGGCACCCGCGAGGCAGTTACGTAGTGCTCCCATTGTTGTCTCAGGGAGTGGCCACACCAGAACTTAAATTAACTAATTGAAGCTGCCATCCATATGCAAGTCCGCCTCAGAGGCGGTTCTTAGCAGGATGCAGCTCACCCTCCATGCGGCTCGCCCAATACCTCACGGCGCTTCGCGCTTGGTGCAAGTAATGTCTGCCTGGTTGGTGAAAACCCAACGTTCTCCATCCCGGCATTGTAGGGATGCGAGGGTCTATGGTCATACGACTACGGCCGTGNCCCCCCCCCCCCCCGTACAAAGAAGATGTGTGGTGTTACAAATAGACCAGCAGCCTAACCACGTTTCTGCCGCCCTCCCATACAAAGAAGACGTGTGGTACTACGTATTACAAGACAACTACGTTTTGAATACATATCCCCGTGAAGTGAGCGCGACCCTGCGATGCATATGTCCCTACCAGCGATCTAGATGGCGATGCCGAGCTACCTCAGAAGCGATGATCCATGAGTCCTAAACCGACTCAGAGGATGATTTCAGCGACCCCAGAAGCGATGTTCCAGCAGCCCTAAAGTGTGACGATGTCCAGCGACCCCAAAAGCGATGCTCCAGCACCCCCAAACGACCGATGATGATGTGGCGATTCTAGAATGCGATCTCCCTCTCAACCATAGTGAGTATTTCAGCCGCCAACCATGGTGCTAAATTCTGTCATACCTGTCTGCGAGAATCTTCGATTGTCCCATGAACCTACCTCAGGCATATTCCACGATAGATTAGTCTCGGTTAGGCTTCCAACAAAATGCCTATTGAGCCTCCAGATTAGTTAATTGGAATATCATAGGCGGAGACTATACATGGTCACTGTTGAACCTCCAGATTTGTTAGTGGGAGCTTCATAGATCGAGCCTCTACATGGTCATCGATGCCTCCAACTCGCCGCCAAAGGCATCGGGCTGTGTGCTCCAATGTCGGCAGGGTGTTACCCTTTCTCTCACGTTCGTTGTGCACACCTCTCTCATCAGCAGGAGCGCCTGCACGGCTATGGTTACAATCATGAACACATGGGCCGCGATAAGCAGAGCCGTGATCGGAGACGTAGTCTCATTTTCCTCCTGCGCAAAGTCAACTTTGAGAATAAATGCTACGTACATGCTGACCAAAATGACGCGTTCCCTCAACGGTATAGCCATGTGTCAGATTTTGACTGGAATGGCGAAAGAGACTCCGAAACCAACATGAAAACCACCGCGAAAAACAGCACGATGGCGACCTGTTCAGCAGTATTCGGCAAAACAAAGACAGCCGCTCCGGTGAGCACGATGCGGCGCCCGCACTCCACAACGTCGTAGTAGTAGCGCGACGGTTTGTATGCGAACCATAGGGCACGGTACGACTTGAGGTGGGACACTGTCTGCCTGCCAGGTTTCCCCAGTTCCCGCCGATGGCGCACCAACCAAAACGCAAAGAAGGCAGGGATGCCGATGGGTAGACGAACGCCATCAGACAGGCGTATAGCCTGTAGGCCTTGTGCCTTTCGGTGAAACAAGTAATACTGTAGTCCGCACGAAGGTAAGCGTTGCCATCATCCAAAGAATCACACACAAATGTCTGGAATATCGTGAAGGAGACGGAGGAGTACACGAAAACCCCCATGAACAGAACGAGAGACACGTGCCTGTGCCTCACAATAGATCCCGCCGTGTTGGAGTTCTCGTTCCTCCTCCTCGCGAAACAAAACTTGACCCCACACACAAGAATTATGACTATCGGTGCCATAGTAATAAGAACCAGCTTTCCGTAGAAGTCCGTTGACGCCATGCAGGAACTTGACAGGATGGAACCTAGGTCGAAATTAACAAGCGCCATCGCCGACAGAAAATTCTCGTATTCATCGGGATACACCGTTCCGGCGATCGCAGTGAACTAACTGTGAGAGGGAAACGACTGCGGGACAAGGTCAATGTAATACTAGGTCAGTCAGGGGGTGTTACGCCTTCTAACCCCGATTCCCGAAGTGTATAGGTATCGATACTGTGGCATGTGACAAAGCTGTTTCAAAGGGCACTGCATGCAGTCGTACGAAATCATTCTACAACACTACACTTAAAAACAACCCTGGGGGGTCCTCTAGCTTGCTACATCTCCTGCACACACTTTCCGTGGACCCAGGGGCAGTATTTGTGCTTGGCTTCGTATGCGTTTGTAGAGTTGACAGGTGTGTGTTCTGGATTGATTTTATAGTTTCAGCGAATGTGATATGGGTCGACCGGGTCAAGTTTCAAGGTTCGAGGCCATCGCTCCCACGATAGGGTGACTTCCTCTGACTTTTCGTCGAGCGCTCGTTTTGCGGGAGGGTTAGGGTTAGGCTTTTACGTTTGAAGCTATCACAGAAGATTGCTGACTGAGCTTGCCATGGAGCTTCAACGCCTACTGCGAACACTCAAGGGTACCGGAGAAGCATCTATGTGTCGCGTTTTTCTATGTTATTTTCACGCCCCGTTTTGTATATACCAGTGTCTGCTATCTGCACGCATACTTCATTTGAAATGTTTGCTACGTCTCAAACATTTGTGTGTTTGGCTATCCTTGGGAGCACGCACCTGAAAAACAATCTGCGACACCACGACCACAATTCTGATGGAAGATAGTGGCATTGCTTCCACATACCAGTGTCTGCTATCTGCACGCATACTTCATTTGAAATGTTTGCTACGTCTCAAACATTTGTGTGTTTGGCTATCCTTGGGAGCACGCACCTGAAAAACAATCTGCGACACCACGACCACAATCCTGATGGAAGATAGTGGCATTGCTTCCACAATGAAATTGCGGAAGCTCGACAATTTCGCTTGCCACCAACGTCTTGGCTAGCGCTGCGATTGGTGGGCCACGTCTCCTACCACTTCGAGAAGATAGGATAACACCAACACAGCCGCTAACAACACAATAATCAGTACGGTTTTCGAAAACCCCACTGTGAATGTCCTGTTCTCTCCAGAGCACTTGTGGCAACGTCTACTGGCTCCTGACACGTAGTCCTCCTTGCGCACGGCACAGTCTGCAAGACGGGAAGAATGCGAATGCCAGGTCGGGTTTGTTGCGGCCAGGTTGCAACTTTTGGACTTCTCACTCGTAGCGCGGACAAGTACGTTTGATGTAAGTTTTTGGGGAAACTCGGGTCTTGGCCATACCCTCCTAACTTCTTATAGGTACCAGGGTTGACAGACATCAACCACTTAAGGTTTCCAGGACGACGACGCCTATGAGCAACGCCCTTCAGTTGGTGCCATTTGTCAAATATGTAATGATCGACAGGGTTATTTGCAACTACTTATATGGGCCCGAGTAACCGTCGGCGCAGTAGTGGCTAGGGTCGATTCCTCCAACACAAGCATCCTTTTGGAAGCATTCTAGTACGATTGGGCTCTCGGCAGAAATGCGAAAGTACCCCTCCTCGATGTCAAATGTTTGGAGAGTTGTAGCTGACAACGCAGCCCGGACGCCCACCGGTATCGGTTCACAGGTGGGAAGCGTATCTCTATCAATTATCACGTTGCTCAGGCCACTTTCACATCCGCCTGGCAGACATTGGGAGCATGCCAGCTCGAAGCGGCAGCTGCCAGGAGAAGTTTGTCGAGAACGAACAGGGGGGTACGCACGGGCGATAGTGCGCAGTGTAGTTAATTAAGTAGGTACAGGCTCAAACCGGTGTTGGGGCGTTGAATTGGGACATGTCTGTGCAAGTCGGTACACATACATTAAACAAAAACACCCGAAAGGGGAAGTCGGTTGTTGAGCCGTGGATACAAATCAAAGACACTCTTGCAGATTGTCTCGAGGACCTTTTGTCAGTGGTTAGTTAGTATCCATATTGGGTATCGAAGTACGCTTGATATGGTGTACATCATTGGTGGCTGTCGCCACCTCATCGTGCAGCCAAGTAAGTGTGTTTATACAGGGAACATGTGACCATCACCGCACAGGAGGCCAAAGTCGGCACCACCGAGAAGACGTCCAGTCTCTATATTGTGCGCCCTAAAAGTTAGGCGCAAATGTCGATGGTTTAGTATCCGTTCTCACATCTTGGGTGCAGCTGTATGTTTGAGTGGGGCAGCCCCGTATGTTGCTCTCGAAGGTCACGTTCCATAGCACGGCATCATGATCGGTACTGTGTATTGCCATACCGCCATCCGTAGCCATGTTCTCCGCGAACACCGTATTTTTTTATGTCCAAAGCGCCGGTGTTGGAAATAGCTCCTCCGGCTTCCTCTGTAAAATCGGCAAGTGTTCCGAAAGAAAAGTGTGTCGAATTTCATCAGGGGATGGAAAATTGCCGCATGCGCGCGGGCACGATGCTCACAGTAGTATAATCAGTGAGCTATGCGCTGCGCTATTAATAACTCGTCCCGTGTATTTGTTGTTGAATGGCGTACCAGGTATGAAACGCGGGCATTTAATTAATGAGTGGTTCCAGCGACAGGCCGAAGATATCACCTTCGCACCTCTTCACCCTGGTTTTTGAGAGTTGGAGAATAAGGAGGTTTGGCAGGGTTGTTCTTCATGATGAAACAAAACAATGAAGTACATTGCTTTTTGCATCTCTTAAATTGGCTTGTAACGGTTTAATGCTTGTTTCGGCAACTTTGGCTCGAAGAACCCCCCGGTTTTATGTTCTAAAAAAAGAAAATCGGTACGTCCTGTTCTTCGTATAAAGCACAACCTCTCAAATTGTTGTTTTTCAAATTTCATAATCGAGGGCGCAAAAACTGTGATACATGATTCAACAATGTAGTGTAGGTAAATGAGCAATGTTGGACAAAAATAGACCCACACTGGACCAAACATAACGATTAGGCCTACAGCAGGCCCAGTTTGCCGATTTGAACCGTTTTATTTGTATAAGCTATATCGAATGCCAACCAAAGTATGCCGGTGCCTTCGTACCACGAGTGGACCAAAACGTGTATTTTTAGGTCACCAAAATATTGAGGATAGCTACCATGCTAACCAGCAGTATCCAGTAATCTATACCGAGTCGCTGGTCGGTAACATAGTCGCCTGTAGCGAGTAGGCCACAGCAGCAGTACAAAGTGCTACAACAATACAAGCGGTGCGGTACGTCGGCCAATGCCGATTTAGCAATAGGCGGTGGAACCCTGATGGACCAGTTATCTCGGATGTATGGGGGAACCCCGAAATACCGTTTCGAGTTAAGCCGGGGTTTTTTATTGACTTTGTGTTTTCATCATACGCTGGGGGTCTTGAGACTTTTGAGAGCACCGTGACCGATCGACCGTGCACACGCACATTCGTCCACTCTCATATACTTATCTCCTTCTCTTCTCTAATCCTCCTCCCGTCCACTTGGACAAGACCGACAATCAAAACAGAGTGGTCTTGAGCGCCATTCTTCTTTCAATATGATATTCTGAGAACTGAAGCTTGAACAACAACCCGTCGGTTCGATACCATCTGAAGTGCTTACCTCCGCGGCGGGCTGCCTGATCTAACTCAGGAGCCGCACACACACGCCCACGACGGGTATTCCGCCAAGAGGTTATGAGCCTCGATTTACGTAGGCACTGCAGAGCCGCGAGCCACCAGCGTCGCCGAGAACATACAACGATTGAGGCCGGGCTGCTGTAAAACTAAGCTTCTCCAAACAGTTGTGCTATGATTATCAACATCTCGAGCTGGGAGAACGACAACGGACAACAAGAGGCAACACCTACAGAGCTGCCACAATCGTCGCTATCGGGAGCTGCTTGCTGATACAAAGGACTGCACACAGCCACCACATTCATCGCCATCTGGAGCTACTACTGTGAAATACGAGTACGAGTACCACTGTACTGCTTCTGGGCTGACCTTGGAAAGTACGTACGTACTGCTGCTGCTGTGAACATCGTGTGGCGCGATTCTTTTGATTCGGGTACGTTTCGCTTCAAGTACAAGGCGGGACAACTACAGTGTATTTCGTCAAAACAGCAGTCCCGGCTGCGATACGTAGCAATCGACTACTTTCGTGTGTACGTGACGGGTTGGTTCGAGACTACTACTATAACTGCTGCTGCAATGCTGCTGTTGGCAGAGTAAGGGCACCTGCGCGTAAACAAAAATCACGGGGTCTTTCAAACCGAGTATGGATGCTTCGCTGTTGCTGTTACATACGAGACGAACAACAACTCTGCTAAAAGCCGTGGATCGATTTTACGATTGACAGCCTTTCAAGCGTATTGAGGGGCATCAAACCTTTCCGCGGTACGAACCCCGACCAGTTTGACGACTGGCACAAAAAAACATGCTTCACATGGAGTATCGTCCGTCCAGATGTTTTCCGCATACTGGAGGGACAAGCCAGGCTCAGCATCACGACGACGGGGGCGCCAGCTTCCTCACAAGAATCTCTCGGGCAACGCCAAGCCGCGGTTGACAGAGCCCGCCAGGATCGGTTTGACATCCTCTACTTGATCATCGAGAAACCGGCGGCTCTGCTTCTGACGAAGCACGCAGAGGGCGCACGGGGAACTCGCGGTGACGGATTAATTGCCGTCAAGGAGCTGGAGTGGAAGAACCTGAAGATAACCAACGAGACGATACGCGCCACACAAGAGGCAATCGAGACTACGAGTTTGACGGCAGGGCAAGGCCCCTAAAACTACATCAACGAACTCACACGATTGCGCAACCTACTGACCGAAATGGAGGAGCCTATCACGGACAGGTACTTCACCGACATCGCTCTGCAAGGCCTCACGGAGGAGTACCGGGACCTCAAGCTGACAATGTGGAAGGATCCAGACTGCTATCTCCCGAATATTCAGTCTGTGCTTCGTCACCTCTAACTGGACGGGCTGTGGAGGAACAACACGGAACCTGTTGCTGGACGTGGCGCCGCCATGACAGCAGCATCATCATCACCTGATCCCAGTTCCATTTTATGCTACAACTGCGGCAAGGCGGAGCATTACAGGAGCGGCTGTGCCGTGCCTGTCAAGGGTCACGGGAAAAGCAGCAAGCCCGCCGGGTAGAAGAAGAAGTCTTGATCAGTGGGCAGTGCTGGGTAGAAGTGGTGCTCTACGCGTATAACGGCCGCGCACAATGACGCCGAGTGCTACGCGCAAGAAGCTCCGCGCACAGGCGAGTAGTACGCACACGGCTGCGGCGATTGGAGCCCAAATCTGCCCCGATGACATGGAACGTAAGCCGGTTGTTCATGTTGACGACGACTTCGACAAGGGCTTCACATTTCAACTTGTGAAAATGCATCAGGGACCGCCAGCCACAACAGGGGTCCCCTTAATTTATCAACGCGGGGTCGCTGGAAAGACGTTTTACCGGGTCGCAGCGAAAAAGAGCGCTTGGGATTGCCGGAAAGGCAATTTTCGTAATCGTCACATCACTGTTAGACGGGGCTGCCAGAGCCTCCGGAGTCGCCGTATTAACAACAGAATCGTGGGGTCGCCGAAGTGCCTTTTCGGGATCGGACTACAGTATAATATTTCTATTGGGATTACGGGGGGATAACGTCTTCTGGAATCGCCGAATCATCAGCGATCGTTCGGGGCGCTGCTGGAACATCGCTCCTGGGGTCGCTGGACATCTTCACACTTAAGGGCTGCTAGAACATCGCTTCTGGGGCCGCTGGGTATCGTCATTTGGATCGCCTTAGGGCTGCTGGATCATCGCTCCTGGGGTCGCTAGACATCATCATCTGGGTTGCTACGAGGGACATCTGCATCGCGGGTTCGCTTTCACATAACGGCAAGATTAATTTGCCTTTTAATACGTGGAACCACACGCCTTCTTTGCATGGGAGAGCGGCAGAAACATGGTTCGGCTGCTAGTCTATTTGTGCAAGATACGTCTTCTTTGTACGGGGGGGGGGCGGGGACGTGGTAATCTGCAACGTAGTTATTTTAAACTTTCTTGATCAACAAAATGACCAGAGAAATATTGCTTATTCTTTAGATGCAGTTGTGAGGTTTTTGCAGTAATACGTTTTGTCCCTCAAACACAAACCCGCCTTCAACTATTTATTCACTCTTTGGGTAGTACAACACCATGACGGTTTGAAATGCGTTTCAGGAGCAAAGCATGATAGTAAACACTGCTATTCAACTCGTATCCTTTCGGAAGTAAAACCTACGACCAGTAGTGGCGTCGTAGTAGTTAGCGTACGAAGTATTATCGTTCCGATTATGTCGTCTGGTACCTGTATAGTGAGACCCGCGCGGGGTTCCAAGATCTGTGTGTGTGATATTTTGCGGTTTGGATGCTCGTCCATGCTTCAAATCTGCCACAGCAGTAGTATGCCTTTTACGTTGCCAGGTTACGCGTGTTGTTGCATTAGTTGTAGGCCACCCAGCGTAAGCGAAGCAGCAACGGTTGAGGTTGTTGCGACGCCGCAAATAAGTAATATGCTTTAGTTGTGACATATGATAGCAACACATGCACACGTAGAATATGCAGATACGTAGCATAGATGAGTACACCGACCAAGTAGCGAGAATCCACACTTTCGAGAAGATATAACTGAGTAGGTTATGACGCTTGCAGTAATAATCAGGCAAGAGTACATTATAACCTAGATATTTGGTAATCTAAGTCGAACATTGAATGTCGCACGTCTTCCTATGTCATCTCCATCGAGGGGTCGTATTAAAGATATCTACCATGCTACCCAGCAGTAGCCAGTAGTATTTACCAAGTCGCTGATCGGTAACATAGTCGCCTGTAGCGAGTTGGCCACAGCAGCAGTTCAAAGTGCTACGACAGTACAAGCAGTGCGAAACGTTCAATACCGATTCAGTAGTAGGCGGTGGAACCCTATTGGACCAGTTATCTCGGATTAATGGGGGAACCCCGAAATACCGTTTCGAGTTCAGCCGAGGTTTTTTATCTAGTTTTTGTTTTCACCGTATGCTGGGAGTCTTGAGACGTGAGGGCACCGTGACCGGTCGACCGCGCACACGCGCACCTCGCTAATTCTCCTTCACTTCTCTCCTTCTCTTCGGAGTTCTTCCTTCTCTTCTCCTTCTACTCCTCATCCCGTCCTCTTAGACAAGACCGACAATCAAAACAGAGTGGCCTTAAGCGCCATTCTTCTTTCAAAATAATATTCTGAGAGCTGAAGCTTGAACAACAACCAGTCGGTTCGACACCGGCTGAAGTGCTTACCTCTGCGGTGGGCTGCCTGATCTAACTCAGGAGCCGCGCAAACACACCTACGACGGGGATCCCGCCAAGACAAGAGGCAAACAAGCACCCTGATTTTAAGTTAAAACATCCAGAAAGTTCCTTAGTATTTGTTCAGACGAAACGCTGTACAAAATAACCACAATGTTCAGCTAATTGCCGATATCTCGCGGAGGACAGCTCCAATAAACCTGAACCCTTGAGCAATGCGTTCCTCTTGTTGATGCGATCATATAGAAATGCATACCAGCGTGTAGTCCAACGTTCTCGTTATCTTTGGATCCGCAGGTGATATGCTATGTATCCTGCCGGGACTAGCTTCAGGGGCCGAAGGTGCAATATTATTCGCCTTGCTAAAACCAGTAAGTAAATAGTTTCGGAAACGAAAGCAACACCCCCAAAACGAATCTGCTAAGCGATGTTCATGGCGAGCTTTTCCAGGATTTTGAGTTTTCAGGACATAGCAAACACGCGATAAGGAGCAATGTTATTGCGATTCCTCCTCTCGGGTGATAACTGTTTTGACGGGCTCAATTTACACGAGCGTCGGGCTTTGCGTTGATCACTCGCGGTGTTTCACCACATATCACCGTGGCATGCCTTATCAATCCTCAGCCTGTGTCACATCTTCTTCGCCGTCACTACCCTCAACTTCAAGATGCCACATAGCTCGGAGTTGCGTGTGTTAATTTTCTTGTCGTGCGTGCAGCAGGTGGACGTCTTCTATCATACCCTCTCATCCTCCCGATCGTCTGGCTTGAGATAGCACATGATGCTCTGCTTTCGCTGCCTCATCATCACCACCAAACAACGACTGGTCGCAGGAGACTGTGAGCCGGGTAGTCCTGCGCTTTGGAGAGAAGGCGGCCGACTCGCGCATCTTCCCCACCGTGGCCACCCCCCTGGTCGTCGCCCAGACTGAGGTTACATTTTTCTTCTCTTTGAGCATCCTTTATAATATATCCTCCTTTCGGTTTCCTCGCTGAGGTCGTATACGGCTGCTGCTGCTGCTGCCTTTCCCGCACCAGCAACGCCAAGCCACGGCTGGTTCGAGGAGCTGCCCCCCCGTGTCGCCGTACGCTGTGGCAGCGAGGCGGTGTCCACCTCAGGCTGCTTCTGGGACGATACAGTAACCCCTCTCCGATCTGCGCTCTCGCGGCCCCATTGCAACCAATGCAACCTCTTGTACAGGCCAGGCCGGTGTTTGTCCAGCCATTGCCGTAGGCAGTGTGTTAAAAAGGCTAACTATGACCGGTAACGTAGTTTATGCGGCTAAAATGAATGTAGTCAACCTGAGCCAACGCATGAGTAACCAAGCCGATCGATTTTGTTTTCGTTTGTTGGTTTTTGGGAAACTCTATGTTACCGGAAATTGCGCTGTGGGGCTGGCGCGGCCTCGTGTGGGTATCCCATGGCATAGAAAAGTATCGTTCGCTAGATGTTCTCCGCAAACCTTGATGTCTTCGGTTCGTGCGAGGTACTGCAGTATCGTAGTCAAACGGCTGAACGGCTAAAATCTAGTCGCTTGGGGTGGAGGTTGTTTACGGATGTAACGACGACAATCAGTGCATTCATATCAATCACTCGACTGGTAAGCAAGGTCGAAATTGATCTCGACGACGCCTCACCAGCAACGTTGAGCCGAAACGAAGAGTCGTGGAGGGTTTTCTGCCCCTTGCCATCTATTATATGAAGAGCGCCCCCACTCGCTCCCTTGTGGCTCTCAAACCGGCAGCCCTAAAATTTCGCTGTCGCCCAGCGCGTGGATGTCAACCCGACAGTTCCTCCGGACTCGACTTCGTTCAAGGTGAACACTACATCACTCACGTTCAGCTTATCGGCGTTTGAGATTGACATTGCTCCTCCGTAATCAAATGCAGTATTTCCGATAAAATGTATCCCCTCCTTGAAAGCTGAACATTGTAAGAGCACACGAGAGAGGTCAAGGGAGTCTCCATGGCTTGGCCACGTGTCAGTCTGAGGCAAGACTGCTGTCATATGGGAACAGTGCTACGTACATTCTCGATTCATTTGAGTACGTACGTTCGATGTGCCGACTGATGGCTCTGTACCTAACTCAAAACTGAACGCAGGAATAAGTTGTTGTCGAAGAGTAGCAAGCATACCATGGTGGTGCATACCTCGAAAACGTAAAGCGTTAAGACTTGAAAAAAGCGAGAAATATGGTGGCCACTCGGCGAAGTGGCCCTCATCCGCTGAAAAGAATGGACTTAAAAGCGACCCTCCTACCGTAGTACCAGTCCGCCTCATCACACCCCAACCATTTACGGCTCACGAAAGTACTCGCTCATTCCAACCATCAGCTACGGAAGGTGTCAGGTGTATTTAGTTATTCATAAGGGAAAGAGCCAGCGGCCAATTTCCTGGACGATCGCAACATTTAAACTGCACCATCAACACAGTGTAGCAATTCAATGTGCGCGTGATACTACTACAGTAAATACAGTGCGTCTCGCTAGAACCCACCGAAGTCCGGTACGCTAGTCCAATTTTCCACACACATATACATATATACATGGCCAGAAGCTGCATTCAGTACAGCAACGAAACAATCATTGGCCCCACCGCCTCTCGCCTCCCTCCAAAACGGGGCAAGTTTTTGGAGATTCTTGGGCAAACTTTAATTAGGAGGGAAAAGCAACTTCCCACGAATTCCCCTACCTTGGGTTAGGCTGGTCTTAGTCGACGAAATCTCAATATCTTGCGTCGTGGTAGAGATGGTCACGCTGGACTCGGTCGTCGTAATTGCTCCTTACAAAACGGAGTAGGTAGCATGGTTGATACGAAGTATGCTGTCATCATGCGGAATGATACGCGGTTTCCGACGTCGTTTTCCGTCTGCGTGTTCCCGTTCGAACCGTCACGAAACGAGTGCCACGTCGTTCTAGCGGCCGGTCGCTAGCCGGCGAAATCGAGAAGAGCAACGTGGCCCAATGAAAAAAAAGGGGCGATTGATTTCACGTCCATTCCTTTCTACAGTGTCATCGACGGGAATCCTACCAGTGGACCCCCTAAAAATTGTATTTTTTTACGAACGTCTATGTATGTGTTCTGTCAGGAAACGTCAGTGTCAATCAAGCTGAGACGATAACCTTTCCACATTGTGTGACGACTTACTGACCACGTGGGGCTTAGTTTTGTCACCATATAATTCTCGCGAACTGATTCAAGCAAATCGTGATGGGTGACAAACATGTACCAGGTGCGGCAGTGGCTGCAGATCCTGCTGCCGCTGAGCTGCTGCTGTAATGGGCTCGCACAACGCATAGTTTACTTGAAAGTGTGTTATTCGGGCTAGCTATTGAAAAACTAGTTTAGTTCCGTGAAACTTCCGTTCAGCCAGGAAAACTAATCAATAGAATGAGGAGAAGCCACGACCGCGCATGTCATCCCAACTTGCTGACCTGTGTTAATAGCGTAATTTCTTGTGTTCAATTCACTTAGGGAGGCCTACCCTACAGTACATCAGGTCTTATCCAACCCGTAGAAAGTGCGATTGAAGTATCACACAGCTGCGTTTGTTTCCCTTCTTATATCAAGCGCTCAGAGATGCCCCCACGTTGTAGCTGGAGTGACACGAATTCAGCTCACTTTGGAGGATCCGCTGATCACGCCAGCTCCTGCCAGCGTATTGACCCGTCCGGGGAATACTTTTTAGTACCCTTCGAATCGCCGTAGTCATTACAGGTATCAACAGGAAGTAATCAAAATGGCGTTTGGATTTTATGACTTGTTGAATGACTTAAGCATTGCCTCCTTACATGTACTACTGTAGTACTGGTAGGTTATACGTCCTGTCTAAGGTTATGTAAACCGAGTTCCATCGCATCTGATCATGTTTGCCTCGATATGGGACTGCTATCCCGCACGAGGTGATATAAAACCCGCACTGCACGCATGATCGAAGCAGATCACACACGGCCTGCAAATACGAGTTTCGGCGAAATCTTGGATTTCACAGCAAACTTTTGTTTCTAAATACAGTAGTGTTTTTTCATATATCAAGGGCTCAGAGACAGTTCCACGTGGTAGCTTTAGTTACGCATTTTTTTGAGTGGTTGAACGCGGCTCACATTAGGGTCCCGTTTGATTAAGTCAGCTCCTCCCAGCGTATTGACTCCTCTGGGTATGGCTTTACTATTCGTATTGGTACCCTGCCAAATTGCCGGAGTCACTTAAGAATATCTAGTGGGATGGGACAAACTAACGTTTTGACTTGGTGACTTGTTGAATGACATTTACTTTGACACCCTATAGGTACCAGTAGGGCATATGTCATGGCCGAGGTTATATATACCGAGTTCCGTCCGGTCTGATTTTGTTCCTCAACAAGGGATTCCTACCCTGCATGAGGTCATGTAAACCTGTAGCTCACGCGTTCGAAGTATCGCACACAGTTTAGAAACATGAATTTCGGCTTTTTTCCTCGACCTCACAGCTTATGTTTTCTATTGCGTTCTATTGCGTTTCCTTCATCATACATATCACATACGTGTACGTTAGTACACACAGTACATACTACAGCAGTGCACACATTCCATGTACATATACGTATACATACATACCGGTATATAACTACGGTGGAAACAAATAACGGGAACCTCAGCACATATGTGTCAGGGCCAAATAATCTTACACTCCTCTGAGCTGCCTACTGCTGCACGTGTAAAATACACCCAAACTGGAACAGGATATTGTATGCCTTCGTCGCCCCGCTTTCTCCCCTTTAAAACCCTCCTCTTGCTAAAAAGGTAGGTTTTGTAAATGCTTTGCTCAGCTTGGTTTCCGTGCAATGCCCATTCCGCTTCTCGTTTCATTTCCTCGTCGCCGACCAACGCTAAACGAAACAATTCATGTAGGGTACCAGGTACTGTATATTCCGCAGGACCGAGACATCACTGAGCTAGAAAGGCTAGTATGGGCCAGGTCAGTTGCACACACGGCTAATGGCAGTTATGTCTGGTGGAATTTCAACGGTTTCTCCGCGTAAGCGGTATGCCCAGGTCATTGTCGGTATAACCGCGTTCGTTCGAGTATGTGTTCCATCAAATGGGCATCAGGACTGCCACCTTTTTGTTGACAGGTATTTTAGACAGATCCCTGCCACTAAAGTGGGTATTAAATAAAGGCACGGGGTTTTGACCGGGCGCAGCTGAATATTATGCGTGTCATTGCTTTAGCATTAGCTATCGTTTACGTAACAGTAAAAGTACGCATCCGCTGTAAGAATAATCCAGGATTTTATCCCAACTTTTAGTACCGCGGGAAGGAAGACATAGGGTGAGTACAAAGGCGCCGGATCGTTAGTGCCTGTAGTGCGTAAATGCCTGACTCCCTACCTTGCTTCTCTGTCAGCCACACGGGGCTCCTGCTACAAATCGCCTAGGCACCACGACAAAACCTTGCTCGTATTGTGACCCCAGTCACGTATATGTCTCACCTCCGTTGCGGTTGGCTGCGTTGTATGCGAATGTTGCATTGCCGGTGACGTGGATTTTCGAGTCTTGTGCGAGAATGGCACCTGCAGTTTGACCGATACAAACAAGTCTGATTTCAGGTCACACCGATTGTGCTCGAGTTTGGGCACAATGCACATATTCGGTTCTCCAGCCGTGACGAGGACCGACAGTACGGCATACAAAGCCTGGAGTATGTGCGATTTGTTTGTTTTGATGCTTTACGGGGTTTGAACGCGCCCTTCCACTCGACGGACTAAATACGGGTGGTGTTCAACAAGGTTTCGGCGGCACACAATGACCCAACATGGGTTGTCAAACATCAGCGAGCCTGACTTCGTCGAGATCCGTCGGCGCGCCCGAAGCAAGCACAGGAGCCCCACATATGTCTTCGCTTGTTGGTACACACCTTCGGTCATCGAATCGGCACCTCCGAGCCCTACCGACTGCCGTTTCACCTCGTTGCAACGGTTTCACCTTCGAGATCTACCCAACCGCTAGACGTTCACCAGGTAGACTTTCAACGAATAACACCGACCCGTGCTGCTGCCAACGCAACGCGGGGAGCCTTTGCGGTACGGTAACTGATTTTCCGGGTGACTGTTATGACAGCATACTAACTTCGATTAATCTAGACAAACAACTTTATCATTACTTCTGATGACCTCATCGCGCGAGACCCGCCAGCACGACCGGATATCACCGGGGTGCCTCTCATCATCGCCACCTAACCCTAACCCTAAGCAAACTATCGGCTATGACTATAGCTCCCTACTACAGCAGCAGAAGGTGCGCAATATGCCTCCTTCCCTTTCTCACCTCCATCGAAGCCTGAGTTGTGCGCGATATAGCTTAATCCATCAAAGTTGACGTCGGATGTCGAGGAATAAACGGCACCGCCTGCAAGTGCGAACATGCCAGCGTGAGCAATCTTAGCACAGAACGCATTGTATGCCCTGTTGGCCTCACTCATAGCTAGAATAGAGGATCGGATCAATACATACTTGGTAAATTAAAAACGATGATGACCAAGTTAATACTCTTCAAAAACGCATTAAGCTGAACATGTGCGGACAATGCCACACTACACACCAATCCTACTGGGGCTCACACCGCATATTACCACGTTGCCACTTGCGTGTGGAAGGAGCGACACACACAATTACTGCAAGGCGAAGTATACCAGTCCGAAAATATCAAACCCGATTTTGTACGAGCTGCTGCAGTACGGCCTCAAAGTACAAATTCCTGTGAATAATCGGTCGACATCCTAGGTATTCGTACTAAAATAAAATGATTTATGTATGTATGTGTATGGGAAACGGTTTTGTACTATTGTACATTGTACAGTAGCTGCTGTACGGCCCCAAAGTACACCCTAGGAAATTCCTGTGAAGAATCGGTCGACAACCTAGGTACCTGGTATACTAAAATAAAGGTAAATAACCAAAAACGGGTATACCCGGTCGGTTTTCACTCAAAAACGAGTACAGCCTGGAATCAAGTAAAAAACACACCAGCGAGCCACGCGATTGGCCAAAAACAAATTGTACCCATTTTTGAGAGATACCCTGTCTCGGGTACAACTGTAAATGTCTCTTATGCTTGGCTTTCAACCGTTTTTGGTTATTTATGTTGCTGAAACCACTTGCCTACAGCGTGCCTCGCTCTCCACTGCGTCTACGACCTCTCTTTCGTTGTTTCATTTTCTTCCAAGCTTTTTCACGATCCACTTAAACTCTATTCAACCATTTTATACACCTGGGTACGCACGTCTTCAGAGTGATACGACCATCCACGTATATACTGCTGTATGTATGCACAGCAGTATCAACATACCTGGTATGTACGTACATATTATACGACTGATGATGTATGCTTACTGTAATACGACTGCTGCTGTAGAATAGGGTGTATTTCAGGTACACGCTGAGACCAAGCAAAACACACATGCTTGCCGCCAGAACCCTCTGCCTCTAAACACCCCTGACCCCTGACCCTGCTCCCGATCCCACCCGGACCTGAGCCCTCCAAACATAATCTGGACACGTCTAAGTGAATAGTTAGGCGCCGACAAGTGTGCCTGGTTGTCACTACCCTTCAGAAACAGGCACGAGGTGATTTTGGCCAACCTATCCCGTGATCGCTCGTGGGATATCGTGTGTTTGACTCGATTCTATGCTGTACCCATTTTTTACTCCAACCGGCGCGGGTTTACCCGTTTTTGGTTATTGCCCAAAAATAATCAATACTTTTTTTTAATCAACACACTGCAACACATGCATATGGGTTAATGTACATGCCTATACAAATACCTCCCGCCAGTACGACCCAATCCTCAGGAGTCACTACCAGTATATCAACCCAGAGTTGATCCATCCACAGACGGTTTCATGAGATGACTATGAAGGGGATGGGCATATTGTATTGCCTCTCTGAATTATCAATGCCGAGGGAGAACTTGTAAATTTGCGCTCATGGAGACTGTCGGCTACTGGTTTCCTATACGCCAGAACAATCAAAAGTAGCTACGAGTACTTCTAATTGTAGCAGTATTATTGCGTTCCTACCAGACTGAACAAGCTTCCGCTATCAAAATCACGCACAGAGACAGCAATTTCAAAGTGGGACAGGGAAGGGGGGTTGGCAAAATATTCTTGTTTAACGGCTCCAAAATGAGCCATCAGCTACCACTACTACTGTATGTAGTTGCTCCAGTGGAACCACACCCAAGCACCTGCAAGCCTGCCTCGCATCACAAATAAATCCCAAACCACCTGAATGAACTTTCCATTCCAATACGAACCAAGCAACTGCTAGCAATATTATTAGCCAAGCAACCCTTGCATTACTTGCATACTAGATACGCAATAACAGCGGACATTTCACACTACCACTCTGTCCCGAAATATAAGCACTTTTAATTGAATATTAATGTGAAAAAGGTGCTTATATTTCGATACAGACTGGTATGTTTCAACCAGTCAACGTTCCAAGAACGAAAAGTCCGAAGGGGGTTCAACGTGGGACTGACAGACTGACAGAAGGCAGTCCGCATTGCACCCAGCTGACATATATCACTGGAATTTAATGCCAAGTACGTGATATGCCTTTTGGGCTATCTCTCTTGTACGAGGTCCACTTCCTGGAGTGAATGTTCAGTTGCTTTTAGTATGGTGTATAGCAGTAGACAGTACTACCCAGAGATAAGGACGCGGACGCAAAGCACTATATCCCACCTGCCCCCTGCTCGCGTGCCTTGCACATATTTCAAACATTTCACGGGGAAAAAACAGGGGGTGTGGGAGGGGGGTACTCATTTTTATTCACGGCCTAACCCTATACCGAGAAACACGACTGGGAAAAGCCAATAACTCAAAACTCCTATCCCAGTCCAGCATCTCTCAGCCTTGTTTTGTTGTAGTCTCAAAGTCAACAGCCACAGCATATCAAGTTTACGTGTTTTTTATAGATCAAGTATACTACTACTGTAAAATCTCGCGAACATAGGAAACTCTGCCAATGGTATCATACCAGACCACAGGCAAGAAATACAACACCGACCACAAAGCAAAGGGATGGAAGGGGGGGGGTTGGAGTCAGCTTTAACCTAGCTCCAAATGATAGTGTTACGAGCTATTCAAAATTTTGCCTACTTCAACATTGTCAACGAGAGAAAGCAAACAGTAACACGTTATATCACACGTAGGCCTGGGACTCCAAGAAAGCTCCTCTCCAGGCCGATGGTGATTATCTCTTTCTCGCGAAGTCGTGATGGAGGGAGGCAGCGCCTGCGGCGACGCTGCACTTCACTCCCCAGACCAGCCACGCGCGCTCTGCAACCAAACCCCTGGATCTTCCTCACTCTTATCCTCCTGACCCTCCGCTCACCACCATCCCGATCAAGTGCTTCGCCCGCAACATTTTCACGGCCGGGCGAAACCTCGACCTCACAGTCGTAATCTACTCTACATTGCGCCCGCACGGCTCCCGTCGTCAACCGGTAAGAAGTCTTGCGGCAGCGGCGGCGGCGGCGGCGACGGTGCCTGCTCTTCCATATCCTCCTGTCCCCGCTGCGCTTCCCCTTTTCCGTGCTGCTCTTTATTCTTCTCGGGGCAGCGGCGGCGGCGGAGGTGGGGGTGGCTTGGGTGGTAGCGGTTCACCGTATTCCGCTATCTACCCTTTCTTCTCCGTCTCCTCCGATTGGTGTGACGATAGCGGCGGCAGTGCAGAATGCTTCTCTTCCGGCCCTTTTTTCACCTACAGTACGCCATCCTCCTCGTGAAAACCCCTGTTCTGTCCCCAAAACCTCGACCCCCCTCTCGTCGGCCGATGACTTATGTCGCCACTGCTACTGCGCCGGCAAATATTGCTGAAGCGGCGGCGACGCCGGAACTCGATCCAGCCACCAATCTGGTTCATCGGTCCACAGCGGTGGCGGCGACTCCGGGTCGACCCCCATGCCCGTCTCCTGTCCTCCTTTTCCTACATGATGCGACGGCGGCGTGGGCGGTAGCTGCGGTGGTGGCGTTTTCTCCGGTTCTACCCGAACCCCTCCCCTACTTGCGTTCGCTGCTTCTCTTTGTCACATTGCTGCTGCTGTTGACGATGCTGGTGTTGCTCTTGTTAGGTCGTGATCATTACCCAAAGGCCGACGAGTGCATGTGCTGCTTGACGTTTCATCCATCCCTAACGTTGCTGCTGGACCAGTTGGTCCATGATCGCTTCCTTCGCTCCGATCAGTCCGTCTTCTCTTCGATTGCTCTGCAACACCCTTCTTGTCGTTCACGGAGAGTGATTCCTGCTTCACGTGGGGTAACCTCCTCGGCATCTAACCCAGCGATTGCCTCTTTTCTCCGTTGTTTGCAGAGCCGGTGTGCAGCTTGGTCAGCTTGCAGCTTTTCAGAGATGTCTTGGCGTTTCCCCATCCAAGTTCCTGGCTATACCCGTACCTATTTCCCGCGCATGAGATAATCCGGTTCATCCTTCACCTCTCTCGGTAGTGTAAGGAGTAAACTCGTAGACGGGGTGGGGTTTCCATCCTGAGGGTGGTTGGGTTGCACTATCCAGCAGCCAGGAGAATATTATCAGCCATAACAAGGGTGCACAAAAAAAAAAGAAAACGACACCACACACCTAGGAAGGTCAGAATGAAAAACAAACCGGATCGCTGTGATCACAGGACGAAATGAGCAAAAAACATTTTTTTTTCGTTTTTTGTTCCCTTTTTTTTACTTGGTTTTAGAGACCCTCCCATATTTTTTGTTTCGGCTGGTCGGGGGGGGGGGGGGGTGGGGGGGGGGGTGATAAAAAAAAACTTGACTTATTGTTTTCTGGGATCACAACGGTCCGGTTTCTTCCCTTCAATATAGGGGGGGGGGGTGTGTGGTGTCGATAACTTTTTTTTTTGTGCACCCTTGGCCATAAAGTTGTTGCACTTACACAATATTAAGCATCCCTGGTGGAATGACAGGTGAATATCGTCCCTGTTTGCATCAAGGTCGTGGGTTCGAGCCCCCCCGAGTGCATGCTCGTAGGGAGGGACTTTTTCTCGCAAAATAAATATCTTGGCTAGCGGAAAGCACGAGAAGAGCGTGAGTCAGTTAAATTCGATGAAAATCGACGAGCGTTGGGAATGTTGAACCCTCTGCGCGATAAGAATCAAGGCACGAACCGAAGTGGGGAGGAGGGAGAAAAGTCTAGTTTGTGACCCCATATCTGAGTTACGACTATGGAGGGAGAGGGACAGAAGTGCGAAGATAATCAATGGGATAGAAAAAAAAAGTTCTCCGGACAAACATATGGGAGAAGGGGAACAAAGAGAAGTCGAAGGCAGGGTTCCAAGGGCGCCTCCCCCCCCCCGGTTCCGCTCTTCCTCGTGCCACAAAACCGCAACGCTCGTATACCATACTGTGGCCTCACCCTATCGCACCATGAGTGGTGTTCCAATGTGCGGATACCCCGTCAACGTATATGTATGCTATCATAACACACGAATCCTTACTATTATTCGGTGCCACACTGGTATGGGGATGTGGGCCCGCGGAACACCCGTCTAATAGACCCCCGTGCTAGCAGATTGTACCAGGTATAGAGCAGCACCCGAGATACTATTCCAGCTATGAGAACTACAATGGTTCTGCATGTATGTAATGCAGTTCCATACACATAACATCAGTGGTGCCATTACGTACTTTCGCAAACTCCGAATCATCTGTGTCTTTTATCTTATCTCCTGCGATGCCCAACCAACCACCAACCAACTCCGGCTCTTCGGCGCACTCTGCAGCCATCCTACCTCCCCTCGTTGTCTGGAAGTGGGCTAACATGGCTGTTGCAGCGACCGTGGCTGCTGCTTCCCGTTGTGCGGTCGTCATGAGACATATTCGACTGATACCTACGGACGCGGCTACTACCAATAATAGCAGATGCCCTTTCTGGTGATTTGAAAGTTTGCCAGATATAGACAAAACTAATGCTGCATAACTTATTGCTGGCATTCTGAAGAGGATTCATCCAGCAACATGATTCTCTAGCATTTTGACTAAGGGCATCATTTCGGTGATTTCAAACGGCTGGTCGGGATGTTTTGGCTGCATTTATTTTATCTTGCACCATGTGCAACGGATCGTTTCAGCATAATGCCTACTCGGATTTGAATTTTATGATAGCTTTGTTCTACCGCACCCATTCATTGGTCTTAGTACCTGCAGAAACACAAATCAACAACTAAGTGTCAGAATGACATTGTCGTGTTGAACTGCAGCTTTAGTATCAGGCCAAACTTGCCACGATTTTCAAAGTATCGTATGAATATTTCACTGCCAATAAAGGTAATGGCGGTCTTCTAACTAATGTTGAGGTCAGGGATTCGAGTCTCCGTATGTATGGAGAATTTTATTGCTCAAATGACACCAACTATGTAGTCGAGGGCGCCTATTATAGCGGGGGTAAAGGAACAATTCAGCGAGGGGAGTCGACGAGGGAAGAAAGTGTTGAAATCTTCTCGCGATAAAAATGCAAGGTATAGACAGTAGTAGTAGTAGTAGTAGTGGGGAGGGAAGAGAAAAGAGACTACTTAGTGACCCCTGATCTGAGTTACGACTATGAGGGGGAGATAAAAGAAGGACGAAAACAATATATGGGGTAGACAAGAACCCCCCCCCCCCCATAAATGTACTCTGCCAATGATAGGGGTACCACGTTTGGTGGTGCTTTTTTATGTGACGGTGCTCCCTATTCCAAAATCGTCGAAATGCTGTTCTGATTTATCAAATTTCTTCTTTGTGCACCTAGGCCTTGGGAGCGTTCATCGGATTGCACTTTTCACTTTGTCAAACTCAGTTTCTAACGCACTATTATTAATAGTATAGAAGCCCTCACGCGAGGAACCTCAAAAGGCATAAACAATAAATACTGTGCCAGAGCTTCACAGCTTCTTCTGATATTATTGTTGTCCTCCATAACGGATTACGCACCTGCATGGTGAAGTCATAGTACCCGTAGCACGCGCGATCGAAGTACAACAGTACAGGACACCTACTGTAATAAAAAGGAGGAAAACTGGCCCAGGCTGGATTTCTTATTTGAGAGAGGATGATTTCTACACAAATTTCAAAATGACGACTCCCGAATTTCCTATTTTTATCTAAATACTAGCCTGGCTTTCTTATTAGCTTGTTTCTTACTAGGTGTCCTGCACTGTATATTGCATGTATCACACATACAGCTTACAGTAAAAATATGATTCCGGACGAAACCCACTGTCTCACAGCTCACGTTTATTATTTTCTTCATACTCAAAGTAGGATAACACTGCTAATAATGCAGCGTAGCTGGGTAAAACACCAATCAGCACGTAAGTCATGTCTCCTGCGGAAAGCAAAGCATGCTTGCTCTGTTTTTTAGCTTCCATGCATGCATACCTTTTCGTTTTGTTTCATGTTATTTTTATACCATCTGCTAAACGATATCCCATCTCCTTGCTACTACGTACCAGGCAGCATTTGTGTGGAGGGGGTGCGGTTTTGGCGCACGCAGCACACATCAACATACATACATGCTTGTGGTCAGCATCGGTCCCGTCACAAAGATTCGCGCGCGGGAGAAGTAACGACCACCGACACAACCGAGGACCGCGTAGGGGACGCATGCAAGATAGTAGGACCACCGACGCTCTTCTTTCAAGCCAGCCGACCGAGTGAGGCGGTCGTTCATACAGCTGAAACGGTGGGTCAAACAGTTAGTAAGTGGGTTACATAAGTCAAGGCCATTCATCGATGCTGAAACGCCCACCGCTGATCGGATACGCTGCTCTAGCCTCATCGTCTCGCTCTCTAAATCTCTAAAGGAGAAAACGACATGTATGTAATGTATTCTCACGTGTAGGTGGCGGATGGTGCCAGTGGCGGATGGTGTGCCACCAGGAAGGAGATACAGCTCTCAACAACGTGTAGAAGTGCCGAGCAAGGCGGTTACTATTGTCTTTGGGCGTTGAATATACGAAATTGATGTCAATGGGTTGGTTCTCAATTGCACATGAATAATGAAGACGGTGCCTCAATCAAAGAAGACGACGTGTCGACGGGTAGAAAGGAAGACCACACACAAACAAACGTGGTGGAATGACCAGTGGATGGAAAAGCTCGAGAAATATATATATATATATCATATATCGGTTGTCATTGTCGTGTACGTATTTATGTACCTGGTATGTGTATATGATTGCAGCATTGTAATTTGATATTTCAGAATATCAATATTATTTCTCACATGTCGTGTCCCTCTCGTGCCTCGATTAATTCATCCACACTTCAGCTCGAGTATATTTCGAGAAATTCATATTATACGCAATTAATTTCATCCACCCCTACCTCTATCATGTTATATGTATAATATGTGTAATTATATTCTTCTTCATTTAGTGATATATCCAACGCCACCATTTCGGTTGAGTCGCGCCCCCTTGCCTGTGGGAGTAACCCGACTGGGAAAACCATCCCAGGGGTGTATGTTGGTATTTGTACTACTATGTTTTGACTGTACGCGACTTGCTAACCGCTCGCCATCGCTGTGCCATTAACCAGCTAGCCCGGTTGCTCTGCGTGCGTCGGCTTCGATTGTTCCGTGTTCGCTGTTCAGAAGTTATTATGGCCTATTCCGTTTTACCGTTGAGCTCCAAACGTTCCTATAAATTGTTGAGTCACTCCGTCATATTGGTTCGCTTCACACGTCTCCTACAGCAGTCCCTACCGTCCCCATAGTGCCATTCTGACCTCAGCCGCTACTGTAACAACGTCGTGTTGGTTATATAACATATTCCACTGGCGGCCTACTTATTCATTGTCACGTGACTAGGTAGGCCAGTGGACTATGGTATGCGATATAGCTAACAAATACATATATATATAAATTGGGGTTCGATACATCTCATCGTGATGCATTGATCTCCGGGGCACTCCCCTCGCCACGTACTAGTATCCAGGAGTATAATATATACTAGCCATTCATAATGTCTCCAGCGCGTACGCTCGAAAATGAACAATATGAAGCAAGGTGAGAATCGAACTCACTGCACATAAAATAACAGCATCAACAGCTGTAAATTGTCACCTATCCGGTTATGGCAGTCCATTTATCATGACCTGGGGTATGATTGAAAGACGATGCTTTACCTGGTATATCGAGGGCCTAAATGCTTGTTTCAATAGGAGGATAGTTGAATTATAACGCTGGACCGAGCAGTCTTGTACGTGAGTGCACGCATACAACGACAACGACGTTCTGTTTGTTTCGTTGTCTGCGGCGCTTACTTGATATACTCGTAGATCGCTGATGTTTCTGGTTTGTGGGTTTGGACTTGAGTTTGGTTTTGCTTTTATGGTTGAGGGATTTTAGAGTCACACTGCTATCGCAGCATTTTTACTATCAACCAAGCGATGCATGTTTTGTCGTCTACCGAGCAGGGGGGAGATAGTAGTTGTACTCGGTAACACGACGAAGACTTTCCTTCGCATATAGTGGAGTCGGGTTATATCATACGTGCATGCGGACTATGCACGCAAGGCTACTGGCCGGAGGTCTGTCTCTGGTGGAGCAGTTATGCGCACTGGTGTCTGTGTATGGTTTGATTGTAGGACGTAGATGTCTGGAGCATGTGTCTAACGGGTAGTTTGAGATTCACACGTACGGTCGGCAGAGCCGCATGCCGACTTTCTCATCAAACCGTTGCATGCTGAGTCGTTTCGCTTCGACCGTGACTTTGTGATGAACTTGTTGTGATTTCATCCACTGGTTCGTTCGTTCGTTTGTGTTTCCGGGGTTTTTGGGGCATTTGGTTTTGGGGGGTAATAGTAGGAGTTTTCGATGTGCATGGAATATTTTTGGAAAGTACTTGAAGAATTTATGTTCGAATTAAGGAGTTCTTAAGGAAGTGGGAGAAACTATTGGGAGGTACCCATACGCCGAGCAAGGTTAATACGACAGTAGAGTATGGCGATGGTCTTGATGAATCGTGCCGTACGCTTTGGCTATTGGTTATCTGCGCACAACGTACAGGGGAACCAATTACTGATAACTATAGTACTTTTGGATTCAGATGTGGATAGTTGTCTTCTTGTATATACTTCCGAGGGGAGTGTCAAGCAGGGGGTCTATGATTTGATTTGAGATGTTCTATATCAGAGATGTTCTGTTGTTGTGCTCTTACAGAGTACACCACAGGGGGGCCGATGTTATCGGGCGGTACGATATCTATGTGAAGACGGTGTTATTTTTATTTCGTTTGAAGGTATTACCAGCATACTCACGTTTGTTGGGTTTTCACCTTCCCGTAGTTACTGTCTCGCTATAGTTTAGGAGATATATACTGGAATCGAGATTGAGAGATTTGGTATCGGGATTGCCGTTTTACGTTGACAATTCTTGAGGATGGAATTTGACATTGCCGTTTTACCTTGGCGATGATGAAGGATGTAATTTGGGGTTGCCGTTTCACCTTGGCAGTGATTTATATTGGAATTTGGGACTTGCCGTATTACCTGGGAATTGGTGATAAGTTATTCGGGATCTATAGTGTCGCGCACCGAATAGGGGGGCTGTTTGTGGTATGCGGTTGCTCGATACTGGTTTCCCGGTATGTGGGGGTTTCATACTGGTCTTCGGAGATTGGGGTTTTATATGGTGCGGCGAGGCATTATGATCTGAGATGATGGATGCCTGGCGTGGGTGCTGCCCCTTGCGGCGGTAGTCGCCGATGATACTGATATGACCCGGGCTTTGATACAATGATACTGCTCGTATATATGTGAGGGGTGCAGCCGGTGACAATCCTGGTGCGGCTTACTTCCTGTGTGTGGTGTATGTGGTGAGGTCTCTGACAGAACGGTATTGACCCACCTGGTGTGTGTTTGGTATTTGGTGTACGAGTGTACAATATCTACTCCTCCTCGTTGACGACTCATGGTATAGCCACGTGGGTCAGCAAGGGACACGTTCGACACAGACGTATACAAACAGTACTTTGCGCATGGATGCAGCATCATGCGCGGCCGGTCATAACTCGCCATACACGGAACGAGATGGCACCGAACCTTCGAGGTTGTATGCATCATTGCTCGGAGAGTGGTGGTTGCTTAAGCTGAGAGACGCTGATGAGCTGTGTCTGGACCTCTCGCCCGAAACGCAACAGCTTCACTAATTTCTGTTTGTTTGTGTTTTGACAAACTGTTCGTTTGTTCTCGAGTTTGCCGCATTTATTCAGGATTGGTCTTGGGATCGATATTTTTAGTTATTTCTTCGATTTATCCAAACAAAACAAAAGTAAAAGTATATAGGTCTAATAATAGTGTTCTTTTTCATTTTTGTTATTATTGTTGTTGCCCCGGTTCCTGCATACATTTTTCCGTGCAATATAAAAAAATGCGCAAAAAAGCGGTGCTTCGCGTACACAAGACACAAGAGCATGTGTATGTGTGGCCGATGATTTTACTCTCCTCACTTAGTACGAGAGGGTACCAAACCTTCCAGGCCGTATGCGCCATTGATTGCTCTGAGAGTGGTGGTTGTCTTGGTCAAGAGACGCTGTTGCTGTGTAAGCGTACCTCTCGCTCGATTGTAATTTAACGCCGACATGCATTTTAGGAGCTTCACGTGGCCTCTTTGTTCAATCTTTGAATTGCATCATATTATTATGTCGGGGATGACAGCGACACGGGGGAATATGTATCACTACGTGTATGGGATAAGTGTCACTACGTGTCACTACGTGTACTCGTATGGTTTTTTTTTTCTTCTTCGATTCATTTCTTCGATTCATCGGAAAAACAAACGAGTGGTGCTTGGCCAGTGGCCGTAAAACTGCTTGCGCAGGCGAACTTCTCAGACGTGCCCGCATAAAAATGATGCTGTTTCTACTGAGGTAGCGTTTTGTCACGAAACCCTAAGGTATTCATTCCGGACGATGAGCAAATTCTTGGCTTCGACTAACGACGGCCACCACCCCGACCCCGACCCGGACCTCTAACCCTAACCCTAACCCTAACCCTAAGGAGAGGCATGCCTGGTTGGTGTTCCACCTGGTCGTTGTGCTTGGAAAGGCTCTATTTTCAATGCGAGCACACCTAAGGAAGTGTGCCCGCGTGGACAGTTTTACGCGAGCTCGTGCGTGGCACAGGCAGCATCATGTGCGGCCGATGACAACTCAAGCACAGCAGAACAGCCTGCGATCGTCCCTGCAGCAGCAAACAAACTACACACCAGTACAATTAATGATTAATAGCAATTAGTACGTTACGTAGTGTCGACATGATGAGTGCGACAACAAGAAGAGCAAGCAGACAAGACAAAAGTGTCGTGGTCACACCATGCATGTATGTCTGCTGCTGCGGTGCTCTTGTTTGGTTTTCGAAGGGAAATGTGATGGCCTAGAGGAAGTAGAGGGTGTTCGTGCTGCTGCAGGCAAGCGTCAGGGCTCAGGGTCCACGGAGACGAAGCTACTGCTCTGCTGCTGGCATGATTGTAGTCGGGTTCTGGTTCTGCCGTTGTCTGGAAACACGCAAGCACGGCAAACCTGTGCCTCTGGCCTCCCTGGGTAGAGGAGAGTACACACAGCACACACACGTAGAGGGACACAGACAGCACACACAGGCTGCGTCGCCCCCTGACCTTCTACCCTCTCACGGCGATAGAGCGCACGCTCCTACGCAACTAGCTACACACCACAGCGGGGGTACACCACCACACCAGCATGGTCGAGGAGCTGCGCAGCAAGCGTCTCTCTCTATCTCGCACGCGCACCTCTCTCTCCTCTGCTCTCAGCAAGATGTTGTATAATAGTACGCGGGGGGTTTCAACTTTTTTTGCGATTGTCCGCCGCGCCGGGGAGAGAGCGAGCCGTCCCCGCGAGGTCTTTGCAAGCCCCCCGCTCGCCGAGTTGGACGCAGGCGCCCGCTCGTTCGCCCGAGACACCGAGGGCTGACGTGTGGGGAGGGCGTGGCGCGCTCGCGCGGCGGTCGCCGGCTCGGCGGCGGACGGTAGACCAAGCTTTGTGAAGTGTACCGGATTCAGAGTAGGGTTAATTGGCCCGCTTCACGCTCAGCGCTTCAGCGTAATAATAGTTACACATATGTATGTATCGTACGAGCCATTCAATATTTTGCCCGCTTTGTTTCTGTTGTTTTGTTTTTTCACATGTATGTGGCGTTATTTCCAAAGCCAACCACAAAACTTTGATTTTCAAGTACCGCTGGCATTCAGCCTTGTGACAGACCGCCGTTTAGACGCAATATATATACCCTGGTATACTGTTTTTCGAATGGCACATCCTGGGGCGCGTCGGACGTGAAGCCTATTCCAACTGCAACATGCCAACATTTTCGATAAAAATATACAAAATTCGTCAGCTGTGATTACTACCGACTGAACGGTTTTGTTTTTCGTCCCGCCCCCCCGTCTTGTCGTACGTGCGTACGATACGTGTAATGCTACAAGGGCTCCGCTCTGCGGGCGGCTGGTGCCGGTATGTACGTGTGTGCACCTGTGACCCGAATATATATATATATATATTTTTTTTTTTCTTTTTCGCCGTGTTTGTTGTGTTATACCTGGTATTACATATATCATATACACGATACGTATAATAATACATACACGGGCTCTATTCCGCGGCCGGCTGAGCTCAGGTACCAATATTTACGTGTGTACCTGTGACCCACGCTACTACTCGTCTTTGCTTTTTTCGATGTGATTGTCCTCGTGTTTTTTATTTCTTAATTTTTTTTTCGCAAATTTCACGCGGGTACTATGATACTATGATACAGATCAGAACGCGACATCGCCAGCAAGCACACAGCCCAGGGCAATCAGCTCTGCACAGCTCTTGGCATTATCAAGTCCCTAGTTGTACCAAAGCATGGATGGGCCACTTCTTTCTGCGGCCCCCTTAGCATTTTGGTGTATTATTACTTCCGCGAGCGTAGCGGGCGGTTTCAGCCGCCCGCGGAGCAAAGCCCTTGTATCACATAACAATATATACGATGCTGGGCTACTCTTGTAAGGTACGACGCAGGTACACACTGGGACCAAGTAAATCACACACGCTTGCCACCATAACTCAGCTTCTAAGCACCCTTCTCCCACTTGGTACCTTGGTCTCACCCAGACCTTATCCCACCCGGACCTGAGTCATCCAAACTGAAGCTTGTGATGCGTCGAGGTAAATAATTTGCCGCCAGCAAGAAGTAAGTTAATCTATCTCCCACCTGCTCCCACAATCAATCGTGCTAAACACATCGCCCGCGGAGCGAAGCCCCTGTATCACATAACAATATATACGATGCCGGGCTACTCTTGTAAGGTACGACGCAGGTACACGCTGAGACCAAGTAAATCGCACACGCTTGCCACCACAACTCGGCTTCTAAGCACCCTTCTCCCGCTTGGTACCCTGATCTCACCCAGACCTCATCCCACCCGGACCTGAGTCATTCAAACTGAAGCTTGTGATGCGTCGAGGTAAATAATTTGCCGCAAGTGAGTTGATCTATCTTCCACCTGCTCCCACAGTCAATCGTGCTAAACACGGTCGCTCTATTTCGGCACATAATGGCCGGCCGCCCCAATGATCTGACAGTTAACCACGAAGCATATATATTAGGTTGGGGGTTAAGGCTTCGAATATCCGTATATACATATGGAGATTTTTATTCTCAAATGACACCAACTACGTAACTGTCGAGAGCGCATATTATTGCGTGGATAAGCACATTTCGACGAGAGTTGACGAGGGATGAAAGTGCTGAAATATTCTCGCGATAAAAATGCAAGGTAAGAACCGTTGTGGGGGAGGAGGGAGAAGAGCCTATACTTTGTGACCCCCGATCTGAGTTACGACTAGTAGGAAGGAGAGAGAAAGGAAGGGCGAAGATAATAAATGGGATGGGGAAAAAAATGGTATGAAAAGTACACGCTTTGTACGTACGTACGTATATACGTCATTCAATGCAATTCATGGAGGAACTTTGCGGTGAGGCCATAGGGCGTCCCCGGTGGAATGACAGTTGAATCTCGTCACTGTTAGAGTCAAGGTCGCGAGTTCGAGCCCCCCCCGAGTGCATGCTCGTAGGGACTTTTTCTCGCAAAATATATATTGATTAGCGGAAAGCGCGAGAGCGCGAGTTAGCAAAATTCGATAAACATTGACGAGCGTTGGGAATGCTGAACCCTCTGCGCGATACACATCAAGGCCCGAACCGTAGTGGGGAGGAGGGAGAAGAGCGTGCTTTGTGACCCCGGATCAGAAATACGACCATGGAGGGAGAGGGACAGAAGTGCGAAGATATTAAAAGGGATGAAAAAAACAAAACAATGTGAATATTTAAACACGAGTATAACCATGTTATGAGTTTCCGCGCATAATAAGTCGTTTTGGAAAATGTCCTTGATCAAATTTCACCTCGAAGGTAGAACTGGCGGTATTATTTTGAGAAAAAAGGAAGTGAGAAGGCAGCTTAATGGTGACTTCTCTTGGTGACTTTTTACAGTACTTCTTCTGTGTGATTAACATACCCCGAGGAAACTTCCAGACCCTTCGTCCCTACGTCTGTGTGTTCTTCATATAGGCCTGTACCAGGTACAGCAGTACGAGTACATTGTACGTTGTACACATTTATTTAGCCGCCCACAGCAGTAGACACACATCACAGGCAGCAGCAGCAGCAAGCAGCGGCAAGCAGCGCAGGGGGTGTCCCGACTCCCGACAGTAGCTTGGCACCCGTAAAAACAGACCGGCCGCCGTCGAGAGCACGCAGCCTCGATTCGGGAGGTGCTGTATGGTGGTGTCGACGCGCGGCAGTGGAATGCGGCAAAACTAAAGCATGCTCTGCGCCGACGGCTTGTCCGCCGTATACAAATAAGCTGGACACATATGAAAATGAAGATGCTCGCTGCTTGCTGTGTTTTTGCAATTGTTGTGTTTGTTGTTGCTGCTGCTATGATTCTAGCTTTTGCTTACGGTGCGGCTGCCTGCCAATACCTAGCGATAGCAGCGGCGGCACTGCTGCTAGCTCTCTGATGCTGTCAAGGTCGCCACCATTCCGTCGATACTTGCTTGGTTGGTGTTACTACAACAGGCTGTGCTTGCTACAGTAGTAACCATCTGAGAACGGTACTTTTTTTTTGTGGGTTCTGCCGATGGCTGTACTGAAAGAACCAAGGCGACAATTCACACGCCGGTTGTGTCCAACAATGCCCTGAGTAAAAATGAAAATTCGCGTTCGCGTCGATTTTTATATTTTTCAGTTTTGCTTTAGTTATAGCCTTGAAATGCTATTTTTGGTAAGGATTTCAAATGGTCAATTTTCAATATATTTATTTTCGGCTGGCTCAGGAAACCACATTCTAGACCCGATATTGAAAATGTGTTCCCGGAGGATTGTGGTGATTAGCTATACGATCACCATACAAGTTGTATTGTAGTAAAATATCCATTTTTGATGGCGCTGAACTTTTTTTCCGTTTTGGGGTTAATTCCTTACTGATGACAAGCTATACGATCATCATACAAGTTGTTTTGTAGTAAAATATCCATTTTTGATGGCGCTGAATTTTTTTTCCGTTTTGGGGTTAATTCCCCAAAACGGAAAAAAAATTCAGCGCCATCAAAAATGGATATTCCCCAAAACGGAAAAAAATTTCAGCGCCATCAAAAATGGATATTTTACTACAATACAACTTGTATGGTGATCGTATAGCTAATCACCACAATCCTCCGGGAACACATTTTCAATATCGGGTCTATAATATGGTTTCCTGAGCCAGCCGAAATTAAATATATTGAAAATTGGCCATTTGCAATCCTTACCAAAAATAGCCTTTCAAGGCTATAACTAAAGCAAATCTGAAAAATATAAAAATCGACGCGAACGCGAATTTTCATTTTCACTCAGGGCATTGTTGGACACAACCGGCGTGTGAATTGTCGCCTTGGTTCTTTCAGTACAGCCATCGGCAGAACCCACAAAAAAAAAAGTACCGTTCTCAGATGGTTACTACTGTAGGTACGAGGTATACTGTGCTCTGTGTGGCATATTATAAATGGTGTCATCATCCTCGTTTCACAAGCAGTTAGTTCATGTTAAAAACATGTTAAAAACATGTCAGCTGTCCGCTGTGAGTACGACCGATTGAACGTTTGAAAAACACCTTTCTTTTCAAGTTGCGGTTGCCTTAATTTCTCGTTGTTCGCCGCGCTATTCGATATAGCCCTTTCTGGGGGTACGAACTGAAGGGTTTGCTAAGTCTGGTTTTTGCTTAGCTTCTACGCAAACACTGCAATACATCAGCCTATTTCGAGAACGCCGGGCGTGTAGTCTCCCTGTCGCCCACATACAGGCACCACTTTCCTCGCGCTTGCTCCCCTTTTTCCCTTTATCCTCTCCCTCCTTATACCCTGCGACCTAGTGGCTCGACTCCTCTTGTTAACTCCTGGCTCGAGTCGAGATCGAGTCGAGTAGCGTGTCAGGTTTTACGTAGCCATCGTCGGAGTAAAGTTTAATAGGAATAAATCTTGCATTATTTTCCTTATCGATAATTTATTGCCCATTCGATAAGAAGGGCGTTTTACCGGCCGGTGCACAAGAGCTCTCCAACTATTTATTTGTTTCCCGTAGTGACTATCAATAGTGACATGTGGAGCGACGTTATCATGGTATCGAGCCTATACGCCGCATGTCCAGTATACCTGGTACAGCAGTAGTACGTCGGCCGCAGGGGCAAACCGCACCACCAGCAGGACGCCATGCCAAAACTCTTCTGTTTTTTTTTTTTTCCAATGTTGTTCTGTTTTCTTGTGTGCTGATTGATGTTCTGTTCGCTTGTGGCCACCGTATATTGCTTGCTGCTGCCAATACACATCCATCCGCCGCTTCTACCGGGTACAGCGGACAGTACGACAACATACTACTACGGAGGACCATCATGGTAAATAGGACCAAATATAGTTAGTGAACATAGGGATATATATATATATATATATATTTATAGGGTTTGTCTGTACCGTAGGCCCTATTTAATATTATAGTCGCCCGTAATACACATTCATCGCAATATTGGTATTCGCAGTACAGTAGTAGGCCGACGCCCTCTAAGGCAGCAGCAGCAGCAAGCAGCGGCAAGCAGTGCAGCGGGTGTCCCGACTCTCGGCAGTAGCTTGGCACCCGTAAAAACAGGCCGGCCGCCGTAGAGAGCACGCACCCTCGATTCGGGAGGTGCTGTATGGTGGTGTCGACGCGCGGCAGTGGAATGCGGCAAAACTATTTGCAGTACAGTAGTGGTAGGCCGACGCCCCTGCCTGGCTTCGTTCACAATACCACATACTACATGCATCCGTAACTCGGACGCCTAGTCTTCTACGTGCGAAACACCACGCTGATACCAGTTGCAGCTGCATGCTTTCCTCAAAGAAAGGCTGTTGCTACTGCTGTAAAACCGACGTACGGTGCGTGGCTCGAGCCCAAGATTCCTAGGAAGTTGTGTAGGCTTCAGACCTACGAATCGGCGAGCTGCTGTTGTGCCCACCGGCTGCCCCGATCGCAACATGTATATGTGTGGCCTGCCAAGCTATACCACGAGCAATAGTAGTACCCTGGACGAGGGTGCGGTTTTTTTCATCTGGCTATAGCTCCGTTCCGAGCTGAAGCGGAAGCGCCGAATCGCTCGCGATTGTGGTTTTTAGTTGGGGGGAGCTTGAAGTTTAAACAGGCAACAGCGAGTCATTCGGCTTGTTGTGCTTTGTCACGCTATCATAGGGGGGTGAGGCTCGGCCGGCGACCGCCGGAGGGCTCATCATCGTTACCTCAGTAACAGTTATATAAATCGATACACACAGCCGAGGAGAGGCAAGTTGGTTCGTTTCCATACATTAATATGATTTTGGCTATAGCCAAAAACGGGTATACCCGGTTGGCTTTCACTTAAAAACGGGTACATACTGGAATCAAGTAAAAAACACACCCAACGAGCCACGCGATTGGCCCAAAATAATGTGTACCTGTACGTACCCATTTTTGAGAGATACTGTCCCGGGTATGAATACAACTGTAAATAATGCCTATTATGCTTGGCTTTCAACCGTTTTTGGTGATTTATTTTGCTTAAACCACTTGCTGCCTACAGTGTTCCTCGCCCTCCACTGCGTCTGCGGCCGCTTTTTTGCGTTGTTTCATTTTCTTCCAAGCTTTTTCACGATCCACTTAAACTCTATTCAACCATTTTATACACCTGGGTACGCACGTCTTCAGAGTGATACGACCATCCACGTATATACTGCTGTATGTATGCACAGCAGTATCAACATACCTGGTATGTACGTACATATTATACGACTGATGATGTATGCTTACTGTAATACGACTGCTGCTGTAGAATAGGGTGTATTTCAGGTACACGCTGAGACCAAGCAAAACACACATGCTTGCCGCCAGAACCCTCTGCCTCTAAACACCCCTGACCCCTGACCCTGCTCCCGATCCCACCCGGACCTGAGCCCTCCAAACATAATCTGGACACGTCTAAGTGAATAGTTAGGCGCCGACAAGTGTGCCTGGTTGTCACTACCCTTCAGAAACGGGCACGAGGTGATTTTGGCCAACCTATCCCGTGATCGCTCGTGGGATATCGTGTGTTTGACTCGATTCTATGCTGTACCCATTTTTTACTCCAACCGGCGCGGGTTTACCCGTTTTTGGTTATTGCCCAAAAATAATCAATACTTTTTTTTAATCAACACACTGCAACACATGCATATGGGTTAATGTACATGCCTATACAAATACCTCCCGCCAGTACGACCCAATCCTCAGGAGTCACTACCAGTATATCAACCCAGAGTTGATCCATCCACAGACGGTTTCATGAGATGACTATGAAGGGGATGGGCATATTGTATTGCCTCTCTGAATTATCAATGCCGAGGGAGAACTTGTAAATTTGCGCTCATGGAGACTGTCGGCTACTGGTTTCCTATACGCCAGAACAATCAAAAGTAGCTACGAGTACTTCTAATTGTAGCAGTATTATTGCGTTCCTACCAGACTGAACAAGCTTCCGCTATCAAAATCACGCACAGAGACAACAATTTCAAAGTGGGACAGGGAAGAGGGGTTGGCAAAATATTCTTGTTTAACGGCTCCAAAATGAGCCATCAGCTACCACTACTACTGTATGTAGTTGCTCCAGTGGAACCACACCCAAGCACCTGCAAGCCTGCCTCGCATCACAAATAAATCCCAAACCACCTGAATGAACTTTCCATTCCAATACGAACCAAGCAACTGCTAGCAATATTATTAGCCAAGCAATCCTTGCATTACTTGCATACCAGATACGCAATAACAGCGGACATTTCACACTACCACTCTGTCCCGAAATATAAGCACTTTTAATTGAATCTTAATGTGAAAAAGGTGCTTATATTTCGATACAGACTGGTATGTTTCAACCAGTCAACGTTCCAAGAACGAAAAGTCCGAAGGGGGTTCAACGTGGGACTGACAGACTGACAGAAGGCAGTCCGCATTGCACCCAGCTGACATAGGAGTGTATCACTGGAATTTAATGCCAAGTACGTGATATGCCTTTTGGGCTATCTCTCTTGTACGAGGTCCACTTCCTGGAGTGAATGTTCAGCTGCTTTTAGTATGGTGTATAGCAGTAGACAGTACTACCCAGAGATAAGGACGCGGACGCAAAGCACTATATCCCACCTGCCCCCTGCTCGCGTGCCTTGCACATATTTCAAACATTTCACGGGGAAAAAACAGGGGGTGTGGGAGGGGGGTACTCATTTTTATTCACGGCCTAACCCTATACCGAGAAACACGACTGGGAAAAGCCAATAACTCAAAACTCCTATCCCAGTCCAGCATCCCTCAGCCTTGTTTTGTTGTAGTCTCAAAGTCAACAGCCACAGCATATCAAGTTTACGTGTTTTTTATAGATCAAGTATACTACTACTGTAAAATCTCGCGAACATAGGAAACTCTGCCAATGGTATCATACCAGACCACAGGCAAGAAATACAACACCGACCACAAAGCAAAGGGATGGAAGGGGGGGGGTTGGAGTCAGCTTTAATCTATTAATAGCTCCAAATGATAGTGTTACGAGCTATTCAAAATTTTGCCTACTTCAACATTGTCAACGAGAGAAAGCAAACAGTAACACGTTATATCACACGTAGGCCTGGGACTCCAAGAAAGCTCCTCTCCAGGCCGATGGTGATTATCCCTTTCTCGCGAAGTCGTGATGGAGGGGGGCAGCGCCTGCGGCGACGCTGCACTTCACTCCCCAGACCAGCCACGCGCGCTCTGCAACCAAACCCCTGGATCTTCCTCACTCTTATCCTCCTGACCCTCCGCTCACCACCATCCCGATCAAGTGCTTCGCCCGCAACACTTTCACGGCCGAACGAAACCTCGACCTCACAGTCGTAATCTACTCTACATTGCGCCCGCACGGCTCCCGTCGGCAACCGGTAAGAAGTCTTGCGGCAGCGGCGGCGGCGGCGGCGACGGTGCCTGCTCTTCCATATCCTCCTGTCCCCGCTGCGCTTCCCCTTTTCCGTGCTGCTCTTTATTCTTCTCGGGGCAGCGGCGGCGGCGGAGGTGGGGGTGGCTTGGGTGGTAGCGGTTCACCGTATCCCGCTATCTACCCTTTCTTCTCCGTCTCCTCCGATTGGTGTGACGATAGCGGCGGCAGTGCAGAATGCTACTCTTCCGGCCCTTTGTTCACCTACAGTACGCCATCCTCCTCGTGAAAACCCCTGTTCTGTCCCCAAAACCTCGACCCCCCTCTCGTCGGCCGATGACTTATGTCGCCACTGCTACTGCGCCGGCAAGTATTGCTGAAGCGGCGGCGACGCCGGAACTCGATCCAGCCACCAATCTGGTTCATCGGTCCACAGCGGTGGCGGCGACTCCGGGTCGACCCCCATGCCCGTCTCCTGTCCTCCTTCTCCTACATGATGCGACGGCGGCGTGGGCGGTAGCTGCGGTGGTGGCGTTTCCTCCGGTTCTACCCGAACCCCTCCCCTACTTGCGTTCGCTGCTTCTCTTTGTCACATTGCTGCTGCTGTTGACGATGCTGGTGTTGCTCTTGTTAGGTCGTGATCATTACCCAAAGGCCGACGAGTGCATGTGCTGCTTGACGTTTCATCCATCCATAACGTTGCTGCTGGACCAGTTGGTCCATGATCGCTTCCTTCGCTCCGATCAGTCCGTCTTCTCTTCGATTGCTCTGCAACACCCTTCTTGTCGTTCACGGAGAGTGATTCCTGCTTCACGTGGAGTGACCTCCTCGGCATCTAACCCAGCGATTGCCTCTTTTCTCCGTTGTTTGCAGAGCCGGTGTGCAGCTTGGTCAGCTTGCAGCTTTTCAGAGATGTCTTGGCGTTTCCCCATCCAAGTTCCTGGCTATACCCGTACCTATTTCCCGCGCATGAGATAATCCGGTTCATCCTTCACCTCTCTCGGTAGTGTAAGGAGTAAACTCGTAGACGGGGTGGGGTTTCCATCCTGAGGGTGGTTGGGTTGCACTATCCAGCAGCCAGGAGAATATTATCAGCCATAAAGTTGTTGCACTTACACAATGTTAAGCATCCCTGGTGGAATGACAGGTGAATATCGTCCCTGTTTGCATCAAGGTCGTGGGTTCGAGCCCCCCCGAGTGCATGCTCGTAGGGAGGGACGTTTTCTCGCAAAATAAATATCTTGGCTAGCGGAAAGCACGAGAAGAGCGTGAGTCAGTTAAATTCGATGAAAATCGACGAGCGTTGGGAATGTTGAACCCTCTGCGCGATAAGAATCAAGGCACGAACCGAAGTGGGGAGGAGGGAGAAAAGTCTACTTTGTGACCCCATATCTGAGTTACGACTATGGAGGGAGAGGGACAGAAGTGCGAAGATAATCAATGGGATAGAAAAAAAAAGTTCTCCGGACAAACATATGGGAGAAGGGGAACAAAGAGAAGTCGAAGGCAGGGTTCCAAGGGCGCCTCCCCCCCCCCGGTTCCGCTCTTCCTCGTGCCACAAAACCGCAACGCTCGTATACCATACTGTGGCCTCACCCTATCGCACCATGAGTGGTGTTCCAATGTGCGGATACCCCGTCAACGTATATGTATGCTATCATAACACACGAATCCTTACTATTATTCGGTGCCACACTGGTATGGGGATGTGGGCCCGCGGAACACCCGTCTAATAGACCCCCGTGCTAGCAGATTGTACCAGGTATAGAGCAGCACCCGAGATACTATTCCAGCTATGAGAACTACAATGGTTCTGCAGGTATGTAATGCAGTTCCATACACATAACATCAGTGGTGCCATTACGTACTTTCGCAAACTCCGAATCATCTGTGTCTTTTATCTTATCTCCTGCGATGCCCAACCAACCACCAACCAACTCCGGCTCTTCGGCGCACTCTGCAGCCATCCTACCTCCCCTCGTTGTCTGGAAGTGGGCTAACATGGCTGTTGCAGCGACCGTGGCTGCTGCTTCCCGTTGTGCGGTCGTCATGAGACATATTCGACTGATACCTACGGACGCGGCTACTACCAATAATAGCAGATGCCCTTTCTGGTGATTTGAAAGTTTGCCAGATATAGACAAAACTAATGCTGCATAACTTATTGCTGGCATTCTGAAGAGGATTCATCCAGCAACATGATTCTCTAGCATTTTGACTAAGGGCATCATTTCGGTGATTTCAAAAGGCTGGTCGGGATGTTTTGGCTGCATTTATTTTATCTTGCACCATGTGCAACGGATCGTTTCAGCATAATACCTACTCGGATTTGAATTTTATGATAGCTTTGTTCTACCGCACCCATTCATTGGTCTTAGTACCTGCAGAAACACAAATCAACAACTAAGTGTCAGAATGACATTGTCGTGTTGAACTGCCGCTTTAGTATCAGGCCAAACTTGCCACGATTTTCAAAGTATCGTATGAATATTTCACTGCCAATAAAGGTAATGGCGGTCTTCTAACTAATGTTGAGGTCAGGGATTCGAGTCTCCGTATGTATGGAGAATTTTATTGCTCAAATGACACCAACTATGTAGTCGAGGGCGCCTATTATAGCGGGGGTAAAGGAACAATTCAGCGAGGGGAGTCGACGAGGGAAGAAAGTGTTGAAATCTTCTCGCGATAAAAATGCAAGGTATAGACAGTAGTAGTAGTAGTAGTAGTAGTGGGGAGGGAAGAGAAAAGAGACTACTTAGTGACCCCTGATCTGAGTTACGACTATGAGGGGGAGATAAAAGAAGGACGAAAACAATATATGGGGTAGACAGAGAACCCCCCCCCCCATAAATGTACTCTGCCAATGATAGGGGCACCACGTTTGGTGGTGCTTTTTTATGTGACGGTGCTCCCTATTCCAAAATCGTCGAAATGCTGTTCTGATTTTTCAAATTTCTTCTTTGTGCACCTAGGCCTTGGGAGCGTTCATCGGATTGCACTTTTCACTTTGTCAAACTCAGTTTCTAACACACTATTATTAATAGTATAGAAGCCCTCACGCGAGGAACCTCAAAAGGCATAAACAATAAATACTGTGCCAGAGCTTCACAGCTTCTTCTGATATTATTGTTGTCCTCCATAACGGATTACGCACCTGCATGGTGAAGTCATAGTACCCGTAGCACGCGCGATCGAAGTACAACAGTACAGGACACCTACTGTAATAAAAAGGAGGAAAACTGGCCCAGGCTGGATTTCTTATTTGAGAGAGGATGATTTCTACACAAATTTCAAAATGACGACTCCCGAATTTCCTATTTTTATCTAAATACTAGCCTGGCTTTCTTATTAGCTTGTTTCTTACTAGGTGTCCTGCACTGTATATTGCATGTATCACACACACAGCTTACAGTAAAAATATGATTCCGGACGAAATCCACTGTCTCACAGCTCACGTTTATTATTTTCTTCATACTCAAAGTAGGATAACACTGCTAATAATGCAGCGTAGCTGGGTAAAACACCAATCAGCACGTAAGTCATGTCTCCTGCGGAAAGCAAAGCATGCTTGCTCTGTTTTTTAGCTTCCATGCATGCATACCTTTTCGTTTTGTTTCATGTTATTTTTATACCATCTGCTAAACGATATCCCGTCTCCTTGCTACTACGTACCAGGTAGCATTTGTGTGGAGGGGGTGCGGTTTTGGCGCACGCAGCACACATCAACATACATACATGCTTGTGGTCAGCATCGGTCCCGTCACAAAGATTCGCGCGCCGGAGAAGTAACGACCACCGACACAACCGAGGACCGCGTAGGGGACGCATGCAAGATAGTAGGACCACCGACGCTCTTCTTTCAAGCCAGCCGACCGAGTGAGGCGGTCGTTCATACAGCTGAAACGGTGGGTCAAACAGTTAGTAAGTGGGTTACATAAGTCAAGGCCATTCATCGATGCTGAAACGCCCACCGCTGATCGGATACGCTGCTCTAGCCTCATCGTCTCGCTCTCTAAATCTCTAAAGGAGAAAACGACATGTATGTAATGTATTCTCACGTGTAGGTGGCGGATGGTGCCAGTGGCGGATGGTGTGCCACCAGGAAGGAGATACAGCTCTCAACAACGTGTAGAAGTGCCGAGCAAGGCGGTTACTATTGTCTTTGGGCGTTGAATATACGAAATTGATGTCAATGGGTTGGTTCTCAATTGCACATGAATAATGAAGACGGTGCCTCAATCAAAGAAGACGACGTGTCGACGGGTAGAAAGGAAGACCACACACAAACAAACGTGGTGGAATGACCAGTGGATGGAAAAGCTCGAGAAATGTATATATATATCATATATCGGTTGTCATTGTCGTGTACGTATTTATGTACCTGGTATGTGTATATGATTGCAGCATTGTAATTTGATATTTCAGAATATCAATATTATTTCTCACATGTCGTGTCCCTCTCGTGTCTCGATTAATTCATCCACACTTCAGCTCGAGTATATTTCGAGAAATTCATATTATACGCAATTAATTTCATCCACCCCTACCTCTATCATGTTATATGTATAATATGTGTAATTATATTCTTCTTCATTTAGTGATATATCCAACGCCACCATTTCGATTGAGTCGCGCCCCCTTGCCTGTGGGAGTAACCCGACTGGGAAAACCATCCCAGGGGTGTATGTTGGTATTTGTACTACTATGTTTTGACTGTACGCGACTTGCTAACCGCTCGCCATCGCTGTGCCATTAACCAGCTAGCCCGGTTGCTCTGCGTGCGTCGGCTTCGATTGTTCCGTGTTCGCTGTTCAGAAGTTATTATGGCCTATTCCGTTTTACCGTTGAGCTCCAAACGTTCCTATAAATTGTTGAGTCACTCCGTCATATTGGTTCGCTTCACACGGCTCCTACAGCAGTCCCTACCGTCCCCATAGTGCCATTCTGACCTCAGCCGCTACAACGTCGTGTTGGTTATATAACAGATTCCACTGGCGGCCTACTTATTCATTGTCACGTGACTAGGTAGGCCAGTGGACTATGGTATGCGATATAGCTAACAAATACATATATATATATAAATTGGGGTTCGATACATCTCATCGTGATGCATTGATCTCCGGGGCACTCCCCTCGCCACGTACTAGTATCCAGGAGTATAATATATACTAGCCATTCATAATGTCTCCAGCGCGTACGCTCGAAAATGAACAATATGAAGCAAGGTGAGAATCGAACTCACTGCACATAAAATAACAGCATCAACAGCTGTAAATTGTCACCTATCCGGTTATGGCAGTCCATTTATCATGACCTGGGGTATGATTGAAAGACGATGCTTTACCTGGTATATCGAGGGCCTAAATTCTTGTTTTAATATGAGGATAGTTGAATTATAACGCTGGACCGAGCAGTCTTGTACGTGAGTGCACGCATACAACGACAACGACGTTCTGTTTGTTTCGTTGTCTGCGGCGCTTACTTGATATACTCGTAGATCGCTGATGTTTCTGGTTTGTGGGTTTGGACTTGAGTTTGGTTTTGCTTTTATGGTTGAGGGATTTTAGAGTCACACTGCTATCGCAGCATTTTTACTATCAACCAAGCGATGCATGTTTTGTCGTCTACCGAGCAGGGGGGAGATAGTAGTTGTACTCGGTAACACGACGAAGACTTTCCTTCGCATATAGTGGAGTCGGGTTATATCATACGTGCATGCGGACTATGCACGCAAGGCTACTGGCCGGAGGTCTGTCTCTGGTGGAGCAGTTATGCGCACTGGTGTCTGTGTATGGTTTCATTGTAGGACGTAGATGTCTGGAGCATGTGTCTAACGGGTAGTTTGAGATTCACACGTACGGTCGGCAGAGCCGCATGCCGACTTTCTCATCAAACCGTTGCATGCTGAGTCGTTTCGCTTCGACCGTGACTTTGTGATGAACTTGTTGTGATTTCATCCACTGGTTCGTTCGTTCGTTTGTGTTTCCGGGGTTTTTGGGGCATTTGGTTTTGGGGGGTAATAGTAGGAGTTTTCGATGTGCATGGAATATTTTTGGAAAGTGCTTGAAGAATTTATGTTCGAATTAAGGAGTTCTTAAGGAAGTGGGAGAAACTATTGGGAGGTACCCATACGCCGAGCAAGGTTAATACGTCAGTAGAGTATGGCGATGGTCTTGATGAATCGTGCCGTACGCTTTGGCTATTGGTTATCTGCGCACAACGTACAGGGGAACCAATTACTGATAACTATAGTACTTTTGGATTCAGATGTGGATAGTTGTCTTCTTGTATATACTTCCGAGGGGAGTGTCAAGCAGGGGGTCTGCTATGATTTGATTTGAGATGTTCTATATCAGAGATGTTCTGTTGTTGTGCTCTTACAGAGTACACCACAGGGGGGCCGATGTTATCGGGCGGTACGATATCTATGTGAAGACGGTGTTATTTTTATTTGGTTTGAAGGTATTACCAGCATACTCACGTTTGTTGGGTTTTCCCCTTCCCGTAGTTACTGTCTCGCTATAGTTTAGGAGATATATACTGGAATCGAGATTGAGAGATTTGGTATCGGGATTGCCGTTTTACGTTGACAATTCTTGAGGATGGAATTTGACATTGCCGTTTTACCTTGGCGATGATGAAGGATGTAATTTGGGGTTGCCGTTTCACCTTGGCAGTGATTTATATTGGAATTTGGGACTTGCCGTATTACCTGGGAATTGGTGATAAGTTATTCGGGATCTATAGTGTCGCGCACCGAATAGGGGGGCTGTTTGTGGTATGCGGTTGCTCGATACTGGTTTCCCGGTATGTGGGGGTTTCATACTGGTCTTCGGAGATTGGGGTTTTATATGGTGCGGCGAGGCATTATGATCTGAGATGATGGATGCCTGGCGTGGGTGCTGCCCCTTGCGGCGGTAGTCGCCGATGATACTGATATGACCCGGGCTTTGATACAATGATACTGCTCGTATATATGTGAGGGGTGCAGCCGGTGACAATCCTGGTGCGGCTTACTTCCTGTGTGTGGTGTATGTGGTGAGGTCTCTGACAGAACGGTATTGACCCACCTGGTGTGTGTTTGGTATTTGGTGTACGAGTGTACAATATCTACTCCTCCTCGTTGACGACTCATGGTATAGCCAGCACGTGGGCCAGCAAGGGACACGTTTGACAGCGACGTATACAGTAACTTTGCGCATATGCAGTATCATGCGCGGCCGATGATAACTCGTCATACACGGAACGAGATGGCACCGAACCTCCGAGGCTGTATGCATCATTGCTCTGAAAGTGGTGGTTGCTTAGGCTGAGAGAGGCTGATGCACTGTGTCTGTGAACCTCTCGCCCGAAACGCGACAGCCTCACCAATCTCTTGTTTATTTTTGTCAAACTTTTCGTTTGTTCTCGAGTTTTCCGTATACATTCAGGATCGGTCCTGGAGTTGATTTTGTCCCTTGTTTCTTCGATTTATCCAAACAAAAAAAAGTAAAGTAATATAAGGTCTAATAATAGTGTTCTTTTTTTCATTTTTGTTATTATTGTGTGTGCCGACCGGTTTCCTGCATACACTTTTGTCCGTGCAATAATAAACAAAATCGCAAAAAGCGTGCTACTCGCAGTAACACAAAAGACACAAGAAGCATGTGTATATATATAATATAGAGAGATGATTTTACTCTCCTCACTTTAGTACGAGAGGGTACCGAAAGCCCTTCCAAGGCCGTAAATGCGCCATTGATATGCTCTTGAGAGTGGGGTGGTTGTCTTGGTCAAGAAGACCTGTTTGCTGTGTAAGCGTACCCTCTCGCTCGATATGTAATCTTAACGGCCGACACTGCAATTTTAGGAGCTTCACGTGGCCATCTTTTGTTCAATCTTTTGATGTGCATCATATTATTATGTGCGGGAGTTGACAGCGCGACAGCGGGGGAAAAATAATGTTAATCACTACGTGTAATTGGGATAAGTGTCAATAAGACGTGCTGCACTACGCTGTACCTCGTATAGGGTTTTGTCTGTCACGGGGGAGCATAGTAAATAACACCTACGGTAGACACAAAAAAAATACCGGGTATGTGTTTTCAGTGGCCGTAAAACTGCCCGCTCAGGCGAACTTCTCAGACGTGCCCGCATAAAAGTATGCTGTTTCTACTGAGGTAGCGTTTTGTGACGAAACCCTAAGGTATTCGTTCCGGACGATGAGCATATTCTTGGCTTCGACTAACGGCGGCCAGCACCCCGACCCGGACCTCTAACCCTAACCCTAACCCTAACGAGGGGCATGCCTGGTTGGTGTGCCACCTCGTCGTTGTGCTTGGAAAGGCTCTATTTTCAATGCGGGCACACCTAAGAAAGTGTGCCCGCGCGGGCAGTTTTACGCGAGCTCCTCGGCAGTGGCACAGGCAGCATCATGTGAGGGACGAATGAAACAACCTCAAAGCAACAGCAGAACAGCCCTGCACGCATCGATCTCGCATGCACAAACAAACTAACAAGCCCAAGTACAATTAATGATTAATTAGCAACTTAGTCGCTTCGTAGTAGTCGACATGAATGAGTGCGACAAAAGAAAGAGCAATCAAGCACAGACAAAAGTTCGTGGTCACACCATGCATTGTATGTATGTTCTGCTGCTGCGGTGCTTTTGTTCGATTTTTGAAGGAAAACGTGATGGCCTAGAGGAAGTAGAGGCTGTTCGTGCTGCTGCAGGCAAGCGCCGGGGCTCAGGGTCCACGGGGACGAAGCTACTGCTCTGCTGCTGGCATGATTGTAGGTGGGTGCTAGTTCTGCCGTTGTCTGGAAAGACGCAAGCACGGCAAACCTGTGCCTCTGGCCTCCCTGGGTAGAGGAGGGTACACACAGCACACACACGTAGAGGGACACAGACAACACACACAGGCTGCGTCGCCCCCTGACCTTCTACCCTCTCACGGCGATAGAGCGCACGCTCCTACGCAACTAGCTACACACCACAGCGGGGGTACACCACCACACCAGCATGGCCAAGGAGCTGCGCAGCAAGCGTCTCTCTCTATCTCGCACGCGCACCTCTCTCTCCTCTGCTCTCAGCAAGATGTGGTATATTGGTACGCGGGGGTTTCAACTTTTTTTCGGTTGTCCGCCACGCCGGGGAGAGAGCGAGCCGTCCCCGGGAGGTCTTCGCAAGCCCCCCGCTCGCCGAGTTCGACGCAGGCGCCCGCTCGTTCGCCCGAGACACCGAGGGCTGACGTGTGGGGAGGGCGTGGCGCGCTCGCGCGGCGGTCGCCGGCTCGGCGGCGGACGGTAGACCAAGCTTTGTGAAGTGTACCGGATTCAGAGTAGGGTTAATTGGCCCGATTCACGCTCAGCGCTTCAGCGTAATAATAGTTACCCATAT